>SJXQ01002196.1:81270-94571 GCA_006408695.1 Aepyceros melampus
CAGGTCAGGTGGTCTGGTATTCCCATCTCTTTCAGAATTTTCCACAGTTTATTGTGATCCACACAGTCAAAGGCTTTGGCATAGTCAATAAAGCAGAAAGAGATGTTTTTCTGGAACTCTCTTGCTTTTTCCTTGATCCAGAGGATGTTGGCAATTTGATCTCTGGTTCCTCTGCCTTTTCTAAAACCAGCTTGAACATCAGGGAGTTCACGGTTCACGTATTGCTGAAGTCTGGCTTGGAGAATTTTGAGCATTACTTTACTAGCATGTGAGATGAGTGCAATTGTGCAGTAGTTTGAGCATTCTTTGGCATTGCCTTTCTTTGGAATTATTAACAGCTTCATATATGCAGATGATACTACTCTAATGGCAGAAAGTGAAGAGGAACTAAAGAGCCTCTTTATGAGGTTGAAAGAGGAGAGTGAAAAAGCTGGCTTAAAACTCAACATTCAAAAAACTTAAGATCATGGAATCAGTCCCATCACTCCTGGCAAGTACTGGGAAAAAGTAGAAGCAGTGACAGATTTTATTTTGGGGGGCTCCAAAATCACTGCAGATGATGATTGTAGCCATGAAATTAAAAGATGCTTGCTCCTTGGAAGGAAAACTATGACAAACCTAAACAGCCTATTAAAAAGCAGTGACATCACTTTGCTGATAAAGATCCATATAGTCAAAGCTATGGGGTTTCCGTAGTCATACGCATATGTGAGAGTTGGTCCATAAAGAAGGCTGAGTGCCAAAGAACTGATGCTTTTGAATTGTGGTGCTAGAGAAAACTCTTGAGAGTTCCTTGCACCTCAAGGAGATCAGTCCTAAAGGAAAGTCAATCCTAAAGGAAATCAAACCTCAATATACATTGGAGGGACTGATGCTGAAGTTGACATTCAAATACTTAGGCCAGCTGATGTGAAGACATAACTGATTGGAAAATACCCTGATGCTGGGAGACTGAAGGCAAACAGCAGAGCATGAAATGGTTAAATAGTATCACTGACTCAGGGACACAAAGTTGAGTAAACTCTGGGAGATAGTGAAGGACAGGGGAGCCTGGTGTGCTGCAATCCATGGGGTCACAAAGCATCTGTCACAACTTAGTTACTGAACAACAGTCTGGCCCAAGATTGTGTGTTCTGCCTTTACATGCGTACTAAGTTGCTTCAGTCGTGTCAGACTCTGTGCAACGCTATGGACTGTAGCCCACCAGACTCCTCTGCCCATGGAATTCTCCAGGCAAGAAATCTGGAATGGATTGCTGAACCCTCCTTCAAGGAATCTTCCCAACCCAGCAATTAAACTCATGTCTCCTGCATTGGTTGGCAATACAATGCTCTTGGTGGGCAAGTTCTTTACCACTTTAGCACCACCTTGGAAGCCCTTAAATGCCTTTACATTTAAACCAATTTGAGCAGTCCTGTCTTCTATTATTGTATAAGTAATATACAGGATATCTTGTGTTTTCTTTTTATACCCTGGTTGCTTTTAAGATTTTAGAGTTCTGAAATTTTCTCCAGGATGTATTTCCTCCCCTTTTCCCCAACCTCCTGGCCCCCCACCAGTCATGCTCAGCACTTTATATTCTATTTAATCTGAAGAAAGACCCAGGCTTTCTCCAGTTTGATTATGTTTTCTACTATATCTCTACATGTAATCTATTTGGAATTATTTCTTTCTCTTTATTTTCTATTTTCTTCTGAATCTTTCTGTTAGATAGTCTTTGGCTCTCAGGGCACATATCCACTGCACACCTTCCAAGATTTTCAATTTCTGGTACTCTGATGCCATTTTCCTAGACCTGTATGGGTTTTATTACTTTAAAAATAATATATGGAAGTGTTTTTATTTTAAAGAATATGAAGAATATGTACATTTCAGTGCTGTCTTGCCAATAATGGGTCACAATTATTTTATTTTAAATTGTTACTTTTATTGTGGTAAAATATACATAGTATAAAATTTACCAGTTCAACCATTTTTTAAAGTGTATGCCTCATAGCATTAAGTATATTTTCACTGTTGTCCCATCACCACCAGAACTTTTTCATTATCCCAATCTGAAATCCAAACCCAGTAAACAATAAATCTTCATTTCCTCCTTCCCTTAGTTCCTGGTAACCAGTATTCTACTTTCCATCTATGAATCTGACTATTGTAGACACCTCGTATAGGTGGAATTATGCAATATTTGTCTTTTTTAGTTTGCCTTATTTTACTTTTCATATCTTCAAGATTCATCCATAGCATATATCAGATATTCCTTCCTCTTTATGGCTGAATATTTCATTGTATGGATAGACCACTTTTTGTTTACCCACTTACCAGTTCACTGACACTTGAGTCTTCCTATTTTTTCACTATTCTGAATAACACTTCTGTGAACAGTAATGTATAACCTGCTTGAGTCCTTGCTTTCAATTCTTTGGGGAATATACTTAGAAGTGGAATTGCTGGATTATATAGTAATTCTATTTTTAATACTGAGGAACCACCATACTATTTCCACAGCAGCTGTGTTGCAGGGAGGAAGCCAATTTTGACTCCATGTTGGAAACTGTTTCTTTGACTCACTTTTCATTGCTTTAATTATTATAATCATACTCAGTGGCTTGCCTGGAGCACACTGCCCCTCTGTTTGATTAAAGTGCCTTTGTTCAGCTGGTGGAGAGATAGTTTGTCCCTGCCCACCTATGAATAGAAGAGATTAACACACCACTTCTGACGGCTGGACATTTCCTTGGAGATGTTTTGCAAGACTGAAGACCCTTTCACTTTGTTTCCCCATTGCATCTCCTTCTCTAGTCTGCCTTTTGACTTTAGTTCCTCATTGTTTCTTTCTCTCTGATCTATAAAACAACCTGGCATCCAGACCCCAATAAGATGATTATTTTGAGGCGCTAGCCTGCCATCTTCTTGGTCTGCCGTTTCCCTGATTAAAGTCCTCCTTGCCTCAACACCTTGACGCTCAGATTCGTTGGCCTATGGTGAGGTGAGCAGACCAAACTTGGACTCGGTAACAGCTGCAGCATTTTACATTCTCAGCAGCAGTCCACAAGGATTCAATTTCAACAAGTCCTCACCAATGCAAGTTGCTCTCTGAATTATTTTGTTCTTGTCTTTGTTTTGATAGCAGCTATCCTAATGGGTAAAGTGATAGCTCACTGTGGTTTTGATTTGCAATTCCCTAAAGAGGAGAGTGAAAAGGTTGGATTGAAGCTCAACATTCAGAAAAGGAAGATCATGGCATCTGGTCCCATCACTTCATGGGAAATAGATGGGGAAACAGTGTCAGACTTTATTTTTTGGGGCTCCAAAATCACTGCAGATGGTGACTGCAGCCATGAAATTAAAAGGAGCTTACTCCTTGGAAGAAAAGTTATGACCAACCTAGAGTATATTCAAAAGCAGAGACATTACTTTGCCGACTAAGGTCTGTCTAGTCAAGGCTATGGTTTTTCCAGTAGTCATGTATGGATGTGAGAGCTGGACTGTGAAGAAGGCTGAGGGCTGAAGAATTGATGCTTTTGAATTGTGGTGTTGGAGAAGACTCTTGAGAGTCCCTTGGACTGCAAGGAGATCCAACCAGTCCATTCTGAAGGAGATCAGCCCTGGGATTTCTTTGGAAGGAATGATGCTAAAGCTGAAACTCCAGTACTTTGGCCACCTCATGCGAAGAGTTGACTCATTGGAAAAGACCCTGATGCTGGGAGGGATTGGGGGCAGGAGGAGAAGGGGACGACAGAGGATGAGATGGCTGGATGGCATCACTGACTCGATGGGTGTGAGTCTGAGTGAACTCTGGGAGTTGGTGATGGACAGGGAGGCCTGGTGTGCTTCGATTGATGGGGTCGCAAAGAGTTGGACACGACTGAGCGACTGAATTGAACCGAACTGAAGGTTAGCAATGTGTACTGTTCCATTTGACTATTTTTGCTTTGAAATGATCTTTGTAACACTGTGATCCCAGATCTCTTTCTCATATTATTTTCCTGGTATATAATAATTAATCTTTTTATTCTCTACCTTAAGGTGTCCTTTGGTTTCAGGCCTGGTTTTGTAAACTTTAATGGTGGCTATTTAAAAAAGCATTCACTTGATATTTATAGAATTGTATTATTTACAGTGCCAGACAACGAGGACGCAGTGGTAAAGAAGGGGGTTACTCTCAATACTGGAAAACGAGCTTTACAATTTAAGGAACCCTTTTAAAAGAAGTAATGAATGTCATGAAAAGGGCAATACTAGGTCTATGTTTTTGTTTTTACCCAATATGTCAGTTAAAAAAATATTTTTTTATTATAGGTTACAAAATTTAGAATTTAAAAATTCGTTAAATAGATACTAACAGTTTTCTCAATAACCAAGAAAAAGCAGCAGCAAGCGGCTAGTCTTCCACATTTTCTACTACATGCTCACTTTTTCCACTTATTATCACTGAAATCATAATTTTAAATAAAACGGGTGCACGAAAGGACACGTGGTTACAGCAGAGGCTTCAGCCTCTGGCTTTTGCAAGACTGCTTTCTCTAGCCTTCCCTTCCTTGGACCTTCTCGGACCCCGTAGCGGGCCATGCCGTGGAGGCGTCTGGGAAGTATAGTTCGAAAGGAAAAGCGCTAGGGTTCTCCTGTACGCACGCGCAGTTTTGCCCGGTGGCCTGGCGGCGGCGACGCTAACTGTCCTGTACTAGGTGCTCCTCTTAGCTTCCGTAGGGTCCGCCGCTTCCCACGTCCCGGCGAGCACAGGTAGAGACTGCCTTTGAGAGTGGGCCCGGGGTGTTAGGCTCCTGCAGCAGGGAGCGGACAGAGGGTCAGCCGCGGCGAGTCCCGGCTTCGGGCGTCCAAGCCCGGGCGGCCTTGGCAGGTGAACGTGGCCGGAGGAGGGGGCGTTGCCCCGGCAAGGCCCCTCGACGGCGGCGCGGCTCAGTCTGGACCAGGCTCCCAGAAAGGTGTCCCTCGAGAAGAGATTGCAGGGAGCTGTGTCTCATTTCGGGATTCGTGAGCCCTGAGGCGGTTTTCAGCTATTACCGTTTGTTGGTATTTTCCCCCTACAGTTGAAACTTGATGTTTATCCCTTTTGCCAACCTTGTATTTTGGCATTGTTCTTCTATGGTGAATCCTAAGTGACTTAACTGTTTCCTTTTGTGTTTGATTTTGTCCACTTGCTAAGTTACGTCCCTTTTCTCTAAATTTTAAATTCATTTCTATCCTACGAAGGTATTTTTCTAAGTCTTGTACTTTTAGGAGGGTGGGGGTATGGAAGGTGGATCGGTAACGTTTCCTTATACAGTTAAGGATGTTTGATAACTTTCTTCACAAAGGAAACACAACGTCCAAGAGGAAGAGAAGAGGACTAATTTTTGGTTGGCTGTTTCTGAAAAGGACACCAATTCTTAAAATGACATTTGAAGAATTACTATTATCCTAATTACTATAGCTCAAAATACCTAAATGCAGGTGTGAAGAATATTTGTCATTTCGCATTAGTTTAACGTCTCTGTCAGTCCAGTGTGACTGCTGTTTACAGGGTTTGTATCAGGTGGTTCTAATACCTTCGTTTCATTTATCTTTATTCATAGATTGGCTGAAAGGTTGCAGGCTCAGTGACTGGAAGTCTGCTTACTGTGCAATCCTGGTTTTGGTGGTCAAGCACAGGTCCTCTCCAACTCAGAAATGCCTGGGCTTCCAGGTTTCCTTTGGTTTCTACAGGGGGCTCAGCCTGTGGAGACTTCTTCACCTGGTCTAACCCTAATGAGGAGGGGAGTGCAGATAGAATAGAAAGACCTCACAGTTTCTTTCTCCCTTTTAGGTGCCCTCTCTAAAAGGAGCAGCAGGAGGGAGGGAGAAATGGCCACAAGGTTGCTGCCAGCCCAGGCTCTGGTGAGTGAAGGTTTCTTTCTTGAACTGCCTTCTGGGTTCAGAGGTTGGAAACATGCATTATCTATTGTTGAGCTTTTCTAGGTAATGAAGCCCACTGAGGGACCAGAATTGAGGAACTCCAAAAAAATGGTATATCCCTTGCTGCAGGGCCAGCCTCTTTGTGAATTTTCCACTTAACCAGTTAGTGCTTATTGACTTGGAAATGAATGGGCCCACAGGCCCCATGGCAGTGCCATGCCCAGAGCTTTGTGAAGGATCCAGGTTTGTTTTGCCCTGGAGGGCAAAGACATAGGGGAGGGCAGAGACATAGGGGAGTCAAATCTAGGAAATCAACTGAGAACTAATCTACTACAGTAATACCTATGAGGGTCTAGGTGATTTTCTAAGAAGATCCTAGAAAGACCTAGAAGACCTAGTGGTCAGAGATGCTTCCTACCATTGTGCAGTTTTATACCTATGAGCAGTATTAGGCTTATACAGATGTTGAAAAGAAGTTACAATTTGGGCTGTGGCTTGGAGGAGTGGACAGATTCAGGGAAGTGAGACTTCCTGAGGTGGAAAGCATCTGGTTCACAGTGATTTCTTCCCTTCTTTGCCCTTTCACTTGGGGAACAATAATTAAAAGCATAATCTCTTTCCAACCCAGAAAACCTTTCCACATCATAGAAGAGAAAGAAAACACTTTTGTTATTATTATTTATTGTATTGTTACTATTATTATTGAGTAAACATTACACCAGAATGTATTGTGTATCACTAGCAATCCACTAAAGAGACTGCAGAGACAGAAAGCTCACTTATATATAGCTAAGTGCATAACCCAGTTTTACAGTTTGGAAATTTGTCAGGTGACAAGTTAGGCCCATCTTCACCTAGGAAATGGTGACGTTGGCACATTCAAAGAAATGGTTACCAGATCCTTGAGGAAACAGTCCTGAATTGTGAGACTTATTTAACCATTAAAAAGACTTACATACATTTGGTAAGGGAAATTCAGAAAGAAAATAAAGAATGGGGTTGGAGTCTTCTCACTTATTTCTAACAGCCTTTTATTTTTAATTTGCCTTTGCCCTTACCAAATCAAAGAACACCCCGGCCTTGTGACTGCCTTTCTGGATTTTAGGGATAAAGTGTGGAAGTATTTTTACCTCTAGAAATGTGTCCTAAGAAAATAAGCTTTTTTGTGATGTGCAGGGACACTCAATCCAATATTTTTAGGGTTACAAAAATGGAAATAACCTAAATACCCACCAGTAGATTAGTTAAGTAAACCGTCTAATAATCTATAAGTAATCTATACAGTGAGATATGTGGCAGCACATAAAAAGTGTTGAGTGGGGTAAAGTTATCTGTGTAACATTTTTACTTAAATTTAGAGCCATATATCATGTAAAAAGTCTGAAAGAACACACAACAAGAAATTAACAAACCTTGTTTTTGATGGTAGGAAGTTAGATTAATGTTCCTTTTTCTTTTTTTGTCTGCACCATGTGGCATGCAGGCCCTTACCAGGAATGGAACCCATGCCCTCTGCAGTGGGAGCATAGAGTCTTAACCGCTGGACTGCCAGGAAAGTCCAACATTCCTTTTTCTTTTGCTTATTGATCATTCCTAATTTGCTTAAAGAAAAAAAAAAGATTCTTAATAATAAAAGAAAGGGACCACCAGTTTAAAACAGGTGATTTGTGATGCACTGAAGCAGGAGATGTTCCCAAAGCCACATTCATGTATCTGATGTACTGTGAGGCCAAACAAACCAAAACATCAAGAATTTGGAGTGGGAAAGGTTTATTGTAGGGCCCAGCAAGAACAGATGACTTGTATGCAAAAAACTCAACTCCCTGATGGTTTTCAGGGAAAAGTTTTTTTAGGCAAAATTTGGGATAAGGGCTGCAGACTGTAAATTTCTTCTGACTGGTTGATAGGTAACAGGGCAGTGTTCCAGCACTGTTGAGCACAGCCTTGAGTAACCATCCTCTACCTGGGTGGGGGCCTTAGTTCCTGCAGAAGAACTCAAGGATATGTTCTTATGTATGTCCCTTGAGTAGGAACCAGGACCCTGCTTTTTGGCTGCACTGTTGTTTCTTGACTGCTGTTCCTTGTTTCTGCATTCCCTCAATTTCCCTCAGTAGTGACTGTTTGAATATGCCCCTTGGTATTCAGGAAGGTCTAGGAGATTGAAGCCCTTTTCCTACAAACAAGACATGGAGAACATGGAAAGGCTTTATGTATATAGGAGGGCCCCTCAGGGCTCCTGCTTGGTTTCAGAGAGAAGTAGGACAAAGGCTTCTGGGATGGGGAGAGAGTCCCAACTGTAGCCTTGTCACTTGGCTCTTCAAAGATTGTGCAGCCCACCATGCTGGGCCTGCTTCTGGGAAAGCCACGGCTGGGGCCTTCTCAAAGCCCCTTCACTGTGACTGGCAGCATCCTTTCATCCGAGACAGAGATGGCCCAAGGTGACCACAGAATCCAGGCACACCTATTGCTCCCTGAGTGAGTGTACTGGAGGCTCCTTCTAAAACCCAGTTCTCATGTCTCACCTGTAAAATGAGTTTGGTCTAGGTGATTGTACCTATCTATGCCTAGAGTTCTGTGTTTCCATCATTCTGATTTTATTCCCCGACTTCAACTGTTTTACCTTGTTTGGCTGCTGGATTTCATTTTGCTGGGAGCACAGTGCTTCACTGACAGTAGGTAGGTGTCAGAGATGTGTGTGCTTAGTGAAGGAGGGGTGGTCAGGAAGTATTCAGCTTGAAATTGCTCAGAACCTAGAATGGTGACAGGGTTGCTGCTCAGTTATCCTGCTGGGGGTATGGTCCTGGGTGAGCAGGAATGGGTTTCTGTTACAGGTGTCTGTGACATTCAGGGATGTGGCTGTGTTCTTCAGCCGGGATGAGTGGCTGTGCCTAGACTCTGCGCAGAGAACCTTGTACCAGGAGGTGATGCTGGAGAACTACAGCAGTCTGTTCTCTCTGGGTAAGGACATTTCCTTGTGATGTAAAATCTGCTGGGGGAGCACCTTGGTGCCCTCTCCGAGGAGGGCATGGCCAGATTCAGCCCACAGGTGGACTCAGAAAGCAGTGGTTGCTGTTGCCCTCAGCTACAGGGACAAGTGTCAGCTTGGTAGAGTTGGTGATGGGCATCCTTTCTGTACTTTTCCTGTCTTCCGCCCCCTGGACTCTGTCCCTCTGAGTCTCACAAGAGGTCCCAGCTTAGAGTAATGTACACCAGAGCCCTAACTTTCTTCCTGAGACCACCTCCTGGCCCTCCTCTGAGAGCCCAGTTTTAAGCCCTTCTCAGAACAAATCTGTTTACTCTCAACTGTCCCTTTGCCCCAGACTCTGGGGCTGGATCTGAGTGAGTGACTGGCCACTCATTTCTGCACCATGGATTCATTCTCTTTCTTGCTCATGAACAGGGATTCTGTTTCCAAACCAAAAGTTATCCTCCAGTTAGAACAAGGGGAAGACCCCTGGATGGTGGAAAATGGAGTTTCTCAAAGCACATATCTAGGTGAGTGGCAGTAATTGGGAAATGGGCATAGCATTTCTGAGCTGCTTGGGCCTTGCTGATCAGTAAAGAGGAGATACTGACCATGCTTGGGGGATACTGACCAAGACCCTCGTTGATATGTCAGGATAGGTGGGAAATGCTGGGAAGGGCATATCCTCACTCAACCTTTTTGAGTACTTGGTATAGCAGGTTCAGAGGAAGAGCTGAATTCTTCTAGTATGAGTTGTACTTTGTCATATGCCCTTTGTAATTTGAATGCAGAGCATGTAATGTGTAAAGGTTTGTGATTCATATCTTCTCCCTTTTTTCTTTTACTGGATTGATTATTTTTTTAAATTATTTTCTTTCTACGATTTGAACAAACCTTTTATCACCACAATGCATTCGTCATTGTCCCATCTTGGGTCTTGGCTTTGACTTATCTACAACTTTTTACACATGGTTTAGCTAAAAATCCAAAATGATGCATGTATACTTATGTACTATGCAAGAGAGAGACAGCAAGGTTAGCAAAATGATAACAGTTATTGAATTTAGGCAGAAGATTTGCAGATATTAAACATAGCTTTCTCCTGATTCTTTTGGTGTGAAACAATTTTAAAATAACATGTTCCATCACTTCTCGGCCTTTTGGCTAAGATAAGTGTAGTATCTGTTCTTAACAGTTTAAAATAGTATATTCCAGACCCTGGATGCTAAAATGTATCTCACAATCTCTAAAATCCCTGTGGGTTGCTGAATCATAAGGTCTTGGTTTCTGTTGCATTTTAAATTTTGTCTTTTTTTCTGACACTGGAGGATGACTCACTCTTTTGAGTTTTGCTCCTTGTCCGGAATTTATTTATCCTGATGGCAAAAGATAGGCTTTCTGTGTCAGTTCAGTCTTGGGTTTCTATTTATGAGTGCTGTCTTGAGATTTTTGCCTTTCGTTTGACTGGAGTATTTCCTGACTAATGTTTCAGAGGAGGTTCATGTATACTGTATTTGTACATGTCTAATATCAATTCTTTTCCCTCTCCTGTGGGAATTATGTTTTGTATCTAGACTTCTGGCATCAGTTTTTATTTCCTAGAAATTGTTCAACCTTTGTTCCACTGTTTTGGGGCACTGAGTATTGTTGACTATAAGCCTCTCTTTCCCCCACCACAGATAGGCTTTCTGTGTCAGTTCAGTCTTGGGTTTCTATTTATGAGTGCTGTCTTGAGATTTTTGCCTTTCGTTTGACTAGAGTATTTCCTGACTAATGTTTCAGAGGAGGTTCATGTATACTGTATTTGTACATGTCTAATATCAATTCTTTTCCCTCTCCTGTGGGAATTATGTTTTGTATCTAGACTTCTGGCATCAGTTTTTATTTCCTAGAAATTGTTCAACCTTTGTTCCACTGTTTTGGGGCACTGAGTATTGTTGACTATAAGCCTCTCTTTCCCCCACCACTTTTGTTTCCATTTAGAAAACCCTCTTCTCCTTTTTTATTTTTTTTATATCCTTTTCATCTTTGAAATTCACAAGTTTCATTAAGCTGTATCAAGGAAGTTTGGGGTTTTTTTGTTTTTAATATTATTCAGCATTCATGGGGCCCACCACATTGAAGACCCAAGTCTTTTTTTCATTTCAGTGATTTTTTTCTCTACCCATATACTGACAATTATTCTGCTGTATTCCATGGACAATTGGAGGTGCATGACTGTAAGAATAACACTATGAAACAAATTCAATCACAGCTGTCATAAATAAATATATCTGTTGGATGAGTTTCAAATTTGGTTGTGAGCTTTCTGATTGGCAAAGAAATTACTAATTTCAAATTTACTATATTCTTTTATAAGATTTAAAAAACTAATTGTTTTTAATTTATTTGAGGTGTGCATGGTATTAAAAAGCGAGAAACAGAAAAACAAAAGATTGATTTGAAATTTTACCAACCATACTGAGTCATTGTTAATATTTTACTATTCTTTCACACTATGAATATTTGAATGTGTTTGTACATGAGAAAGACACACACACAGAGAAACAGATTGATTGTACATATTGTTCTTTAGCTTGTTTTTAATTATAAATGTTCAGTTATTTAGCCATCATTGAATAGAGGTCTACCTCATTGAAAGAACTCTACTATATTGTTAAGCCATGTTTTATTAAACAGTCTTCCTTTTGAAATTTTAGTTTCCCATTTTTTGCTATTAATATTGTTATCATTGCTGTTATGGCTATGGAATATAAAACTAAAAAGAAGGGGGAAATTTCCAAATAAATATAGCACAAAGGCACAAGTCAGTCACTTCAGTCACTCAGTTGTGTCTGACTCTTTGCGACCCCATGAACCACAGGACGCCAGGCCTCCTTGTCCATCACCAACTCCCGGAGGTTACCCAAACTCATGTCCATTGAGTCGATGATGCCATCCAACCATCTCATCCTCTGTCGTCTCCTTCTCTTCCTGCCCTCAATCTTTCCCAGCATCAGGGTCGTTTCCAATGAGTTAGCTATTCACATCAGGTGGCCAGAGTATTGGAGTTTCAGCTTCAGCATCAACCCTTCCAAAGAAAACCCAAGACTGATCTCCTTTAGGATGGACTGGTTGGATCTCCTTGCAGTCCAATGGACTCTCAAGAGTCTTCTCCATCACCACAGTTCAAAAGCATCAATTCTTCTGTGTTCAGCTTTCTTCATAGTCCAACTCTCACATCCATACATGACCACTGGAAAAACCATAGCCTTGACCAGACGAACCTTTGTTGGCAAAGTAATGTCTCTACTTTCTAATATGTTGTCTGGTTTGGTCATAACTTTCCTTCCAAGGAGTAAGCGTCTTTTAATTTCCTGGCTGCAGTCACCATCTGCAGTGATTTTAGAGGCCCCCAAAATAAAGTCAGCCTCTGTTTCCCCATCTATTTGCCATGAAATGATGAAACTGGATGCCATGATCTGTTTTCTGAATGTTGAGCTTTAAGCTAACTTTTTCACTCTCACTTTCATCAAGAGGCTCTTTAGTTCTTCTTTGCTTTTTGCCATAAACGTGGTGGCATCTGCATATCTGAGGTTATTGATATTTCTGCTGGCAATCTTGATTCCAGCTTGTGCTTCCTCCAGCCCAGGGTTTCTCATGATGTACTCTGCACATAAGTTAAATAAGCAGGGTGACAATATACAGCCTTGACATATTCCTTTTCCTATTTGGAACCAATCTGTTGTTCCATGTCCAGTTCTAACTGTTGCTTCCTGACCTGCATACAGGTTTCTCAAGACGCAGGTCAGGTGGTCTGGTATTCCCATCTCTTTCAGAATTTTCCACAGTTTACTGTGATCCACACAGTCAAAGGCTTTGACATAGTCAAGAAAGCAGAAATAGATGTTTCTCTGGAACTCTCTCATTTTTTCCATGATCCATTGGATGTTGGCACTTTGATCTCTGGTTCCTCTGCCTTTTCTAAAACCAGTTTGAACATCTAGAAGTTCATAGTTCACATACTGCTGAAGCCTGGCTTGGAGAATTTTGAGCATTACTTTACTAGCGTGTGAGATGAGTGCAATTGTGTGGCAGTTTGAGCACATTCTTTGGATTGCTTTTCTTTGGGATTGGAGTGAAAACTGACCTTTTCCAGTCCTGTGGCCACTGCTGAGTTTTCTAAATTTGCTGGCATACTGAGTGCAGCACTTTAACAGCATCATCTTTCAGGATTTGAAATAGCTCAACTGGAATTCCATCACCTCCACTAGTTTTGTTCATAGTGATGCTTTCTAAGGCCCACTTGACTTCACATTCCAGGATGTCTGGCTCTAGGTGAGTGATCACACCATCGTGATTATCTTGGTCATGAAGATCTTTTTTGTATAGATCTTCTGTGTATTCTTACCACCTCTTCTTAATATCTTCTGCTTCTGTTAGGTCCATACCATTTCTGTCCTTT
>SJXQ01002196.1:102503-130442 GCA_006408695.1 Aepyceros melampus
TGTTCCAAATTCTGAATCAGATCTAAAGTTACTTTATTTCAAATCACAAAGATACATGGTATTTCACTTGTTTTTCTCATAAATTGATTACCAATGTTGTATTACATTGAGAATTAAAGATAATTTAGACAACTACTGCTTTTGCAAGTTGATTTACTGATAAAAGTTGTTAAAAATTATCTTGCAATGTAAGCATAGGGGAGCATGACTCTTGGCCACCAGGCTGTGTGCCTGCCTCCTTGAGTTCTCTGGTTACCAGCCACCAGGAAGACCCAGGAACACATGGAACTCTGGTAGTCCTCCTGTTAGGTCAAATGAACAAGGTAGTTTTCATGCTTATAGTTTACTTTCACCTCCATCAGGTGATGCTTGGTCCCTTTCACACTCTGAGGACCACTAGACAAAAGCTGAGGCTCTAAGTTCAGATGCTTTTTCCTCCAAAAAATGGACTGTGTCCTTTAACAAGTTATTAATCCCAGAAACCATTTCTACAATGTGAACAGTAATTTGAACAAGATAAAAACAAATCATACTAATATTGTTGAGCTTCACACAGGGTAACATCTAATTTTGCCAATTTATCAGGAGTAGGCAAGCACTTAAGAATTGAAATAGAAAAAACAGTTATTTTCTATTTGCCAAGGTGCTTGAAAAAAAAAAAAAACTCCAAAAGGTTTAGGAGTGGAGATTAAGTAAAGCAAAAATTAGTGAATTCATCTTTGCCTCTTAGGACTAATCAGTCTCATTGTTTCAGACTTGTGAGGAACAAACTCTTCAGGGTCATTTAGTATTCTAATTGCAATGTCCCTTTTCATAGAACATTCTTTTAAGTTCTCTGATTACCTAAGGGAAGTTCTTAGGAAGTATATAACTTTCTTAGGAAAGATAGAGCTTCTTAGTTTGGAGTGCTGTACCAGAATTCCAGAGACTGGATAGCTTATAAACAATGGAAATTTATTTCTCAGAGTTATGGCTGGGAAGTCTAAGATCAGGGCATCAACATGGTTGTGTTGTAGTTAAAATCCCTTTCCTGATTCATTTCTGGTGCCTTCTCACCATGTCCTCATGTGAGGGATCTCTCAGGGCCTCTTTCTTTAAGGGCATTGATCTATTCATGAGGGAGGTAGCCTCATGAGAGATAGCCTCCCAAGGCTCCACCTCCTAATAACATCACCTTTGGGGGTGGGTTTCAACATGTATTTTGAGGGGACACAAACATTCAGACCATAACATTCCATAGGTATCAATGACCTAAAATCATCAAAAAATTAAAATCACACAAAATATGAAGCCTAGTCATTTTTAAGGTGAGGCCTATCAAACTTGCAGGTAAGATTGTTTATGTCTTTAGCAGGATCCTTCAGAGGAGATAATCTGTAAGCTTGATGATTTCTAATATAACCCAGCACCAAAATCAGGTAAGGAAAATACAAGAAAGATTGCAGTCCAGTATCATCCATCAACACATGCAAAAATCCTAAACAAAGCGTAAGCAGATGGAGCCCAAAAGTACCTAGACATAGTACTTGTTTTACTGATAAGTATAGGTTATTCATGGAGATGCGTGGGTGGTTTTAACATTAGTAAGCTTACAGATGTTATGTGCCATCTTAGTATTAACAGAAATCCATAGGTTCGTCTCAATAGATGCAGAAAAACAACCAAAATATGCAGCACCTACTCATGATTAAAAACTTTAACCAAGCCACAGTAGGAGGGAAGTTTATAACTGGATTAAAAGATATTTACCAAAAAACCTGCTGAAAAAAAAAATGAAGGTAAAAGATTAGAAGTATTCATGACATGACAAGTATGGGGAAAGAATAGACTAGTCAGTAATGGTTCTAAGCAGAAATGGTTCATCCACATAGAAAAAAACTGGATGCCTGCTCTCACCATATCAAGAGTTATATGCTAGGCTAAACTGACTTTTGGAAGAATATGTAAGCAATAACTTTATGACCACAAGATAAGGATTTTTTAAACAGGAACAAATAAACTTTATAAAATGTTTATAATCTTTGCTCACATTGAAATAAGGAACTTGTGGTTATCAGAATATACCAAAAAGGAAAGACACAAAACAGGATAAATCTTTCTACAACATGCCCAATGTTTTCTGGAAAATCTGAATGATTTGTATGGATCAATTAAAAAGAAAAACCTAATAGAAAAAAGTGATCTGAATACATGACTACTTATTATTTCATAGATGAGAAAAGAGAAATTTCTAAAAACATAAAAGAATATTTCATTGGGACCAATGTAAATTAGGACCATAGATATGATTTTATAAGTACAGATGAACAAATATGTATGACAATACTGAGTTTTGGAATATATGTGAAATAACTGGGATTATACCTTACTAGTGGGAGTATAAATCAATACAGATCATTGACATCTTACAAAGTCAAACATTTGTAATACACTGGCACCTGTACATGCTAGATAAATGTTTGCATATGAGCACAAAGAATCATGTATAAAGATACTTATACTGATCATAATAGCAAATATTTGGAAGTAGTCTGAATGCCTATTCATAAGAGAATGTATTCAGTAAACATCAATGAAAATCAATGAACCAAAGCTATATACAAAACACAGATGAATTTTAAAACATTCTCAGTTCTAGAAAGTCATGGGAAACTACATTAGGGATAACATTTTTTGCAAAATTAAGTTTATGCTAAGTGATATGTGATGAAGATCATAAAAACAAGTGATTGGATGAGATGGTATTTTAGTTATAATTAACCACTCAAAAACAGAAGACTGCAAATAAGAAAAAGTATTTGAGGTCCTAAGTATTACAAGGGCTTCCCCGGTGGCTCAGAGGTTAAAGCGTCTGCCTGCAATGCGGGAGACCTGGGTTTGATCCCTGGGTCGGGAAGATCACCTGGAGAAGGAAATGGCAACCCACTCCAGTAATCTTGCCTGGAGAATCCCATGGACAGAGGAGCTTGGTGGGCTACAGTCCACGGGGTCACAAAGAGTTGGACACGACTGAGTGACTTCACTTTCACTTTCAAGTATTACAATCAAGAGGCAGATTCTAACAGCAACTCAAATGTGCTCCAAAGGGGTTATTTATTTCCCAAGGAAAATAAATGTTAGGGTTTATAAAAGCAACAGAAAAGGCATTCCAGAGATGTTATATAGATGTATTTTTATAGAAATGTGGTGGCATTCAGTCACTTGTGGACAGCAAATTGTTTGCTAATCTGTGATCTTTAATGAGTAAGGAAAGCAGGTTCTAGATGGTCTCAGGAACTTTTGACTGTGTCAGAAGTTTATATTGCATCTGCCTTAATGGCCTCTTGGCTCCTTTTTAGATCCCTTGAACATAAGGGACTCCATTTCATTGTTCATGGTCCACATTATCCATCACTGTGTAACAACTCTTGCCCAAATTTAATAGTTTGAAAAATTATTTGTTTCCATCTTGGTTTCATGTTTGGGCTCAGCTGGACAATTCTTAGAGTGTCTTAATGTGTTTGCATTCAAGTAGCAGGTGTGGCTAGAGGCACAACTGGGCTTGATACCCAAGACTGTCAGTTTTTGATGACTATAGGCTGGGAGCATGGTTGGATTTCTCCATGTAGATTGGGCTTCTCACAGAAAGGTAGCTAATTTCTGAGAGGCCATGTCCCTAGAGGAAGCATCCTGAGAGACCTAGGTAGAAGCACAAATCTTATAACTCAGTTTTGGAAGTCACAACATTAACTCACAGATTTGGCCCAGATTCAAGGCAAGAAAATTATACAAGGACATTAATACCAGGGAGCATGCTTCACTGGATGACCATATTTGGAAACTGGCTACCACAAAAGCAGAAAATTCAGGATGATTATTAACTGTGAGTGTGAGGCAAGGAAATGACTTGGAGAGGAGTAGAGAATTCCTCAGCTTGTTTGATGCCTGAAAGGAAGTTCCTCATCAAGAAGAGGCTGCCCAGGCCAGTCACAATGATGGTCAATATGAAGACCATTGTGTATGTCAGTAAAAATAGTTAAATACAAATTTTTGGTCCAACTCTGCACTGAGAATAAAACAAAGATCTTCATGGCTGAACAACTTATATAAGCTGAACATATAGTTTAATATAAAGTTTAAGGAACAAATAGTTTAGGATAAAGTTTAAGATGTAATGACCTCAGATGTCGTACAAAGGGCAATCTCAAGATCACAGCATTCTTCAGTTCAGTCGTTCAGTCATGTCCAACTCTTTGCGACCCCATGCGCTGCCTCATGCCAGTCTTTCCTGTCCATCACCAACTCCTGAAGCTTGCTCAAACTCGTCCATCAAACCATCTCATCCTATGCCATCCCCTTCTTTTCCTGCCTTCAGTCTTTCCCAACATCAGGATCTTTTCCAATGAATCAGTTCTTCACATCAGGTGGCCAGAGTTATTGGAGTTTCAGCTTCAGTGTCAGTCCTTCCAATAAATAAATGAACACCCAGGATTGATTTCCTTTAGGATGGACTGGTTGGATCTCCAACACCACAGTTCAAAAGCATCAATTCTTAGGTGCTCAGCTTTCTTATATCATCGAACTCTCACATTCATACATGACTACTGGAGAAACCATAGCTTTGGCTAGACAGATCTTTGTCAGCAAAGTAATGTCTCTTCTGTTTAATATACTGTCCAGTTTGGTCATAGCTTTTCTTCCAAGGAGCAAGTGTCTTTTAATTTCATGGCTGCAGCCAGCATCTGCAGGGGTTTTGGAGCTCAAGAAACTAATGTCTGTCACTGTTTCTATTGTTTCCCCATCTATTTTCCATGAAGTGATGGGACTGGATGCCATGATCTTAGTTTTCTAAATGTTGAGCTTTAAGCCAACTTTTTCACTCTCCTCTTTCACTTTCATCAAGAGGCTCCTTAGTTCTTCTTTGCTTACTGTCATAAGGGTAGTTTCATCTGCATATCTGAGGTTATTAATATTTCCCCCAGCAATCTTGATTCCAGCTTGTGCTTCATCCAGCCTGGCACTTCACATGATGTACTCTGCACAGAAGTTAAATAAGCAGGGTGACAATATACAATTCTGACATAATCCTTTTCCAATTCTGAACCAGTCTTTCCCATGTCCAGTTCTAACTGTTGCTTCTTGACCTGCATACAGATTTCTCAGGAGGCAGGTCAGATGTCTGGTTTTCCCATCTCTTGAAGAATTTTCCACAATCTGTTGTGATGCACACAGTCAAAGGCTTTGGCATAGTCCATAATGCAGGACTAGATGTTTTTCTGGAACTGTCTTGCTTTTCCAGTGATCGAACAGATGTTGGCAATTTGATCTCTGGTTCCTCTGCCTTTTCGAAATCCAGCTTGAACATCTGGAAGTTCACAGTTCATGTATTGTTGAAGCCTGGCTTGGAGAATTTTGAGCATTACTTTGCTAGCTTGTGAGATGAGTGCAATTGTGTGATAGTTTGAACATTCTTTGGCATTGCCTTTCTTTGGGATTGGAATGAAAACTGACCTTTTCCAGTTCTGTGGCTACTGCTAAGTTTTGCAAATTTGTTGGCATATTGAGTGCAGCACTTTCACAGGATCATCTTTTAGGATTTGAAATAGCTCAACTGGAATTTCATCACCTTCATGAGCTTGGTTCATAGTGATGCTTCCTAACGCCCACTTCACTTCATGTCCCAGGATGTCTGGCTTTAGGTGAGTGATCAAACCATCATGGTTATCTGGGTCATGAAGATCTTTTTTGTATAGTTCTTCTGTGTATTCTTGACACCTCTTCTTAATATCTTCTGCTTCTGTTAGGTCCAGACGATTTCTGTCCTTTATTGAGCCCATCTTTGCATGAAGTATTCCCTTGGTATCTCTAATTTTCTTGAAGATATCTCTAGTCTTTCCCATTCTGTTATTTCCCCCTGTTTCTTTGCATTGGTCACTGAGGAAGGCTTTCTTATCTCTCCTTTCTATTCTTTGGAACTCTGCCTCTCTCCTTTACCTTTGGCTTATCTTCTTTTCACAGCTATTTGTAAGGCCTCCTAAGACAACCATTTTGTCTTTTTGCATTTCTTTTTCTTGGGGATGGTCTTGATCCCTGTCTCCTGTACAATGTCATGAACTTCCATCCATAGTTCATCAGGCAGTCTGTCTATCAGATCTAGTCCCTTAAATCTATTTCTCACTTCCACTGTATAATCATAAGGGATAAGATTTAGATTATACCTGAATGGTCTAGTGGTTTGCCCTTCTTTTTTAAATTTAAGTCTGAATTTGGCAATAAGAAGTTCATGATGAGCTACAGTTAGCTCCCAGTCTTGTTTTTGCTGACTGTATAGAGCTTCTCCATCTTTGGCTGCAAAGAATATAATCAGTCTGATTTTGGTGTTGACCATCTGGTGATGTCCATGTATAGAGTCTTCTCTTGTGTTGTTGCAAGAGGGTGTTTGCTATGACCAGTGTGTTCTCTTGGCAAAACTCTATTAGCCTTTGCCCTGCTTCATTCAGTATTCCAAGGCCAAATTTGCCTGTTAGTCCAGGTGTTTCTTGACTTCCTCCTTTTGCATTCCAGTTCCCTATAAAGAAAAGGACATCTTTTTGGGGTGTTACTTCTAAAAGGTCTTGTAGGTCTTCATAGAACCATTCAACTTCAGCTTCTTCAGCATTCCTGGTTGGGGCATAGACTTGGATTACCATGATATTGAATGGTTTGCCTTGGAAATGAACAGAAATCATTCTGTCATTTTTGAGATTGTATCCAAGTACTTCATTTCGGACTCCTTTGTTGACCATCATGGCTACTCCATTTTTTCTAAGGGATTCCTGCCCGCAGTAGTAGATATAATGGTCATCTGAGTTAAATTCACCCATTCCAGTCCATTTTAGTTCGCTGATTCCTAGAATGTTGACGTTCACTCTTGCCATCTCCTGTTTGACCACTTCCAATTTGCCTTGATTCATGGACCTAACATTCCAGGTTCCTGTGCAATATTGCTCTTTATAGCATCAGACCTTGCTTCTATCACCAGTCACATCCACAGCTGGGTATTGTTTTTGCTTTGGTTCCATCCCTTCATTCTTTCTGGAGTTATTTCTCCACTGATCTCCAGTAGCATATTGGGCACCTACTGACCTGGGGAGTTCCTCTTTCAGTATTCTATCATTTTGCCTTTATATTCTGTTCATAGGCTTCTCAAGGCAAGACTATTGAAGTGGCTTGCCATTCCCTTCTCCAGTGGACCACATTCTGTCAGACCTCTCTGCCATGACCCGCCTGTCTTGGTGGCCCCACAGGGCATGGCTTAGTTTCATTGAGTTAGACAAGGCTGTGGTCCGTGCAATTAGATTGACTAGTTTTCTGTGACTATGGTTTCAGTGTGTCTGCCCTCTGATGCCCTCTCGCAACACTTACCGTCTTACTTGGGTTTCTCTTACTTTGGGCATGGGGTATCTCGTCACGGCTGATCCAGCAAAGTGCAGCCGCTGCTCCTTACCTTTGACAAGGGGTATCTCCTCACCGCTGCCCCTCCTGACCTTGAAAGTGGAGTAGCTCCTCTCGGCCCTCCTGCGCCTGTGCAGCCACCACTCCTTGGACATATATTAACATATCATATATTGATAGATTAATAATGATATATTAATATATATCATATATGTATAATGTATTAATTTACATGTATCATACATTACTATTATGTTTATAATATTTATACAATTTATATAATATATAATTTATAGAAAATATTCAAAATAGGAAAAGGAGTACGTCAAGGCTGTATATTGTCACCCTGCTTGTTTAACTTATATGCAGAGTACATCATGAGAAACGCTGGACTGGAAGAAACACAAGCTGGAATTAAGATTGCTGAGAGAAATATCAATAACCTCAGATATGCAGATGACACCACCCTTATGGCAGAAAGTGAGGAAGAGCTAAAAAGCCTCTTGTTGAAAGTGAGAGAGGAGAGTGAAAAAGTTGGCTTAAAGCTCAACATTCAGAAAACGAAGATCATGGCATCTGGTCCCATCACTTCATGGGAAATAGATGGGGAAACAGTAGAAAGTGTCAGACTTTGTTTTTTTGGGCTCCAAAATCACTGCAGATGGTGACTGCAGCCATGAAATTAAAAGGCGCTTACTCCTTGGAAGAAAAGTTATGACCAACCTAGATAGTATATTCAAAAGCAGAGACATTACTTTGCCGACTAAGGTCCGTCTAGTCAAGGCTATGGTTTTTCCTGTGGTCATGTATGGATGTGAGAGTTGGACTGTGAAGAAGGCTGAGTGCCGAAGAATTGATGCTTTTGNAAAAGGCGCTTACTCCTTGGAAGAAAAGTTATGACCAACCTAGATAGTATATTCAAAAGCAGAGACATTACTTTGCCAACTAAGGTCCGTCTAGTCAAGACTGGTTTTTCCTGTGGTCATGTATGGATGTGAGAGTTGGACTGTGAAGAAGGCTGAGCGCAGAAGAATTGATGCTTTTGAACTGTGGTGTTGGAGAAGACTCTTGAGAGTCCCTTGGACTGCAAGGAGATCCAACCAGTCCATTCTGAGGGAGATCAACCCTGGGATTTCTTTGGAAGGAATGATCCTAAAACTGAAGCTCCAGTACTTGGGCACCTCATGCGCAGAGTTGACTCATTGGAAAAGACCCTGATGCTGGGAGGGATTGGGGGCAGGAGGAGAAGGGGACGACCGAGGATGAGATGGCTGGATGGCATCATGGACTCAATGGACGTGAGTCTGAGTGAACTGTGGGAGTTGGTGATGGACAGGGAGGCCTGGCGTGCTGCGATTCATGGGGTCGCAAAGAGTTGGACACGACTGCGCGACTGAACTGAACTGAACAGTATATAAAATATGAAGAGTGAATCCTCAGGTAAATTATGAATTTTGGGTGATAATACTGTATCAATGTAGGTTCACTGATTATAATAAATGTACCCTTCTGGTATGGGATGTTGATGGGAGGAAGTTGTACAATATATGTGGAAGCTGGTATATGGAAACTCTCTGAACTTTCTGCTCAATATTGTTGTGAACCTAAAATAGTTCTTAAAAAGTCTATTTAAAAGTGGAGGGGAATCTCATATGAAATATGTTGTCCTGATTTTGAATTCAGAAAATGTGATCCTTATCAATCTGCAGCAACAGATGCCAGAGAGAGGACTTATTCTAAGGGCCAGAGACAAGGTCTGAGAAAGCAAGCTCTAAACTCTTGGGACAGTCATGAGGAGAGGTTAAAAGTAGGAAGAAATGATAGCCATATCTCAAGTTTTTTAAAAAGCAATACTACTTTCAGTTTCCAGTCTGGCCATGTCAGGAGCCTAAAAATTGCCACTCTGTTCCAGTAGGAAAAATTGAACAAAATGTAAAATCAACAACTCTTCTTAGACGTAGCAGAGAAATGAGATCACATGGCAAACCACTGTCCCCCAAACTGGAGACAGATACAGACAACAGAGGGGCTTCCCTGGTAACTCAGCTGGGAAAGAATCCAACTGCAATGCAGGAGACCCTGGTTCGATTCCTGGGTTGGGAAGATCCCTTGGAGAAGGGAAAGGCTACCCATTTCAGTATTCTGGCCTGGAGAATTCCATGGACTGTATAGTCGTGGGCTTGCAAAGAGTTGGACAAACTGAGCAACTTTCACTATCTCCAAAGCTGAAACTCATGAGCAGAAAATTTCATAGGAACCAGTGCCAGGGTTAAGAACACATAAGCTATAGTTGATGAATTGCTGGAGAATAAGTGTGGATAACTCTGAGAGTTAAACTTCAGAGAGACTCAGTCACAGGACGGCTCCACACTTTCGTGAGTTTTACTTCCAAGACCTCTACCAGGACCTCACAGTGATTGTCACAGAAAAATTCCTTCTTGCTTCTGGAATAGAGAGGGGAAAACGACCCCTGAAATATACCAGAGCATTTTGTTCTTAACA
Organism: Aepyceros melampus; assembly: GCA_006408695.1. Lineage (NCBI taxonomy): Eukaryota > Metazoa > Chordata > Mammalia > Artiodactyla > Bovidae > Aepyceros > Aepyceros melampus. The sequence goes on from SJXQ01002196.1 coordinate 112,419, forward strand.
TGGCCCACATCTGGGAAAAATTATTTTACCAGAGCCTAACTTGCTAGAGTTTAATCAGAGACTAACCAACTCAGAAGAAGGTAAATACCCAACTCTAGCCTCATCTAGCTTCCCATATGAAGGAAGAATGCCCACTTCCAGACCACCCAGCCATCCTGTTCCTCCAAGAGAGGAAAAAAATGAGAAGCATTAGTAAAATTCACTGTTCTGGGGCCCAGGCTCACCAGAGGACTGAGACCTAATCAAAGGACTACAGAATGCTTCCCCTTGCCCACATCTTCCTACTACATTACTCAAGGCCTGTTTATAGCAGTTTTTACCTAGTATACTGCATTCAATTTTTAACAACAACAACAACAACAAATAAAACCCACAAGGCATATTGAACGGCAAAACAAGCATCAGATATCGGAGAAATGTTGGAATTATTAGACCAGGACTTCAAGAACTATGATTAATATGCTAAGGGCTTTAATGGGAAACAGACAACATGAAAGACAGATGGATAATTCAAGTAGAGAGAAATTCTAAGAAAATCAAAATGAGATAAATAAGTAAAATAAATAAAAATAAATAAAAAAATACTGTAATAAAAATGAAGAAGGCTTTGATAGGTTCATTAGACTGGGCATGGCTAAAGAAAGATCCCTAAGCACAGAGATAAGACAACTGAAACTCCCCAAACTGAAAAGCAAAGAGAAAAAAAGATTACAACAGAGAACAGACTATCCAAGGACCATGGGACAACAACAAAAGGTGTTACATGTGTGTAAATGGGAATATTAGAAGAAGAAAGAAAGAAACAGAAGAAATATTTGTGGTAATAATGGCTGAGAATTCCCCCCAAATTAATGTCAGATACCAAACCACAGGGCTTCCCAGATGGCGCTAGTGGTAAAGAATTTCCCTGAGAATGCAGGAGGCGTAAGAGATAAGAGTTCTATCTCTGGGTCGGAAAGAGCCCTTGGAGTAGAAAGTGATAACCAGTCGAATATTCTTGCCCAGAAAATTACATGGAGAGAGGAGCCTGGTGGGCTATAGTCCACGGGGCCGCAAAGAGTTCGACATGACTGAGAGAACGCCACACCCATTCACTCACCAAACCACAGATTCACAGAGGTTCAGAGAACACCAGGCTCCTTAAAATTGCTTAAATTAATACTTGCCATGTTCTGTTTTGTCAGTGGGCACTTAGGACTCTAATCAGGATGGTAAACATGTAACCTTCTAGAAGGCATGTAACTGCAGTGGCAGGTTATCTTTTGAACATGATCTCTCTATGTATCAGGCTAATAGCCCTGCTTGGAGAGACCTAGTCAGTAATTACAAATAGTAAGTCAGGCCAAAGCATTGGCCACCAATGGCCTGTCTCAGAAATATCCTTTGGGAGCTCTGGCACCAGCCTAGGTTCAGCTCTCTGTGACCTGAAATTTAGCTCTGGCTTCTTCCTATAATATAATTTGACCCCACATGGGGTCCAAAGCCAAATACCTTTTGCTCTATCACCTTCTGCCTAGTAACTATGAGGCTCTGGATCAACAGATATTCCAAATCTCAACAGCCCTAGGTCCCTCTATGTTGCAATCAGCTCCTGAAGATTTTGATAGCCTGAATTTGTAAATGACGTTGACAGCACCATAACACAACTCTGAACTGAATCTCTTTGTAAATTTAACACGCTCAAGAATGATTTTGATACTTTAGAGGAAAAAAGTCTGTCCTAAGGGGTACAATCACCACATCATTCTCTGAACCCTGTCAATGCCCTTAAGAGGCACTGGAAGTGCTTTAGTGAATACAGCAAATAAGATAATACAAAGAGACAGCACTGGAGCAACACCAAAACGAAAACAAAACAAAATCCATACAGACCAAAAAACAACACCCCATAAAAAACACCTGAGTTAGATTACTGGCTCTGTCTCAGGAATGATGGAGAGACTAACCTCTCTGTATCTCAGGCTTCTTCATTTGTATAAGGAGGAAATGACAATGACAACTCAATAAAGACATTATAAGAATTCAAAATGACAGTTTTGCAAAGCACCTACCATCTGGCTTGGCCCATTGTAGTTCTCAAATCTTTTTTGTTTTTTTGCCCAATCTACTTTCCCATCTTTACCCTTGGTGTGATCCACGGGAAGACAAAATGGAGGAGGAAAAGTAATTTTATTATATACCTGAAGAAATTATCCAAAATTCCTACTTTAATTACATAATCAATCACTAACATTGGACAAGTCTCTTAAAAAATGAACACTTTCTTGGCAGCCACAAGAGTAATGTTTTATAGCTCATGCCTTCAACTCAATCCTACCCATGTGGTTTTACTCTATTCCCTAGCAGACATTGAGGTACCTGACTATTTTTGTCTATTCAAGCAAGAAACAAACTGGTTCAGAAGCTTTGGAGAGTCAACTCCATTTAAGCCCGGCAAAAAAAACACCTATGTCCAAATCATGGCAGAAGAAAGGAAAAACAAAAATAAGACCCAGCTGGTTAATAAAGGACATAAGTGGAAGATTAAACTTCTGTTTTTCATTGAAGAGCTACTCCATGAAGACAAAAACATGAATCTATACTGACTAAGTGCTGGAGGTATACAAGGCAAACCCCACACCACACAGGAATAAGCAAGGAGCTCTATTTCCACAGTGTTGGGTTTTCAAAGGCTTCCATCCTATGACATAACCCTTTATTCTTTAAGTCTAGAAATGTCCATTTCTACAAAGTCTCATCAATTCAGAGCTCCAATTCAGCTTGATGTCAAGGTATGATTTTCAAAGTTAGGTATAGTTTAGCTTCCGTCCCAACCTCAGTCACTACCTGACTTTCTGCTGTTTAAGAATCATTTCCTCTCTCTGAGTCTCAATGTTTCTTCTCTGTAAAATAAGAATACACAAGATAGTTTTGGGGCAGGGAGCACTGTAACTGTTCTGTATCCTGATGGTAGAGGTGGTTACATAAATCACACGAGTTTAAATTCAAAAAAACATAAAACCAACAATTTTCCTTTATGCTAACTTAAGAAATAAATGAAAAAAGTTGGGATAATAAGTCTTCTCTCATGGAATTGTCAAGAGAATTAAAACCTATGTCAAAAGGCCCTAGAGTAAACCATGTGACTCATAGTAAACAACAAGCATTAATTCCCTTCTCTTACCTTATCCTCCAGAGGAGAGGAGGACATGATTTCTCCTTTCTTTAAAATTAACTCAACCAGTACTACCATAACCAGGTCAGAAAACAGAAGGGCTGGACTCAGACACTGGATATATCCTGTCTTGCAGCTGAGCACTGACTACAAGTTATGTTGCAACAGCTCGCTTTTGAGAGGCCATGTTCTCACTCTCAGAAGCTAGGTCTCACACAGCTATTATTTTAAGAAGCCAAGATTAGCTCAGGGCTAGGCTGAGTAATGAGATACAAGTGCTTTGGGAATCTGCTGGTTCCCAGTACAACTAATGAGTAATATCAACAGAAGACAACTCTAAGTGGCCAACAGCTCTTTGAAAAAGTCAGAGGACATGATCAGAAAAAGAATATTTCTGTCCCACCCTGCAGCCTCTGTTTTAGAAAATTTACATTTTATATAATCATTATTGAGCTTCTCCTGGTAAAGAACCCCCTGCCAATGCCAGAGACAGAAGAGATGCAGGTTCGATCCCTGGGTCGGGAAGATCCCCTGGAGGAGGGCATGGAAACCTACTCCAGTACTCTTCCCTGGAGAATCCCATGGACAGAGGAGCCTGATGGGCTGCAGTCCACAGGGTTGCAAAGAGCGGACATGACTGAAGTGACTGAGCACAGGCATGCATATTATTATTAAAGATCATTATCAAAGGTCATTTATGGTGCTTTAGTTTTGTTCAGATCGACTGAAGGTTATCATCACTAAAAAAAGTTATACAATGTATCAAGTAAGGGCTTTAGAATCAAGCTATGGTTTAAGTACCAGCTCTGATATTTCCTCGCTATGTGACACTGGACAAATTATAACCTCTCTGAGCCTCAGATTTCTCCTCTATTTTTTTCAAAGTTCAGGATGCCCCTTAATTGGGCTTTAAAATCAATCTAGTGGTTTATAAATAACATTTTTAAGTAAAAAGAAAATCAAATAACTATAATTAATAAGGACAAGTATATTCTGGTTCAAGATGGTGAAGTAGAAGGAAATGCACTCGTTGCCTCTTGCAAGAGCACCGAAATGCAAATTGCTGTTAACTATCAACAGAAGGATGCTGGAAACCACCAATAAAAGAAAATCCAAATCCAAAGACAAAGAATAAGCTTCAGCAAGACAGTAGGAGGGGCGCAATCATGATTAAACCAAATCTGATACCCGTGGGTGACCCACAAACTGGAGAACAATAATACCAAAGAAGTTCTCCCACTGTTAGCAAAGGTTCTGAGCACCATGTCAGGCTTCCCAGCCCTGGGATCGGATAGAGAGACTGGGACTCTCCAAGGAATCTGACCTTGAAGGCTCAGATCAGTTCAGTTGCTCAGTCCAACTCTTTGCAACTCCATGGACTGCAGCACACCAGGCTTTGCTGTTCATCACCAACTCCTGGAGCTTGCTCAAATTCACGTCCATCAAGTCAGTGATGAAATCCAACCATCTCATTATCTGTTGTCCCATTCTCTTCCCGCCTTCAATCTTTCCCAGCATCAGAGTCTTTTCAAATGAGTCAGTTCTTTGCATCAGGTGGCCAAAGTACTGGAGTTTCGCTTCAGTATCAGTCCTGGCAATGAATATTCAGGACTGATTTCCTTTAGGGATGGACTACTTGGATCTCTTTATATCCAGGGGACTCTCAAGAGTCTTCTCCAACACCACAGTTCAAAAGCATTAATTTTTCGGCACTCACCTTACTTTACAGTCCAACTCTCATATCCATACATGACTACTGGAAAAACCGTATCTTTGATGAGATGGACCTTTGTCAGAAAAGTACTGTCTCCGCTTTTTAATATGCTGTCTAGGTTGGTTATAACTCTTCTTCTAAGGTGCAAGCGTCTTTTTATTTCATAGCTGCAGCCACCATCTGCAGTGATTCTGAAGACCAAGAAAATAAAGTCTCTCACTGTTCCCATTGTTTCCCCATCTATTTACCATGAAGTGATGGGACCAGATGCCACGATCTTAGTTTTCTGAATGTTGAGTTTTAAGCCAACTTTTTCACTCTCCTTTTTCACTTTCATCAAGAGGCTCTTTAGTTCTTTCTTTCTGCCATAAGGGTGCTAGCATCTGCATATCTGAGGTTATTGATATTTCTTCTGGCAGTCTTGATTCCAGCTTGTGATTCATCAAGCCTGGCATTTCACATGATGTACTCTGCATATAAATTAAATAAGCAGGGTGACAATATACATAGCCTTGACATACTCCTTTCCCCATTTGGAACCAGCCTATTGTCCATGTCCAGTTCTAACTGTCACTTCGTGACCTGCATACAGATTTCTTACGAAGCAGGTCAGGTGGTCTGGTATTCCCAACTCTTTAAGGATGTTCCAGTTTGTTGTGATCCACAGAGTCAAAGGCTTTCGCACAGTCAGTAAAGCAGTAGTAGATGTTTTTCTGGAACTCTCTTGCTTTTTCGACAATCCAATGGATGTTGGCAATTTTATTTCTGATTTCTCTGCCTTTTCTAAATCCAGTTTGAACATCTGGAAGTTCACGGTTTGCATACTGTTGAAACCTGGCTTGGAGAATTTTGAGCATTACTTTCCTAGTATATGAGACGAATGCAATTGAGCGGTAATTTGAACATTCTTTGGCATTGCCTTTCTTTGGGATTGAAATGAAAACTGATCTTTTCCAGTCTATGGCCACTGATGAGTTTTCCAAATTTGCTGGCATCAAAATTTCAAATTTGCTAGCACATTAACAGCATCATCTTTTAGGATTTGAAATAGCTTAACTGGGATTCCATCACCTCCACTAGCTTTGTTTACAGTGATGCTTCCTAAGGCCCACTTGACTTTGCATTCCAAGATGCCTGGCTCTAGGTGAGTGATCACACCATCATGGTTATCTGGGTCATGAAGATCTTTTTTGTACAGTTCTTCTGTGTATTCTTGCCACCTTTTCTTAATATCTTCTGCTTCTGTTAGGTCCATACTATTTTTGTCCTTTATCGAGCCCATCTTTGCATGAAATGTTCCCTTCGTATCTCTAATTTTCTTGAAGAGATCTCTAGTCTTTCCTGATCTACTGTTTTCCTCTATTTCTTTGCATTGATCGCTGAGGAAGGCTTTCTTATCTCTTCTTGCTATTCTTTGGAACTCTGCATTCAGATGCTTATATCTTTCCTTTTCTCCTTTGCTTTCTGCTTCTCTTCTTTTCAGAGCTATTTTTAAGACCTCCCCAGACAGCCATTTTGCCTTTTTGCATTTCTTCTCCATGGGGATGGTCTTGATCCCTGTCTCCTGTACAATGTCACGAACCTCCATCCATAGTTCATCAGGCACTCTGTCTCCCAGATCTAGTCCTTTAAATCTATTTCTCACTTCCACTGTATAATCATAAGGGATTTAAGTCATACCTGAATGGTCAGTGGTTTTCCCTACTTTCTTCAATTTAAGTCTGTATTTGGCAATAAGGAGTTCATAACAACAGAATGATCTCTGTTCGTTTCCAAGGCAAACCATTCAATATCACGGTAATCCAAGCCTATGCCCCAACCAGTAACGCTGAAGAAGCTGAAGTTAAATGGTTCTATGAAGACCTACAAGAACTTTTAGAACCAACACCCAGAAAAAGATGTCCTCTTCATTATAGGGGACTGGAATGCAAAAGTAGGAAGTCAAGAAACACCTGGAGTAACAGGCAAATTTGGCCTTGGAGTGCGGGATGAAGCAGGGCAAAGGCTAATAGAGTTTTGCCAAGAGAATGCACTGGTCATAGCAAACACCCTCTTCCAACAACACAAGAGAAGACTCTACACATGGACATCACCAGATGGTCAACACCGAAATCGGATTGATTATATTCTTTGCAGCCAAAGATGGAGAAGCTCTATACAGTCAACAAAGACAAGACCGGGAGCTGACTGTGGCTCAGATCATGAACTCCTGATTGCCAAATTCAGACTTAAATTGAAGAAAGTGGGCAACACCACTAGACCATTCAGGTATGACCTAAATCAAATCCCTTATGATTATACAGTGGAAGTGAGAAAGATGGAGAAGCTCTATACAGTCAGCAAAAAAAAAAACGTATTATTGAGCAAGGCCCAAACTAAAGAGTCTCTTGATGAAAGTGAAAGAGGAGAGTGAAAAAGTTGGCTTAAAGCTCAACATTCAGAAAACTAAGATCATGGCATCTGGCCCCATCACTTCATGGTAAATAGATGGGGAAACAGTAGAAACAGTGTCAGACTTTATTTTTTTGGGCTCCAAAATCATTGCAGATAGTGACTGAAGCCATGAAATTAAAAGACACTTACTCCTTGGAAGAAAAATTATGACCAACCTAGATAGCATATTCAAAACCAGAGACATTACTTGCCAACAAAGGTCCGTCTAGTCAAAGCTATAGTTTTTCCAGTGGTCATGTATGGAGGTGAGAGTTGGATTGTGAAGAAAGCTGAGCACCGAAGAATTGATGCTTTTGAACTGTGGTGTTGGAGAAGACTCTTGAGAGTCCCTTGGACTGCAAGGAGATCCAACCAGTCCATTCTAAAGGAAATCAGTCCTGAATAGTCATTGGAAGGACTGATGCTGAAACCGAAACTCCAATACTTTGGCCACCTGATGCAAAGAACTGACTCATTTAACCTTCAAGACCCTGATGCTGGGAAGATTGAAGGCAGGAGGAGAAGGAGATGACAGAAGATGAGATGGTTGGATGGCATCACCAACTCGATGGACATGAGTTTGAGCAAGCTCCAGGAGTCGGTGATGGACAGGGAAGCCTGGCATGCTATAGTCCATGGGGTCACAAAGAGTCAGACATGACTGAGCAACTGAACTGAACTGACCTATGAGACTATCAGGTATGTGATGTTCAATATTTTTCAAAACATATGAAAAAAATCAAGTAATAGGGGAGAAATGTTAGCAATTAATTCTACTAGAGTCAGAATATCTAATTATAACTTTATTTAAGAATACTGGAAAAGTTCCTGTTTATCAATTTCAGATTCCTATCAATATGACTTAAGTATATCACATAAATTAAACTATGAGTCATCAACATGTGTGAAGGAAATGTTTTTTAAAATTACTGACACTGAAAGACCAAGTCTAATTAAAATTGAATTTTAGCCTAAATTAATACAAACAACCAGCGTATAAAACTCTATGCAAACAACAGCAATGCTGTGAAAACAAGAACTCTTGTTGATGTGGAAAGAGCAATGCAACCAACGGCAGCTCTAGCACTCTTCTAAACAGGTATCATTCTGCTAGGGCAACTAGAGCAGGCCACTAACATACAAAAGCCTTGGCAAAGTCTCCAGCCTGGGAAGGACTCCAGTTAAAGGTGCTGTCAGCAGAATTCACTGGTGTTCCAGTAGTTAGAACTCTGCATTTATTTCCACTGCAGAGGGTACAGGAACTAAGATCCCATGTGCTTTGCAGTGGTGGCAGGAGGACTCTTCTGCTTAAAACCTTCCAATTTCCCACCATTCAGGGAAAAAAAAAATCAAATTTGGGAAAAAATCCAAGTTACTTATCACAGCTCACAAGACCCTACATGATAGGGTCCCATGCCACCTCTTCAACATGACCTCCTCCCTGCATTCACTCCATTCCAGCTATCCTTTCTGCTCCTCAAACACACCACACTCAATCCTATTAACATCTTAGAGCTCTCATATTCATTCTCATTCTTATTGCCCAGATCACACTTCTTCAGGATCTTTATACTCAAGGATTCTTCTCGTCACCATTTGGCTCTCAGCTTGTATTTTCACTTCCTCAGAGCAGCATTCTTTTTTATTCCTGACTCTCCTTAGCACCTAGAACAGTACAATAGAAATTATATACATATATGTATGTATGAAGATCATCGACACGTTTGTTTTAGTGCATTCCTTTAACTGTACTTTGAAAATAATGTACGAAAGAGAATTTACATACACAGGAGTATCTGCAAACTGAGTTCAACAAGGGATTGTTCAGCACTATAGAAGGTTCAATTAACTAACTGGCAAGCTTTCCTCCAAGTATCCACTCAGGAATCATATCTATCACAGGGCTATAGCTCCTGATGCCTAATGAAAGAATAACTGATTTCGAATCAATGCATAGGCTTAATCTGCTTTTAAACACACTGATCATCTCACTATTAAGTTTCCATAACGGCTCAGGAGCCAAAAGAGACAAGGTTCAAATCCCAGTTTTATCTTTTAAATGCTGTGAAGCCTTGAACAAGTTATCTTACTTATTAATATTAAACAAACAGTACTTATCTCAGAGTTGTTTTGAAAGTTAAATAATGCATATAATAAACATCTGTCACAGTGTTGCACACAGGGACTGAACTTGAATTCCCTGCGCTGTAAAGCTGCAGATTCTTAAATCATTGGACCACCGGGAAATCTGCGAGAATGACTGTTTTAATAGCCAAAAGGTGGAAGCAACTAAGTGTCCATCAACAGACGAAAGGATAAACAGAATGTGGTCTATACATACAACTGAATATTATACAATCTTAAAAAGGAAGGAAATGCTGACACATCCTATACCATGAATGACCCTAGAGGACACTAAGCTAAGTGAAGTAAGCCAGTCACAAAAACATAAACACTGTATGATTCTACTTTTATGAGGTATCTCGAGTAGTCAAATTCATAGAGACAGAAAAAATAGTGGTTGCCAGAGGCTGGGGGAGGAAGGAAAAAAAGTTAATGTTATGTTAGGTACAAAGTTTCAGTTTTAGGAAATGATGAAAATGCTCTGGAGAAAATGGCAGGGATGATTGCACAACAATGTGAATGTACCTAATGCTACAAAACTGAAGACTTAAAAATGGTTAAAACAATATTACGCTATGTGTATTTTACCATAATTTAAAGAAAAAAAAGGAATGACTGTTCTGTAGTTTACAGAGAGTTTGCATCCCTTCTTCTTTGACTTTGATCACTGTTATATCCCATAGTGTATCAACCCAGCTTCTCCAGGTTAAGACAAGAGAATTCCTAGACAGTCACTGTATATAAGATACTACATGACATCTAAGAAATAACAAGTCCTTACACACTCAAACCTAGAATTTACAGCAAAATTGACAGATGTTATACACTGCCCGTGGATTTATTTCTAAAAGTCTAAAAAGTGCAGAAAATAAACCAAAGTATTTTTATGTCTAAATACCAGTTTAGGATTATATATAAGCTAATCCCTAAAGAGACAAGAAAGTCCCCCTGGCGGGGGGGGCGGCGCAGAATCAATTGGTCCATGTAGGGTAGATTTCCTATTATCAGTGCTAAGATCCCATAAAACAACTTTATTCAATTTCTTTAAAAAAAAATGTCAATTTACATTAAACAAAGCAACTTTCATACACTAAATAAAAATGTCACAACCATCAGTCCAAATAATGGCCTTGTTTCCTAGTGGCCCAGAAAGACAGAAAATAAATCCCAAAGACCCTAGTTCAGATAGACTAGAGAGAGTAGACTGTGGTTCTTGCATAATTAAAGACTATGTCACAGTTCAATGGGGTAAACACTTCAGTAGCTTCCCCCCAGCAGCTGCCTATGTGATTAAGGACTAGGGTAAGAGTGACAGCTTCACAAAGGCAATAGTAAGAGATAAAGCTTCTTCCTAGCACATTCAAAGACTCCAGAATTCCAAACTTCTCAGCTGTCCTTCCATCCAATTTTCATTAAGAACAATTTATATCATCTAGGAAATTTCAAGTGATATGCTACCTTTATTTTTACCTTATCAAACCCATAAAATCACAGCTGGGGTGTGGTCTAGACATAAGCCTTGGTTAAGATCACAAAAATTCTCAAATCAAATAATTGGGCTAAGTTAGAACAAAGTTCATCAACAAGAAGACAATACAGAATTCAGGCCAAGTTGGCTTCCTTCTGGCATTTCAGAAAGACTAGCATTGCTCCTAATACTAGTACATAGGTGTAAGTAGCCTCTGAGTGGGTAATGTCACCAAACAAAAGCAACACCTTCAAAGTCTCTCTCAGTGACTAGAGGCAGCCAGACACTCAAACTGCCAGTCCTGAATTACGGCCTCTGAATGGTGAGGGCTTCACATTTCACTGATCAGGGCACAGCCCAATCAGAAGACAAACCCCAACACTGCCAGGGACCAGCAAATCCGCTTTCTTCCAGTGTGCACATGACTGAATGTGCTTCTGTCCATCATCTGGGTCATATATAGTTCAATGCGAGCTGAGCAGACAGGGCTGCAAGGAAATCTGGCGCGGTTCAATACCTCGTCTAGTCTGGGTTCCAGTACCTTTTTTTTTTCCCCCCCAAACTGACAAACTCATTTCTCTACCGGGACAGGATGCTGTGCTGGCTGGGAGTTCCATTTCTGCAGCAAGAATCCTATCTGGAAACACAGAAGTTGTCCTCTAAGCCACAGCAGCTCGAACTTTTTTGATTGTTGTTGCTGCTTTCTCCCATCACCCCCACCCCCTTTTGACAAAGATCCAACTGTAAAAAGTCTTACGTAACAGTTCAGGACTACTTCGGTTCTTTTACTGGGTAAGCACTTTCAATTTTTTTTTTTTTAAAACTAAAAACCATTTTAACATTGAATCTGTTGAGAGTCTTGACTAAAATCTTTTAAGTAATTTGTGTGGTGAAATACTGTCAGTGGATTTTTTAGTCTCATTTCTGCACGTGCTCCTTTGTTCTCAGAACAGAAGCTTTTTATACACACCCCATAACGCAGCTGGAGAGAGTTATGAATCAGTTATTATAAGGAACACAAAGGTTGCTTTGCATTCTTTGCTTTTAGATAATTAATTTCGTATTTGTTTTCTTAAAATGAAGTATTAAAGAAGGGAGAAATTGAATAAACGAAAGAATAAACTGTTGGAAAATCTAGCGAAGTTTGAAGTTTTTACCACCTTTTCTATCTGTAGTTTTGTGTGGCCAAACACTTGTGCCGCCTGGGGCGGTGGGGGTAGAGGCAAGCGTAGACAGAGAGGAACTAAGCCAGACATGGACAAAGGCATGAGCCAAAACCAGACAATCCTGGCCGTTCGATAGGCCAGCAGTGGGTGAGACAGGTCAGCCAGCTGCAGGGGCGGGAGAGGGGGGGAAAGGGGCATGGATGTGTGAGGTGCTCATGCGTGCGATCGTGACTAGATTCTGAAACTGCCAGCCATTTTCCCAGCTATGCTTTGTGCAGTCTACAGGAATGCATCTTCTCTGAAGCAGTCTTGCCAGGGCCCAGTGACAGGAAAGGAGTGTGATGAATACCACAACATATGGAATCAGAAAATGCTGGGATCTGGGGTGGGCAAGAGGGAAACGCAGAGGGTGTGGAAATTTTTTAGTGATCTGGAATGTGTTGAGTGACAGGAAGTGCCCCAAGCTCTCCCCCCTTCAACTCTTCTCAGTCGCGCCTGCTTTTGTCTAACTCTTGTAATCTACACACTACTGCTTACAAAGCTGTCTGAGTTTAAGACAAAAAGAAACATAAAAGGCTCTCTCGTTCCATAGTACCTATGATATGGAAGGAATGTAAAAAGCATGGCCCTTTAAGCCTGTGGACATTTTTTCAGGTATACAGGAGAAAGATAATATAACAATTTTCCATGGGTAATGAGAATTATGAATTACAGTCAAGCTTCCAACCTAATTTTTAAAAATCCCGATTCTGCTATACTTACAAATGTTTACGATGGTTCCTAATTTGAAGGAGGTTTGCTTGTTTGGTTAATACATTGCATTTGAAGTTGTTTCTATTTTCTTTGTATAAATCTTGCTTTGGGAGGAAAAAAAAGCAAAGAAGTATTCAGAATGCACTGAAAAAAAGGAGATTTTCCCTTCAATGGTTAGAAAGCATTTTTGCTTGATTTCCCAAAGAAAGCCTCTCTCTCGCTCGCTCTCTCATTTTTCCAAGTACGCTACAAAGATAACTTTATGTCATATAGATGTAAAGTAGGAAACTTTTCACGGAAAACAACAGTGTTCTAAGTTAAAAACAACTTAGCATTTTCCCAAACTTCCATATTACCAACAGAAACACTACCACTTGCGAGAAAAGTAGCCAAATAGATGAATGGCTAACTCTACTTCTGGAAGATGAAATGGAAAATTAAGGGTGAATAAAATGATACTTGGGAATGTTTCTACCTCCTATCACAAAAAATGTTAGTGGTCAGCCTAGGAGTTAATCTTTCCTAGTATGGTTCTGAGCCTTCATGCCGAGCAGACGTTATTCACATGACGATTCGAAAAGTCCATTCATATATCTCACTACCTGGATTTGAATAGAAACCAGACAGCAATTCTTTAGTTCCAGCCACCATTCGCCCCACTGGACAATAGCGATTTGTTAGCACAGAGTCACAGGCTGTGGGACACAAAGCTTGGAGCTGGAGAAAGATGGGGGATTCAGAGAACAGGAAATTACAGGCCCGATGCACTCCTGGCAGCTCTAAGAATACAGAAAGAAAAAAAAAGGGCAACACAGCGATGCCATGTTTAAGAGCTACTTCTAGCTTTTTTAACCACCTCCAATGTCATAAAAGCTCTATTGTTGGAGTACATAAAGTCACGAGTCCCATGTGCTCTCTTTTCTCACTACAGGGAACTTCATTCAATGCCCTGGCATAGTCAGAAAAATCAAAAGCACCCAGAGTTGATTAGTTGTGAGCTCTGATAGAAAGGAGAGGGGTATTTTACAAATAAAATGACAGCAAAAATATATATACTACGTAATACAAGTGACACATAACAAAATTAATAGGGTCTACAAATTATTTCATAAGACCAAGCAAGCAAATGAAGCTGAATCTATCAAAACTCCAGAGAAACAAATGCCTTTTAAAGTTATCATATAAAATCTATTATTTAATTCCATCCAAAGTTTCTTTGGAAGACATCAATTTAAAAACTAATCCTAGGTAGAACATTTCTGAGTTCTGGGTCATATTTTCCAAAACAAAGAACTAAAATTGAAGCCCTGAGGATTTACTTTGAAATTGTTGAAAGGAAAACTACATTTTCTTTTGTTGGCTATCAAACTATTATAGCTTGCTGGCTAAATATAGAAACCATCTCCACTTTCTCTTTAGATATAAGAAATGACATTACTGGTAATTCTAGGTGAGGGGAGAGGGATATTCTTCAATCTCAATGAGCAGAAGAGAACAGTATACGGGTTTCTCTGCAAACTCTCATGCTGCAACCTGAGCACCAAGGGGCCAGAATGATGTCCATTTCAAAAAGAGGGGACACGGCACAAGAATGTTGTAAATGGTTTTGTTCTTCTTTCTTCTGTGATCCATTAGCAAACACAAGTCCCAAATGATATCATACCTGAAATACTCTTCATACGAGATTGTGAATGATCAAAAAGTGGTTTGGAAATATGAACTGTTGTACTCTATTCGGTCTTATGGCTTTAGGATAAACACCTACCAAATTTTATGTTGTTGGAAAACCAATATGCAACTTTTAAACTACTACTAATTATTGGATTTCTTCAAATTCTATCATTATTCATCAAACATAAGGATCAATTACAACCTAAAACTATGCTATAATTACATGTGGCTATTTTTATTTGAATTTAAATAAAAATTAAATAAAATTTAAAATTTTGGTTGCTCAGTCATACTAGCTGCATGCATTTCTAGCACTCAATAGCCCTGTGTATGTAACTAGTGACTATTACACTGGGCAAAGCAAAAAATTGTATTTCCAAATGCAGACAGTTCTGTTGCACAGTGCTGATCTAGAGCATGTGCTTGCTAAATCACTACAGTCATGTCTGACTCTTTGTGACCCTATGAACCATAGCCACCAGGCTCCTATGTCCATGGGATTCTCCAAGCAAGAATACTGGAGTGGGTTGGATGCCCTCCTTCAGGGAATCTTCCCCATACAGGGATGGAACCCACATCTCTTATGTCTCCTGCATTGTCAGGCATGTTCTTTACCACTAACACCACCTGGGAAGCCCAACTAGACCATGCTTATATCCAAGACCACGTTTTCAACTGCACATCCAGCTCGACATGAAAGAAATTGATCTCTAAGCAAAAACCACAATGATAAGGTAATGAGTACCATGATACTTCAGAGATGTCTAAAACAGGCATTTTGAAACCAAAGATTTCATTTTTTTCCTTGGTCTATAATGAAGGTTATAAGGAATATTAAGACAGTAATGACAGACACGCAGCAGCGGCCACAGTAAAATGTTCCAGAATGGCATTCAGTGTCATGACTACAAGTCTTAACCATCAAATCTACCAACAAATAAAACAGACACGATAAACATTAATATGAGGTTCTTCAATTTGGATGCATTCTCAACCCATCCTATTACTGCTTGGTGCAAGAAACTGGTTTTTAAGGTCAGGTGGACATTGGTTGAATTCCTGGCTCTGCCACTTATTTACTATGTGACCTTCAATAAGTCACTTCCTCTCTTTGTCTCAGATTCCTCATACATAAAACGCAAATATTAATGCTTTCCTGACAGTCATTTTAAGGTTCAAGGCTCATAGATATAAAAGATCTTGAACTCCTGGCACATTAGAAAATACTCTGGAAATGTCAATTCTGTGAAAATACAGTAAGGGCTTAAGGTTCAATTCACTGTCTGAGACTCTTCCCAAACACAGAGAATGGGAATAGAAGGGTCCAGGCTGATATACAGCAGAGACAATTCTCTGTTTAAATTTTAATAAAAATGAAAGCTGTCAATACTGCACAAAGAATTTCACAAAGTCTTAGAAATATTAAATGGGTTGAATGAATATAAGAAAATTATCATTTGAAAAGGTAGGTGGAACAACAAATTTTAATATCATGAGTGTTTTTAATACTAATACTAATTTAATGCTATTTCGTATATAAGAATCATTTCTTAAATTAAGAAATCATATTTCCTGGAGACTTTTTTTTTTTGGAAACATTTTTTGAATAACATTTCTACTAATTCTTGGTGATTAAAACAAAAACATGAAAATTCTAATATTGCCCATGACTAAGAAATTAAAATAGCTTCCTGCAGGTATGAGAAAAAAAATTCATTTCTTTTAAAAATCAAAGCCATACATCTGAAACTAACACAACAATGTAAACCAACTATACTTCAATAAAAACTTTGAAAAAGAAAATAAAACCAGTCATAGAAGGAATTCCTGGGCAAGAGCTGTACTATATCTGTAGACTCATTTTAATGTTGAAAATAATCTAGCAGAAACTAGAAATAGTAGGTGTTTCTTAATGATGATGTCAAATAACTGAAGAATGTTGAACATGTCACAAAATCTTTTCACAGCATGTAAAGCAAGAGATTTTCAAAAGCAAACAGCAGAACTATGTCTAGGGGAGATAATGTGCCATACTGTAAAATCCAAAAACCTAGGTTCACACCCAAAAAACTGGCTGGATTAGATATGGCATGAAATTTTAGCTCTGCCACTATTTAGCTAGGTGACTTTTAACAAGTCACTTATGAATCTTTGTTACCAGTGGTGGTTCAAAAAATACATCTATACTGGAGGCTAAATGACAGAGCACTTGGAGGTGAAAAATTTTGATCTGCCAGAGACTATTCAAACACGTATCATGCACAGTGCTAGACCCAGGCTGAATGATGAACAAAACAGATACAGAAGTTGCCCTCATGGCGCTGCTAAGTTATTAACTGAGATAACAATTGCTAGGAGTCACCTCATTTAAAAAATAGTAGGCATGTGAATTTAGAAACTTTGAGAATGGGTCCAATAATTTGGGGAAACTGCCCTGCCATCCTTTGAAGCTGAAGTTCATAAGAATATGAAAAAGGGTACACCCTTAGCTCCATTTGATTCAAGTAAAGAGAGATGCTAACTATAAGATCTAAATAGATTTCAAGCAATTAAGGAAACAAAACACCTTCAAATACAGAGAGTGGTTTCACAGTGATCACTACTCAGATCTGTGGCAAACCACTATCTCATACAAAAGCTCAGCTCCTTTTGATAGAGGATGAAAAAGAACAAGATAATTTCTGCAGGGGACAGCGTAAAGGGGGTCTGAGTTAGGACTGTCTAATTTGGGAACAGACCACGATATACTGGAGCATTAAATGTGATACATATTTCCTTCACTCCCTCTCCTAAGACTATGCTCTTAGAACTTACCACTTCAATGGTGCATACTACAACCATCATGATTACACAGCTAGCTGTTAGCAACCAAAAATATCTGAGACATGAATGATAAATACAAAGAGAAGGCATGGCTAGGGCTAGTCACAACTGGGCTTCTGTACAAATTAGAACCATGTCTATGAGGTAACTAAATATTAACTGGATTAACTCTCTTCCAACTGGAATTTAGTCATTGTTGTCATAGGACTATATCATGAGTGGCTGTTAACAAATAGATAAAGTATATCCATATACAACAACAGCACAATGTTATTTCCACAGAACCTGAGGCTCCTGCTATCCAAATCCCAATCAAGAAATTACCATTCTAGTTTCTCAATACTTAAGAGAACTTGGATTTCCAAACAATTTTTTTTCCCCCACCAGCAAGGACCCAATATCAGGTGGTCTTTTGCCTTTTCTTTGTTCACTGGATATCAAAGTCAAGTGGAAAAGAGATCTGGCAAATGTACTTAGAACAAATTTGACAGTTAAATCAAAAAATAGGTTCCCAATCTGTCATCTGTTACTGTGATCTAGATTTTGTTAGCAGCACTTCCATTTGGCTTTCTAATAGCATTACATTTTGTCAGGCTCACTTCTCTGTATAATCCTGTATTACTGGAACAGACAGTCTCCTCTTCTGCTTGGCCACTTAAAATCTTCTAGGTATATAGTTCATTCTTTCAAAAGCTAACTGTTGAATGCTTAGTACATG
>SJXQ01002196.1:130766-250392 GCA_006408695.1 Aepyceros melampus
AACTGCATGACCCTAGACAAATCTGCTTCTCTGGGGAGGGCGGGGGTGGGGCGGGGTGGTGAGGGCGGAACGAAGAGGGAATACTACCGGAATACTACTACTTAAAAGAACTGCTGTGAAAAATAATTGTCAGTGCCTAGCATAGTATCTAGAATATCACAGATGCTTGACAAACATAGCTCAAATTTTACAAATAGAAGATATTACTATTATTCATCCTGCTTTCACATCCATGCATCTGAGAATCACTCTTGTTGTTTTTTTAATAATAAAAGGTTCAATGGCATATATGTACCTAAAATACATATTTCAGGTGTTAAGAGATAAGCAGAATAAGAGTCATTAATGGATGAACTGCTATTTCTGGTTATTAAACAGTTTCTGGTTGCATATGCTAAACACAAGACAGCAAGAATATATGAGAAAAAAATACTTTGAGGTTAGGATTTTAATGATGAAATGGATCCTTGCACTCAAACAGATTTCAAAGGGTAGGACATTTCATTTCTAGTAGTACACTATTTCAGTCAATTTAATCAGAAATTGTCAATTTAATCAGATGAAACATAACTAAAAGATCTGGATTCTCAAGTCTACCACAGACATGAAATGAAATGAAGTCGCTCAGTCGTGTCCAACTCTTTGCAACCCCATAGACTGTATGTAGCGTACCAGGCTCCTCTGTCCATGGGATTTTCCAGGCAACAGTACTGGAGTGGATTGCCATTTCCTTCTCCAGGGGATCTTCCCAACCCAGGGCTCGAACTCAGGTCTCCTGCATTGTAGACAGATGCTTTTCCATCTGAGCCACCAGGGAAGTCACCACAGACATAGAGCAGGGCAAAGAAAGTATATCTTTTCCTCTAAAGATCATTATAGATAAGCCTCACTGAGAAAGCAATGTCTCTGAAAGAAAATTCCTGGTCAACTATAGTGATATACTTTATAAAATAACTTATTCTTTCATCTTTAGTAAATTTCCTTCTAGTGTTATTTGTAGTTATCTATTAGTGATTTTTAAAATACTATGAGTTTTTCTGTCACTATACTTGTAACACCTTATCTATTCATAACATTTGGCTAATAAAAAAAATAAAGAGAATTTGTCACCTATAATTTCACTTACAGAGAAAATTCTTATTAATATCTTGGTATAGTTCAAATACAGTGGAATCAATTCTTTATATACAATTTTATATTCTAATTTGTTCACTTATAAACATTTCTTAAAGTTTTTAAAAATGACTTTAAAAAAGAAGATATCCAGGTGGTGTCCAGTTGTTTTCCATTGAAATAACATGTAGTGAACATATTTATACAGAAATCACTATCTACCTTTCTGATAAGTTTTTAAGTTCAAATTACCTTCCTACTAACAGGAACTAAGAGCCCATGTCTCACCCTAACCACTGAGGATGTGCTATACATGATGAACTGGTACCCAGCTATAATAAGGTTTCCATTTCTTCAATAATGAAAACAGAAGAGTTTTAAAGGAGAAAACAAACTGAAACAAGGACAAGAAAATAGATCTAGTAAGATAAATTATATATACCTACAAATGTTAGGCAATTAATAGAAATCTTGAAAACCTTCCAATAAGATACAGAGAAGATGAACATTAGACTCCCAAAATTTCAGAAGTAAACACAAATCCAATCAAAACAAAATACTCTAGAGGATGTGTTCATTACTTAGAAACAATGGCATGAATCAAGAATCAATTCCCATCTTTGGGAAAAAAATGACATGAAAAACTGTAATGATAATTTAGGATGCACAAAAATCAGTATTTTCACATCTGAATTTGTTTCAAATTTTAGGAGGAAGCAAAGAGTATTAAACATGGATATATATTTTTGGTTTCCCAAATGCAATAAAATACTTTAAAGTCTTACCAAAGCAAGAAAATAACCAAGAATATCACTTATTCAACAAAACTTTACTGAATGACACCTTTGTTTCAGGTATATGTATAAGAAGAGATTTGAGGTCCCTAAGACAAGTTCTTTCCTGGAAACAATAGCCTTTAGTATGCTTCCCAGTCTGGCCCTCTTATATCATGTAACATGTGCTCTGCCTAATTGCTGAAACATTAAATACTTCATACCATGGTTAAAAAAAAGGAAAACCTTTCAGGACACACACTGTACTGAATGATCAACTTAAAAATCAAAATTTCTTTAGGTAAAAAGAAAAAAAAAAAAAAGCCCAAATCCAATACAATCTAACTGAACAGATTCCACTTGCATGATCACTTACCAGCACAAAATAATGTTTATCCAAGTACCTACAGTCAAGAGGAATTCAAATAATGATAGAAGAAAAAAAAAAAAACTCTCACTTCCCATGGACTAATAAAATTACTACCATTTTTCATTTCTTCATAATTTTCCCTGTAAATGCTTATTTTCAATCTGACAAGAGGGATTTCTCCTTAAGAAAAAATGATGATCCAGGTCTCCTGTAGATATTTTAGAGTATGTATATGTAACAGAAGAGAAGTTGTCACAGTAACTGCCTGCTCCAAAAATGAAAGCTGATCAGCTCCTATGAAAGGACAGATTTCTGGTAAAGTTTTGCATCTGTTAGGACTCTGTTATCTATATATAACTACTACGTTTCAAAAACACACTCTTCCTAAATAATAACAAATAATTATTAAAGGTCTACTACGCATCATTTGAAAAGACCCTGATGTTGGGAAAGATTGAAGGCAGGAGGAGAAGGGACCACAGAGGATGAGATGGTTAGATGGCATCACTGACTCAATGGACATTAGGTTTGAGTAAACTCAGGGAGGTGGTGATAGACAGGGAGGCCTGGCGTGCCACAGCTCACGGGGTCACAAAGAGTCGGACATGACTGAGCAACTGAACTGAACTGAATGCATCAGAACCTGTGTAGTGTTTTTCTAAACATGCCATTTAATAATCAAAACCACCTCAAGAATAATCCAGTACTGTTATTAGCACCTATTTTATTGATGAGGATACTGAAGCTTGGAAAGCTTGTCCACTGTCAAAACTGCTAGGAAGAAGCAGCGTCCAGATGAGTGGTTCTTGGGAAATAGCTCTGTTCTCTTCAGCAGTTTGATTTTCTATGGTTTGCTGGCACATTTACCTCCCTTTAAAATTTCTCCTGTCAAAAACTGGTAAATTTTTTTCTGCTTCTAACTTTGAAAAGAACTAGCTTCCAGGATCACGAGAATATGGGACAGTACATTGCAATTTTACATATGATGAAAATAGATTCCTGAATGTCAGCAAGTATATTGTCTAAATTATGCATGGAACTTTTAAAATAGCTAGATATCATTTATTTATTAGGTTTCAAGTCTCCAAAAAAATAGAAAGAACTATATGATTTCTCAAAAATTTACTTAAGTATAAACAATATAGTCTAATTCGGGGAAATCCATTGTTTTCAAAAGCATTGGTCCACTGTACCAATGCTCTATGATTATAATGTTGTTTAAATGGATATATAATATATTGAAAGAACGGCATTTCTGGATTATATGTGAATGTGAAAGCCTGTTGTTAACAGTAAAGCAAAATTATCATTAACATTATTTTAAGGTACTTTGGCTTTAATAGTTCCTAGAAATTCACATTTACTTTTTGATAACAGATAACTAGAATTCATGCAAACAGATTCTTAATTTTGGACAGGTAGCAAAATATAGAGAAAAAAGCACAGACAGTATGACAACATGCAAAACCATCCCCAAGAAAAAGAAATGCAAAAAGGCAAAATGGTTGTCTGAGAGGGCCTTACAAATAGCTGAGAAGAGCAGCAAAAAGCAAAGGAGAAAGGAACGATATATCCAGCTGAATGCAGAGTTCCAAAGAATATCAAGGAGAGATAAGAAAGCCTTCCTAAGTGATCCATGCAAAGAAATAGAGAGAAACAACAGACTGGGAAAGACTAGAAACCTCTTCAAGAAGATTAGAGTTATCAAGAAAACATTTCATGCAATGAAGGGCACAATAAAGGACAGAAACGGTATGAACCTAACAGAAGAAGAAAGTATTAAGAAGAGGTGGCAAGAATACACAGAGGAACTGTACAAAAAAGATCTCAATGACCCAGATAACCACGATGATTTGATCACTCACCTAGAGCCAGACACATCCTGGAGTGTGATGTCAAGTGGGCCTTGGGGAACATCACTATGAAAAAGCTAGTGGACATGACAGAATTCCAGCTGAGCTACTTCAAATTCTAAAAGAGGATGCTATTAAAATGCTGCACTCAATATAGCAGCAAATTTGGAAAATTCATCAGTGGCCACAGGACTGGAAAAGGTCAGTTTTCATTCCAATCCCAAAGAAAGGCAATGCCTAAGAATGTTCAAACTACGCACAATTGCACTCATCTCAGATGCAAGCAAAGTAATCCTCAAAATTCTCCAAGCTAGGATTCAACAGTGTGTGAACCAAGAACTTCCAGATGTTCAAGCTGGATTTAGAAAAGGCAGAGGAACCAGAACAAATTGCCAACATCTGCTGGAGCATTGAAAAAGCAAGAGAGTTCCAGAAAAACATCTACTTTTGCTTTGTTGACTATGCCAAAGCCTTTGACTGTGTGGATCACAACAAACTGTGGAAAATTCTGAAAGAGATGGGAATACCAGACCACCTAACCTGCCTCCTGAGAAATCTGTATGCAGGTCAAGAAGCAACAGTTAGAACTGGACATGGAACAACAGACTGGTTCCAAATCGGGAAAGGAGTATGTCAAGGCTATATACTATCACCCTGCTTATTTAACTTATATGCAGAGTACATCATGAGAAATGCCAGGCTGGATGAAGCACAAGCTGGAATCAAGACTGCTGGGAGAAATATCAATTAACTCAGATATGCAGATGACACCACTTTTAGAGCAGAAAGCAATGAGGAACTAAGGAGCCTCTTGAAGAAAGTGTGAGAGTGTGAAAAAGCCAGCTTAAACCTCAACATTCAAAAAATGAAGATCATGGCATCCGATCCCATCATGTCATGACAAGCAGGTGGGAAAGCAGTGGAAACAGTAACAGACTTTATTTTCCTGGGCTCCAAAATCACTGCCAAAGGTGACTGCAGCCATGAAAAGACATGTGCTCCTTAGAAGAAAAGCTATGACAAACCTAAACAGCATATTAAAAATCAGGGACATTACTTTGCTGACAAAGGTCCATATAGTCAAAGCTATGGTTTTTCCAGTAGTCATGTATGGATGTGAAAGCTGAACCATAAAGAAAGCTTAGCACCAAAGAACTAATGTTTTTGAACTGTGGTGCTGGAGAAGACTCCTTTGAGAATCCCTTAAGACTGCAAGGACATCAAACCAGTCAATCCTAAAGGAAATCAGTCCTGAATATTCATTGCAAGGACTAATGCGAAGCTGAAGCTCCAACAATTTGGCCACCTGATGCCAAGAACTGACTCACTGTAAAAGACCCTGATGCTGGGAAAGACTGAAGGTGGGAGGAGCAGGGGACAAAAGAGGATGAGATGATTGGATGGCATCACTGACTCAATGGATGTAAGTTTGAGCAAGCTCCAGGAGTTGGTGATACCAGGGAAGCCTGGTGTGCTACAGTTCATAGGGTTGCAAAGAGTTGGACATGACCAAGCGACTGAACTGAACTGAACTGATGACAACACGGGTTTAATTAAAGCTTTACTACTAAATTGCTGACTAACATTCTCTGAGCCTCAGTTGCCTCAGCTGTAACATGGGAAAATACTAAAGTTCTTCATACAGCTGTCTTAAATGACAAAGTACCCAGTGCCCAACAGAGTAGTGTTCAATTATTAATAGTTCTCTTCCTTTAGGAAGTTTTTTTTCTTTGAAAGAGCCAGAGTTCCAAGTTTGCTGGTGGATATGATCTAAACAAAAATAGAATTGCACTGTTCAAAATTTGTGGCTGGAAATCACAAATTTAAAGTAAGTTTAAAGTTGGTCTTTTGTTATTCATTCAAATATTCTTATCAAACATTCAATAACAGTTCAATTTATTTATCCAAAGAGTCACTGAAAACTTATATACCAAGTTAAGCACAAAAACAACTTAATTTTGCGCAAACGGAGCTCACAATCTAGTAGTAAAGACAAACCTTAAACGGATAACATGATGTTCTAAGTGCTATATTAAAGGAAAGTTCAGGATTATGGAAGCCCAAATTAAAAGCACTTAACCTGGTAAGGAAAGATAACTAGGAGGAACATCTGGGACGCGTACTGAAAGATAAATGTAATTTGTAGAAAAATAGAGAAAAAGAAAAGGTGCTTTTCGGGCATAGGAAATAGTGTGAGCAAAAAGCACTGACGAGAGACTAACCTGTGTATTCAAGAAACCACATGTACAATGTTGGTGGAGCTCAAGAGGAAGAGAAACAACTGATAGGGTAGGCAGGGGTTCCTCTGTCAGGTTCAAATAGTGAAATTCATTCCAACCCTACGTAGTAATTCACTAAACTTGTGTAAAAAGGGTGACTTCAGTTCAATTTTACAGCTTAATATGTTAACTGTCACTCAATCTGACTAGCTTTAAAATATACACACACAATACACACACACTTGGTTTTGTGGTGGGTACATGCACTCTACACACGTGTCATTTTCCATCTAGATCAGAAGACACTGTTTGAGAAACCAAAGAAGTTATCTGAATTGGGTAATTACTGAAGTATGTATAAGTGAAGTGAAGCCGCTCAGTCGTGTCCAACTCTTTGCGACCCCACAGACTGTAGCGTACCAGGCTCCTCTGTCCATGGGATTTTCCAGGCAACAGTATTGGAGTGGATTGCCATTTCCTTCTCCAGGAGATCTTCCCAACCCAGGGATCGAACCCAGGTCTCCCGCATTGCAGACAGACGCTTTACCGTCTGAGCCATAGTTATTCAAGATATACAGACTTCTCTGGACTTTTGTTGACTCACAAAATTGAATATACAACAGACCTTCAATACACACTTCATGGATTAAATTCCAGTGAGTGAGAGAGAAACCTTTCAGATATCCTATTTTAAAAAGCTAAGTGGAACAAAGACTTTAAAATAATTTCCCATCTTTCCCCTCCTCCCCACCCCTAGCCTCCCCTCACAGGAATTTGGTTAATATGGTTCTCAAGATTTTTGCTTATTTTAGATCAGACTATTTTTAGTTGTCTAAAAGTCTAAAAACCTAGGAAATGAGAAGTATTATTTTATTACTAAATTACATTCTGACATTAACACACTAGGTTAGCTCCATGCAGAAGCATCTGACAAACAGCCTCACTAAACCCCATGATTCATTCAAGATTCACTGTCAATAAATATAAACTGGGAACAGGAAATAATATGATTGAGAAAAAAATTAAGATGTATATCTAATTTGGGAGCCAAGGGTGTACCTAGTTTAGGAGCAATGAGGAAATAGATGTGACTTAAGAATCAGGTATTAGGGCCCCATAGTGAAAGCTTTTGTCAGGTTAAAGTATTTAGACTTTATCTAAGCTGGGGCATCAAGATTTTAAGTAAAGTCAAATTTGCATTTAGCCACTGGGTTAAAGATGAATTAGAGGTAGGCAAGACTGGGTTTTCCCTGGTGGCTCAGACAGTAAAGAATCTGCCCGCGATGCAGGAGACCTCAGTTTGATCCCTGGGTTGGGAAGATCCCCTGGAGGAGGGCACGGCACCCCACTCCAGTATTCTTGCCTGGAGAATCCCCATGGACAGAGGAGCCTGGCAGGCTATAGTCCATGGGGTCACAAAGAGTCAGACGGAGCAACTAAGCACAAGGCTAGAGGCAAGGAGATACTTGGGCTATTGCAGTAATTCAGATGAATAGATGATGGATTTGACTACAATGGTGGCAGAAAAGATGCAAAGGTTGCCACATGCTATAACCTGGATGAACCATAAGTGCATTATGAAATAAGAAGCCAGACAGAAAAAGACAAATACTGTATGCTTCCAATAATATGGTGTATCTAAAGTAGGCAAATTAACAGAAACAGAAAGCAGAATGGTGGTTACCACGGATGAGGTTGGAAGGGAAAATGAAAAGCTGTTTAACGAACACAGAGTTTCTGGTCTCCAAAGAGAAAAAGTACTGGAGATCTGCTGATCAACAATGTGAAATTACTTAACATTACTGAACTGTATATTTTTAAAAGGTTAAGAGACAAATTTTGCATTATGTGGGTTTTGCCACAATTTTTCTTTTTAAAGACGTAAACAAGAGACCAGGGCTTGTTTTATTTTGACATTTTGCTCTGTTCAACCTCTGAACAATTCTCTTACCGTTTTAGTGAATTATAAAATAAACATGGCTAAATGAGATCTGATTTGCAAGGTTCATTTGCAGAAGTTCCACATGACCTCAAGTAACTAAGATACTTTACCTGTCATGCTACTTACTTAACATTTCCTTCATTAAAGTTGCTTTTAAAAGTATTATTGTTTAAAGCATGTTTAAATACTATTGAAAAATAACTCAAAATGTGAGAAATGCTAACAGAATAAAAACCGAAACCCCACCAATTCTCTCAAAACCCTACCCTTGATCCAAGTATTATTGGTTTGGTATGATTCCTTAAAGCTTTCTACTGTAAATTTTAAAAAGTCATTATTTAAAGCCACTTTTAAGTGACTAACCCCAAGTCATTAACTAGAAATGATCTAACACATAAGTCCTTGAGCCTTATGCTTCTCCTCAAACTTTTAAACCAAGCTTCTGCCTGTTTTTTTAAAATTTTGTTTGTTCAAGAGGAGAAGGGGGTGACAGAAGATGAGATGGTTGGATGGCATCACCAACACAATGGACATGAGTTTGAGTAAAGTACGGGAGACAGTGAAGGACCGGGAAGCCTGGCATGCTGCAGTCCATAGGATGGCAGAGTCAGACATGACTGAGCGAGTAAACAACAGCAAGTGTAAAAATACAGGAAAACACACTCATCTCAAATATACAGCTCAAAGAATTTTTACTAAGTGAACACACTTGCTTTTTTAAATTTTGTTTGTTCAAGAGGAGAAGGGGATGACAGAGGATGAGATGGTTGGATGGCATCACCAACTCAATGGACATGAGTTTGAGTAGGCTCCGGGAGTTGGTGATGGACAGGGAAGGCTGGCGTGCTGCAGTCCATGGGGTCGCAAAGAGTCGGACACAACCCAGCGGCTGAACTGAACTGAACACACTTGTGAAACCAACACTCAAACCAGGATATAGACTATTACTAACTTCTCAGAAAACTCTTCTGCTCCCCCTCACAGTAATTATATCCTCTCAGTAAAGGTACTACTATGACTTCTATCACCACAGATTAGTTTAGCCTATCTTTGAACTTTACACAAAGGTACTGTTGTTCGGTCGCTTAGTTATGTCTGACTCTTTGTGACCCCATGGACTGAAGCATAGCAGGTTTCCCTGTCCCTCACCAACTCTCGGAGCTTGCTCAAAGTCGTGTCCATTGAGTCAGTGATGCCATCCAATCTCTCATCCTCTGTCATCCCCTTCTCCTCTCGCCTTCAATCTTCCCCAGCATCAGAGTCTTTTCTAATGAGCTGGCTCTTCGCATCAGTGGCGTCACCATCAGTCCTTCTAATGAATATTCAGGATTGATTTCCTTTAGGACTGAATGATTTGATCTCCTTGCAGTCCAAGAGTAATCACATATTATATAATCTTTTATGTCTGGCTTCTTTTGTTCAACATTTTGTATAGGAGATTCATCCATGCTGCTGCATACTGTCAGTCTGTCCATATCACTGCCATATAGTATTCTACTTTGTAAATTATATAATTCATTTACCTGTTTTACTGGGTTTTTAATATAATTTTATTTATTTTTTGCTGCCCTGGGTCTTCATTGCTGTGTGTGAGCTTTCTCGAGTTGCAGTGAGAGGGGGCTACTCTCTAGCTATGATGCACAGGTTTCTCATTCTGGTGGCTTCTCTTATTGTGGAGCACAGGGTCTAAAGCTTCAGTAATTGCAGCTCCCGGGCTCTAGAGCACACAGGCTAAGTAGCTGTGGCACACGGGCTTAGGTGCTCCACAGTAGGTGAGATCTTCCCGGACCAAGGATCAAACCCCTGGTCTCCTGCACTGGTAGGCAAATTATTTACCACTGAACTACAAGGGAAGCCCCCGTTCTACTGCTGATAGATATTCAACTGTCTCCAGTTTAGTTGTTGCCAGTTTGGGAATACTACAAATAATGTTATTATGAACATTCTCGTAAGTGTTCTTTCAGCATATACTTTATCCACTTTTTGTTGGGTATATGTCTAGAAATGGAACTGCTTATGTTCAACTTCCAAAGATATTATTACTGAAGACTTTCAAATGTTTGTACCAGTTTACACTCTACTTCTGCTGGCAAAGGATGTTACAGCTGTTCTCTCCAACACTTTACATAGTCAGGGTTTTGTTGTTGTTGTTGTGATTTTAATTTTAGCTATTCTGGTAGCCATGTAGGAGCATATCAGGTTTTTGTTGTTGTTGTTTGTTTTTTTATTTACAATACTGTATTGGTTTTGCCCTACACTGACATGAATCTGCCATAGGTGTACATGAGTTCCCAACCCCGAGCCCCCCTCTCACCACCCTCCTCACACCATCCCTCCGGGTCATCCCAGTGCAACAGCCCCAAGCATCCTGTATCCTGCATTGAACTAGACTAGCGATTCATTTCTTACATGATAGTATATGTTTCAATGCCATTCTCCCTAATCATCCCCCCCTCTCCCTCTCTCACAGAGTCCAAAAGTCTGTTCTTTACATTTGTGTCTTTTTTGCTGTCTCGCATACAGGGTTATCATTACCATCTTTCTAAATCCCACATATATGTGTTAATATACTGTATTGGTGTTTTTCTTTCTGGCTTACTTCACTCTGTATAATCAGCTCCAGTTTCAGCATATCAGTTTTAAATTTTTTTCATTTTTCTGATTTCTAGTCATCCTGAGTACCTTGAACCAGAGTCTGATGGGTATTTCAGAGGTAGATTTAATAAATCGCAGTGAAAAACTGACTGAAGATAAAGAAGAGAAAATCTAGAATGACAGGAAAGACGAAAGCTATTTAGGAAAGGAAGAAGGGGCAGAAAACACACTCCCTTTCTGAAATTATTAGTTCTGAGTTTGCCAATGGGAATGTGTGAATTTTGAGATTCAAGACTTGAATGCAGCTAAGATTAAATGACCATATAAAGGTTCTCATGTTAAAAAGTAATTTAAAACAAAAATCTCCAACACCA
The DNA here is from genome assembly GCA_006408695.1 of Aepyceros melampus. Lineage (NCBI taxonomy): Eukaryota > Metazoa > Chordata > Mammalia > Artiodactyla > Bovidae > Aepyceros > Aepyceros melampus. Next base: position 142,006 of record SJXQ01002196.1, read on the forward strand.
CATTAGGTTGTAAAGAAAATAAATTTACAATCCAAAGGAAGCAAAATAAAGATACACTAAAGTGCTGTATTTAAAAACAGAGCCTTATACATGCTTAAGATTCCCCTCACTATAACTTCTAGGAATTCCTGTGAAGATAATGGAAAGAAATCTTCAGAGAGATGAGCCCAGCAAATGGAATTAAAGAAAAATTCGAAGCCTTAATAAAAGACAAATTCACTAAATCAGTTAGACAAGGATCTCCTGTGTTCTTATAAGAAGGCCATCTCTGACACTTCAATTTCTCTGTTATGAGAACAAGAAGAAGATGAAAAGCAAGGCTTGCAACAAACTATGTGAGGATTATAGATAAGAAGCAGATTTGGAGCTAGGCTCTGTCTTCTGAGACTCTTCTCATCACCAGAACATCTATAGCTAATTGTTGCTTCACATTATTATGTGGTATCAAGAGCTTGCGGTCTGGATACAGACCCTGTATTTAAATCCTAACTCTATCTCTCAGTAGCTATCTGTACATATTTGTACACATATATGTACATACATATGTGTGCATACATATATCTTAAATTTTTTTAATATTGGAATAGAATTAACAATGCTGTGCTAGTTTCTAGTATATAGCAAAAATGAGGAGACCTCCTTAAGCTATTTGACTCTAGGCAAGTGCACATCTCCAGCTTCGGTTTTCTTGTATCCAGAATGAGAACAGTAATTATCCACAGCACTACTATGAACATTAAATGAAATAATACAAAGTAAAGCAATTAAGTACAATGCCTGACCCATATTAAGTGCTCCATAAAATTTGATATTATCATCTGCAAAACAGGACCAATTCACACTTGCATTAAGACTGAAAAGAAGAAAAATGACATGTATAATGCCTGTACAGGAGGCACTCAAATGGTAGATATTATTATTACCTCTTACTTTTAGGAAACTGTGTCATTCAACATCAAACTGCATATGAAATGGTATAATGCACTGATTAAGAACACGATGGGTTTGAAACTCCTGAGTTCAAAGCCTATCTTTGCCACTTATTAGCTATGTGATCTTGGGCAAGTTACTTAACCTTACTGTGCCTTTTAGTTTTTACCTGTAAAATTGAAAACATACGTATCTATCTCACTGGACTGTTGTGAGGATTAGATAACTCTTTTTAAGTGCTTTATTTATAAAGCTCTAAAGACAAAATCTGGAACATAAATAGCATATAAGTATAAACTGTTATTATTTTAATAGCAGCAGTATACATGTTTTGTCTGAAAGAAATGGGTAGGGAATTAGCTCAGTTGGTAAGAATCCACCTGCAATGCAGGAGACTCGAGTTCAATTCTTGAGTTGGGAAGATCTGCTGGAGAAGGGATAGGCTACCCACTCCAGTATTCTAGCCTGGAGAATTCCACAGACTGTATAGTCCATGGGGGTCGCAAACAGTTGGGTACGACTGAGTGACTTTCACTTTCAGGGAATTCCCTGGCAGTCCAATGGTTGGAACTCTGCTTTCACTGCTAAGGGCCTGGATCTGTTCCTGGCTGGGGAGCTAGGATCCCATAAGCTGTGCAACACAGCCACAAGAAAAGGAGGGGAGGTAATAAGTTTGGACATAGGCCATTTAATGTTCTTCTTAGGGATAAGAGAAGCCCAGTGAAAATACTCATCTACTCAGCCTTAAAAATCAGGAGGAAGGCTGAAAAAATAATAAGTTAAACACAAGAACTGTATTACTACTAAGGAAATATGACCTCATCTGTCCAGAAATAGTTAGGGGGTAAATGTGCTTTCTGGCTCTGCCCTAACTGTGCAACAATTCAGACGAAGGAAGCCTACATTCCACAGAGAGAAGGAAATTACTTTTCCTACTTTCACCTTACAACACCCTGATAAGCTACACAGCGAGCTAGAGAGACTGGTGTATCCTCACATCTTTTTATATAAGGGAAGACTGCTTACAACAGAATAATCAATCCTAGAAGCTGTCTCAGAAATGTCTTTCTGCATTATACTAATATTTTCTTTCCACATTCCACAAATCTTCATTCCTGGGCAAGGCAGAAGAGGTATTTAAAGAGGCAAAAATGCCAACAAGTAGCACACTTTAGAATTAAAAAGAAATCCCACGCTTGTTCTTAGGTTATGAAGTCAACCCTTGTTCTGGTTTTTGCAGCTGACTCACAAAATGAACAAAATACTGAACTGCGTCAACAAATAAAATCAGTGATTTTCAATTTATCTGTTTAAGAGTTTGTGCCTCCTACCAGACAGATCTTTGAAAAAAGATCTTATTCAACACCAGCATTTAGTACGTACAGAAGGTGTTCACAAATGGTGACTGAATTTAGTCACTGAGCACCTCCCCCTTGTAAAAGGTACTATGGTAGATGCCAGACAGCCCAAAACGGTTCACTTATGTTTATGTCAAAACATTTTAGACTATTTAAAAATTAAACAAGGGCAGATTTGATTAAGGAGTGTCAGCTGCAGTTGCATCCGCTCTCATCCCAGACCTAACCCCAAAAGCAAGGCTACCTTCCTCTGCATGCCTGCTGAAGCAAATCGAGTCTCTCTCAAATGATAGAGAGCCTCTTCTCATGCAGCCCAAATGTGCTGTTCTTTCTGCTCAGCAAAGGAGGCAAACTCCAGAATCTCTGGTCATAAAAATGTGATGTTAGCAAGAACAGGTGCTGAGTAAGTCTGGTACACTTCCAAGTAAAGTCTTGCCATCTAGAATTCTGAATTAAGGATGCCAGATTCAAGAACATCTGGATTTGCTTCCCTGGCTTTGAGTTTTCTCTGGGAGGCCAGGAAAAAGTATGCTGTTGCCAGTATGTGTAATTACATACTCAAATACTGTACTTTGGATAAGAGTCCAAGACTTGGCAAACAGATGGAATGTAGCACATGAACCATGCAAGGGGATGGGTTTCCTTGCAAAACATAAATTAGGCAAGGTGTGAACTGCCCTTCTCTGTCACATTTTGGAAAAATTCACCCAGGAGAATAAACACTTGGGGAGGGGGTAGTTTAGGTGGGAAGGAAATATGTGAGAAGTATGTGAGAGGCAAAACAGCACCATTACCTCAGAAAGCAGTAAGTTTATCAAACAGTAATTCTTTATTTTTCCTCCCCCAATGAGATAAATGTATGTGATTATAAATTGGTACGTACAGAAAAAAAAAAATCAAGCTGTGGACGTTGGCAGACAGATGGTGTTGAAATTAAACAGTGTGAGCTTTGGCAGCTGCACTGTGTACCCTTTTCAAGTCCTTACATCATTACTCTGGTAAGGGCCCTGTACCAAGTTGGCATGGGTTCTAACGTGGTTTAGAGAGAGAATTTCTGGCTTTTAAGAAAAAATGACCTACAAATAGCCTTTTTCATACAACAGAGAAATAAACACTTCCCTTTACCCCAGATTTTGTTTTAAAGGACAAAGCCATATTGCCACGGTATTAAAAAGTGTTAGAAATGATTCTGAGACATTAAAGGCCACTAAATACAAGCTCTAAAAGGACATCTCAAACAGTACACGGATGTCTCCTAAACCAGTGATTATCCTTTGAGTCAGTTACAAAGGATGCTAATTATCTTCATATTTATACTCTGACACTGGCAGCTTAGGTATCCTTTGGAGGCCAAGAACAGGAAGCCCCCTCTACTTCAGCCATGAAAACTTGGAAAAGTTATTTGACCTCAGAGCTTCAGATGCTATGTGAAATAGTAACATCACCCCCACAAGACAGTCCTCACAATATCAAGTACATGGCAAGTCCAAAGTAAGTGTTAGACAGACTTATGAAAGATAGAGGCTTTAAAAGTGATGTTTAATTAGAACTTAACAGAGCTAAGTGGTCTTGACTTTTCTCTACTCAGATTCAAGAATAAAAAGAATTTACATATAATCTGGTTTTAAGATCAAGACTGGGTTTGTCCTCTTTCAACAAGTGATAGCACAAAAATAAGACTTCATTCTCCTCTCCAATAACACCAAATAAAACACAAAATTCCAAATATGAAAAATGATGACAGGTTAAAGTAGAGAGAATAAAAAACCACCTATACCTTTCTTAAAGTAGATATAATTTTATTTGTTTAGTGATAGGATTTTTTATTTCATTATGTTCAAGATTTTAGCACATTTGCTTCAGAAAAGATTATTATTTAGGTTACATACAGTAAGGTGAACAAACCTTAAGTTAAATAAGTCTGATTCTTACATATGTATACATACATGTAATCACCACCCAGAACAAAATTATGGAATATTTATAGCAGATCACAAATTCCCTTCTGACTTTTTCCTCTTGATGTATCTATTATTCTGAATTCAATTAGTACTATTCTTAACTTGTTAGGTTTTCCTTTACCACTACTAATCTGATCTAGGCTTTACTTTTCTGTTTTCTTAAATAGTTCACCAAAGTCTACCTCAATCAAACATATTTTGGCCACATTAAACATAAGAAATTTATGCAAGACTCAAAGTAGTAATAGTAGAAACAGGCAAAAGATCTAAAAAGTATAGTGGGAAAAAAGTCTACATATGTAGAACACCCATAAGTCCCTCAGTATTTTAAAGGGGTCAGAAGACTCAGAATGCTAGCATAAAAGTGACCAAAACGAAAAGTGGAATTCATTTTTAAATAAATCCTAAAGAAAACACACTAGACAGTTTTCTAAATAAAGTTTGTACATTTCTAAAGAGAATATTCAACTGAAATTTTAAATCTTTCATATTTTGATTTTTATTGCCTGTCAGTGTCTGAATAAATCCCACTCCAATTATAATTATATATTCTTTAAAGTTCACAACCATTTTAAGGTCATGCTCTCATGCCTAGAAGCTGACATTCTTCCTAAATGGGCCAGATCCCTATATAATATTATACCTAATACACACACAAATTTAGAGTGCCCTAAACAACAAGATTTTTCATCGAGTAAAGTCTTGTATTTGGTAGTACATATCACCACCCTTTGGTTATTGTAGAATTTAGTATTTCAATCAAATGACACAACTGAGTTGATGTGATCTATTTTTACCAATAAGCATCACTATTAAATTAATAGTCATGTGACTGGAGAACATGTATATTAAATTACTTTGGTACATGCAAACCAAGCAATTCTAGGGTCAACTGGAAAACAGTGGAGTAGGAAAGATATCTCAGTGCAGTGACCTTATCAGAAGTGTCACTGGATGCATTAACTAAGACAACACAAAGAAAGGGTGTTACTTCTCTCACCTCCTCAACACTCCTCACCTCCTTAGATTTACACTGACTAAGCTGTGATCTAACAAACGCCCTCTCCTCAGCTCAACATCCTAGAGCATCACAAATATTTTACTTCAAATAGCCACAATTTTCAAGAATTCATTTTGTGTACCAATATCTCTGGAAAACTTAAGAATGGAACTTTTTGATAAAAAACTTTAATCAGTTTGCTTTCATATATCTTAGTTAAGACTCCACTGTGGAAATAAAAACTTGAGAAGGTATTAAGAAAGCCCTAGAGCGAAGAAATAAAGCCCTAAGTACTTCCTAGAAACAAAAAGATAAGCTGAGGGTTTATTAGGAAGCAAAGACCCAACTGCATGTGGTTTACAAAGAACTGACAACTCGTCTCCCTCCTTTATCCATACCTCAAGTTTCCACTCTAGTTTGTCCTATACACAGATGTTATTATTTAAATAATCTTTTTATAGAGTGTACAAAAATAGAACAATTATCATACTGGCTGCTCCTGATCACTATTAATTTTGAAGACATAAATAACCCCTGCCAGCTACTGGTTTTATCGTGACACATCTTATGGAGGGTGCTTTGATCTCTGAGTTGATTTATGAAGCTGCAAACTGACTATTTCTTATGTTAAAAAGATTAGCAAGCTGGACTTTTACAACTTTCTTCTATCTGCCTTCATCTGAAAACTAAATATAATATCTTATCAACTCAAGTCAGCAACCTCTCTCCAATTATCTTATCATAGAACCATCTCTCAAGAGCCAAGAAGTATACTGCTTAATCAAAGGTAGCAATATGAACAAAAATGTTCATATTTTTCATTCTTCTTCAAACCTAGGAATTAAAAATAAAACATTTGAACACACCTCCTCCCATCAAAATAGATGCATACTTCAACTTTTAGAATAGACAGATTACAGGGTTATTCCCTGGTGGCTCAGACGGTAAAGCATCTGCCTGAAATGCGGGAGACCCAGGTTCAATTCCTGGGTCGGGAAGATCCCTGGAGAAGGAAATGGCAATCCACTCCAGCACTCTTGCCTGGAAAATCCCATGGACGGAGGAACCTGATAGGCTACAGTCCATGGAGTCGCAAAGAGTCGGACACGACTGAGCGACTTCACTTTCACTTTCACAGGGTAATTAGTCATATCTCAGAAGGAATACTGAGTATGTTTTTTAAATTGACTTAATACATATTTGTGAATGTCGCTCAGTCATGTCCAACTCTTTGCAACCCCATGGACTGTACAGTCCATGGAATTCTCCAGGCCAGATTACTGGAGTGGGTAGCCTTTCTCTTCTCCAGGGGATCTTCCTGACCCAGGGATCAAACCCAGCTCTCCCACATTCCAGGTGGATTCTTAACCAGCTGAGCTACAAGGGAAGCCCAAGAATACTGGAGTGGGTAGCGTATCCCTTCTCCAGGGGATCTTCCCAACCTAGGAATCACACCAAGGTCTCCTGCATTGCAGGCAGATTCTTTATTAACTGAGCTATTAGGGAAGCCAATTTATACTTAAATTATTTCATTTATATAGTGTTTAAATAAAAGTTTAATTCACTGTTAATGTTGTGCCTGACATATATCTGAACAAAATGTTTTTCACTGAGGTACATTATAGTAGAAAAGAAAAGCCTTGCAAACAACTCCAGTAGAAGGCACACCATGACAAATATTAAGAACCAAAGAGGAAAGAAGAGATCCTGGGGAGAAGTCTGGGAAAGATTAAGGAAAAATCCGGCAGTGGGAAAATAATCAGTTCTACCCAGTCCAGCCTGTACTCCTTTCATCGCTCTAAGCAGGTATGCATTTACTGAAAGTTTGCACCAGACAGACCAAGATTCTGTGATTTTGAGAAAATCAAACCCCTTATTAGAATCTCATGTATAAAGGGTTAATACCAAAGACTTGGTGGAACTGTCATGAAAATTAAATGTGAATCATTTACATATTTATATAAAATTATAACTATATATAATACATGTTTATATACTGTGTCTATTTATACAAACTTTACTATAAATATATACTTACATATATGTGTTATGTTGAATATATATGTATATAAAATCACAGTGGATGGTGAATGTTAATTAAATCTATTGTGGTTATCATTTCACAATACGTGTAAGTCACACCATTATGCTGTACACCTTAAACTAACAGGGTGATGTATGTCAATATTTCTCAGTAATGCTAGTGCGGAAAAAATAACAGTGCCTGACACAGAAAGAAGGCTCAAGAAAAGGAGATATTTATTACAAATACCTTCTAAACACTGAATTCTATGCCAGGTACTATTAACCTCTTCATCTGAACAGCGCTTGATATGTTGTTTAACTGCTTATTTTCCCCAAGAACACAAAAGAGTAAATCCCATGGGGCTTACTTTTTATCCACCCAAAAAGAGAAAAAAAACACATATAGGACACATGTCCATCTCATAATCTGGTAAATAAATTTAACTTCATTATAAAAAGATAACTTTGAACAAACAGAAGACTCAGCAAGACTTAGAAAATGCATACTGTTTACCATGAGAACATTTAAAAACTGACATTTTAAGTACAACAGAAAAAAGAAATTTCTAGAAATATTATTTAGGCAATCTATACTGATAGATCAACCTTTACTGAGATCCACTATGTATAAACTAAGCCCTCTGGGGATACCAGAACAGTATGCCAGGGGTTGTCTTCTCTACAGCAGCCCTCTGATTCTGAAGGGATTAAGGAGGTTTCCTCCACTTGCCTACACTTTCCTAACATTTGAAACTCCACAGTACTGGTTCTCAAAGTGTGGTTCACAGATGTCCCCAAGACCGTTTCACAGAGTCTGGAAGATCCCAACTATTTCTGTACTAATTTGCCTTTTTCACTTGACATTTGCACTAATGAGATGAAGTCAATGTTAAGTTTAATTGCTTAATTGTAACACTCATCAAAACAGTGGCATCAAAATACACTGACAGTCACTGTATTCATCACTGCCACACACAGGGCTGCGGAGGGAGGAGAGGACCTCCCCTTGAATGCCCTTGATGAAGCAGTAAGATTTATTGGTTATTAAATCTTGATGCATGAGTACACAACTTTTTTGTATTTTGTGTACAAAATGGAAAGTACACATAAAGCAATTCTACTGCACACTGGGTTGTCCCCAAGGAAACGGCACTTTGAGCTATTGTTTGAACTGTACACTGACTAGTCGATTTTTTCAAGCATCACCAATTTACCTGAAGGAACAACTAACAGAATATTATGGTACTTCAGATGTGGGTGTTTGACAGATATTTTCTTGAAAATGAACAAAATGAGCATGTCATTTCAAGGGGAGTAACTTAACAAATCCTTGTTGCCAATGAAACAATTCAAGCCTTTAAACTAAAATTAGAATTGTGGCTAATTTATATCTGCCACTGTGCGCTTCACATGGCTTCCCAATATTTAAGTTTTTTCAATGAGATTGGGCTTCCCTTGTGGCTCAGCTGATAAAGAATCCGCCTGCAATGCAGGAGACCTGGGTTCAATCCCTGGGTTGGGAAGATCCCCTGGAGAAGGGAAAGGCTACCCACTCCAGTATTCTGGCCTGGAGAATTCCATGGACTGTATAGTCCATGGGGTTGCAAAGAGTCGGACACGACTGAGTGACTTTCACTTTCAATAACATTAGTGGTGATACTAATGAAATTCATTTGATTTATATAATGAAATGTGTCAATGTTCAGAAAATCTGCATAGATCAGTGATTTAATATTTTCCAAATGGCCAACATATGATGTCACAAAATCATTTATGGGTATTCAAAGATCCATGCAAAGTGTACGATGGACCAGCAGATTTGAACAGAATAGAGTATAAGAAGTTCATGTGTGGTTTCAGATGCTAAACTGGAACTAACTTTTAAGAAACTACCAACTACTAGATATAACATTATTAGATACTTTTAAGAACTACCAACGTTTAACTTTTAAGAAAGTACCAACTGGGACTTCCCTGGTGGTCCAGTGGCTAAGACTCCATGCTCCTAACGCTGAGGACCAGGGTTCGGTTCCTGGTCGGGGAACTAGATCCCACATGCTGCAACCAAGACCTGGCTCAGCCAAATAAAGAAATTAAAAAAAAAAAAGAAAGAAAGAAAGAAACTACCAACTATTAGGTATAGTATCAAAGAATAGTTAAGTATAATTATCTGAAGAAACAACAAAAATTCCCCTCCCTTTTCTTATATGTAGAGATTTTTGCTGTTATTGTTTAGTCACTAAGTCCTATCTGACTTCGTTGCAACCCTGTGGACTCTAGCCCACCAGGCTCCTTTGTCCATGGGATTCTCCAGGCAAGAATACTGGAGTGGGTTGCCATCTCCTTCTCCAATATGTATGGACAGATGCCAGATTTTCTTCATATACCTCAGCCAAAATAACATATTGAAACAGATAGAAGGCAGATGCAGAAACATGTAGATATGAGAAATCAGTTAACTTACATAAAGCCAGACATTAAAGAGAGCTGCAAAAATATAAAATATTCCCACAGTTCTCACTAAGCTTTCTGGGTAAAATATAACTGCTTTTAATACTTTTCTTATTTTAAACTTTTATGTTGGTAAGTAATGGGTTTATTATTTTATTTCAAATTAATAAATACCAATTTCTCAGTTTTAATTTCTAATATAGTAAAAAGTGACAGCTATAATCCAAATTAAAAAAAAGCCCCTGGAAACTTCAGTAATTTTTATAATTTTTAAAAATGCAAAGCTTTTTTTATATAGCAAGAGATCTTAAGAGATTTGACCTTGTGTTTGGTTGGTATAATTTTTTTTAATGGAAAAGTATGAAAACTGAAGTAAAATACAGCACAGTCAAGACTGGGTCTCCTGACTTCAATTTTATATTCATTCTAGACCACAATTCATGTATTCACTAAGACAATAATTTGAAACCCCTCATTCTATCATTCTCAGTAAGCAGAAAGTCTGACTAAATAATTACAATAATAACAGAAACTGAAATTCAAATGTTATGTCCTAGTTATTTTATATTGCTGCTTTCATATAATTCTCACAACCCTATGATGTAAGTATAATTAATTACTAACCTCTGGATGAGAGGCAGAAGTTAAACCGGAAGTCACAGAGCTACTAAATGGCAGAGATGGGATGTGAAAATAACATTTCTAACGGAGAGATATACCAGCAAAAAAAGATTTCTCATAACTGTCAATCAAAACGTTTGTGTGGTCATCGGTATGGCATTTAGGGAAAAAGAGGACCTGTGACTCTGGCCCAATACACCTTCAGATGTAGACAGAACAATACACTAGACTGGCATATGGACACACAAATTTAGTCCTACACTAAGTGGCAAGAAAACAAGCAAATTGGGAGATATGCCAGATACATAAGCAAGTGCCTCTCTTCTTTAGCCACCCAGCAACTTTACCATCACCCATTAAAAAGAAGTGAAGGATTTGTTACTGACACACAACTGAGGCACTGAAATCTCTTGGCAGGTGTTCTCTAAGCTATGACTCTTCTCTTATGCAAACTAACTCCTAAGCTGAGCCCTCCTGGCTTTATCACACTGAGCCTTGACAAGAGCCATCATTAGTGTCCAAGCTCCACTTTTTCCAGGCTGATGACATGTGTCAGACCTTGATTTCTGGTGCTACTTCTGCCTGCCAACTCGGGAAAGACTTCTGTAATGGCTTTGGGTTTTTTGAAATACTAAAGTCACATGGCAGCAGCTGACACCAATTCCCTCCTGAGGATGGACACTTGGCCAGGAGCCCAAGCTGAAGTCGATTTGGAGGTTCTTGATCTTTTTAGAAATAATTCCTAACATCCCACTGGCAATTAAAATAAAATCCTCCCCAGAGAACAGCCAGAGGTCGGGCAAGCCTCTTCCATCCATAACAGTCACCTCTGATTAGAGAAAAGTGTTAAAGTATAGCAGCAACTGATAAATGTCAGAGCCTGGAGGGCCTTCACAGAGTTTTGATAACTTACAGCTATTTCTCATTTCATACCATGGACGGTTTTAAGCCAACACCACTCAGCATTGCTTACTTAGTCAAATGGGGCAAGTCAGCATACCAAACTCAAATCAATGGTCCTGTTTGCACTAGTTCTGGGTTCATCCCTAAGGCTAAGACGTTTGACCTGTCAGGTAGATGACCTGAAGTGCCCTGCAGATGTCCAAGAGGACATTAGGAAACGTCTGCAAAAAGCTGGCTTTTTCACGGTGAAGTTGTGTGGAATAAATAAGCGAAACACATGCAAGCACAGAGAGAGTAAAGGATTTCAATTTTGATCTGCTGTGTGACTTGGGGTTGTTTCCCTTTTACATCTGCTTCCTTATTTGTTAAAGACAGATTGTGACCTAAATCAGAGATTACCAAATGTCTATGAAATAGTTACATCAGACTGCTCTAGGGGTTTGATAAAACTACAGAACCCATCCCTAAGGATCTGATTTACTAAGTCCAGGGTGATACGTAGGAGTCTGCATTTTTAGCAATCTATATTCCCTACCAACACCATTTTAAATTTTGATATAAAGTCAGGTTTGAAAATCATTCAATTAAATGACCTCTAAGACACCTAATAGCTTTGAAAGTTATAAAACTATGGATGAGAACGTATTTTCTATTCTTTCATCACAGAATTTTTTTCCCCTATCCACTATTAGCATTCCCACTCAAATATCAGGATTATCTAATTTCAGGTTAACAATGGAGACGTAAAATGTAAAAGCCATTTGTCAAGTATTAATAGTTTACCAAACGTAGTACACTACTATTTTGTTTATGAAAGTAGCTCTAGTTGATAAACATAGCTTTTCTAGACAACATACGCTCAAAAATAAAACGTTTAAGACACCATATTTTATCAGTTCTAATGAGGTGGATGACGCTGGAGCCGATTATACAGAGTGAAGTCGGAAAGAAAAATACCAATACAGTATACTTACACATATATATGGAATTTAGAATGATGGTAATGATTAACCTGTACGCAAGACAGTAAAAGAGACACAGATGTATAGAACGGCCTTTTGGACTCTGTGGGAGAGGGAGAGGGTGGGATGGGTTGGCAGAGTGGCAGTGTAACATGTGTGATATCATAAGTGAAACAAATAGCCAGGCCAGGTTTGATGTGGGATGCAGGATGCTTGGGACTGATGCACGGGGATAATCCAGAGAGAGGGTGTGGGGCGGGAGGTGGGGAGGTGGGGGTCGGGATTGGGAGTTCATGTACACTCGTGGCTGATTCATGTCAATGTGTAGCAAAAAAATACAGTATTGTAAAGCAAAACAAACTAAAAAATAAAAATTAATTTAAAAAAAAAAGACTTTCAAAGAAGTAATCCATGTAAGAAAATCATTTTGTAAATTTGGAGACACCTATCCTATATTGGCATGATGGGCACAAGTCCTTAAAAAAGAAAAAATAAATAAGTGTGAAGAAAAAAATAAAAGACACCATATTTTAAAAAGATTCAACTATTTGCTGGAAATAGTCAAGAAAAGCAACATTTAAAAAGCATTTTCCCTAAATGTTATGAATAACATTAAAAGCTATGGAATGAATACACTTAATTAGTATTTATATTAATAACTTATGATGCCTCAATATAAAAGTTATAAAAATAGATGTCAAGTTTTAAAAGCATAAAGTACCATATGAATAAATTTTTAACCCAATAAACTAAAATAGGCTAGAGGAGAAATCAAAGTCTTATATTACTGATGTATCAACAGGGTTTCATTATAAAAAAGGATTTTGAGTCTTCTGTTCACTGTTCTTATTTATTTCACTAACTGGTTGCTGCAAAACACATGCTTGTTACTCTATATGACTTTTAAAAATCTCTGCCAACGCTTTTCACACACTGAAATAAAATCCACTCTCTCTCCAACTAATTCCTCAATTCCCATGAATATTAGCTACTACATGATTTGGGTTCCTACTTCTTTTGCAACTTTATAAGCCTAATTCATTTATGTACTCCATTATTTAGCTCAGCTAGACAACAAACCTTGGTACAGAATTACTTAGAAGACTTCACTGATTACAGATAGCCTGCAAATTAATTTACCATGGAAAATCAAAGTCTTGTTTCCAGTGGATTTGCAAAATAATATAAAATAGTAATATCTCAAAACACATGAAATCACTGTAATAAGGTGATAGAGAATTCAGGTGGTCCTTATAATATTTTGATAGGCTTTGAAGTATGCATCCCATCATGCCTTTGGCACTTGGGCCAATTTGCTATCTCACTGAGTTGGTCTCTTACCTCCTTATTTTCTAACTCATATGAAATAGCTGAAAAAACCTGTTCCTACATCTCAACTCCCTGGTAAAAAATTCAAGGAGGGTAAATACAATAAAGAGCAATAATTCCATATATATCCATCCACAATCCCTGGCACATTCTTTCTCCCATTTCCTGACATTGAAGTAAACACTCTGAATTCAGCAGGCTCCTTTATAAGCTTTGCCTTGAAACAACACAATTTTTCATCCTAATTTCGAGTCAGAATTAGTAGTCATAGTGCTGGAATCAGATCCAAGCCAAATGGTTGCTGGGGAAATAAGGGGAGAGAAAGATGGGGAACCGTTGCAAGATAGTTAAATTCATTCAAATATTATTTGTGTTAACCTCTCACCCAGCAACTTCTTGCTAATTTTATAAGCACAGAATTACTAGTTAGTGATTTGTATCTGAAATTAGTACAAAACAGTGAAGTCAAAATATCCACTTTCCCAGATGTAATACTCACGTTACATCTTTATAGTTATCACTGTCCCAGGTTACACTGCACAGGTTACACCACAGGGAAAGGTGTGACAGGATGATGGTGAGTCTTCACTAGCCATTCCTAATAAGATGGAGGTGGAGACTTCCGAAACTAGAGATATTATAGCAAAAAGAAGGCTAGACTGCAAAACCTTGGTCTAAAACTCCGGTCAGAATTTCTCAACTTGAAGTTCATAGTGAGTCTATGGATGTACGCTTAGATTGCATAACCGAAACTTTTAACTTTTGTGCTTATATGCATGTATTTAGGTAAAGAATCCATAGCTTTCCAGAGAGGTTTAAATTATATTAATATATCTAACTTAATCCTCACAATCAATATGAGACAGGTACTAACATTCTCATTTTTACAGATTAAGGAAATTGAAGTTTACAGATTAAAAACTTTACATAAGGTCAAAATGAAAATGGTACAGCACTGTTTTAAAAAATGTCTTTAAAACACACATACACATATGTATATTAATGTATTAGCTAGTCAGACATTATATTACTTATAAAAGGTTTTTACTTAGTATATATGGACGGAAACCAAATTCTGAGCAAAAAATGTCATTTTATTTAGTAACATATAAATAACACTTGAAAATGATTTTTAACAATTTAAATCATTTTGCAATAACATAAAAAATACATACAGTTTTTAATATGTACCATGTGCTTTCACAGATCTGACATACATCATCTCATTTAGTCCTCATAACAGTCCTAAGACATAGATACTATCATGATCTCCATTTTATAGATAAGGAAAGAGAAACAAAGTGGCTAGTAAGTTGCAAAGTCAAGATTCTGGCCCCAAAGTTTGTGCTTTTTTAATATTGCTTCCCCAAACAATATATAAAAAATGTAAACTATGGTCACTTTATGCAAAGATGGGCACAGTAAAGGACAAAAACGGTTTGGACTTAACAGAAGCAGAAGATATTAAGAAGGGGTGGCAAGAATATACAGAGAACTGTACAAAAAAGGTGTTAATGATCTGGATAATCACAATGGTGTGATCACTGACCTAGAGCCAGACATCCTGGAGTGTGAAGTCAAGTGGGCCTTCAGAAGCATCACTATGAGCAAAGCTAGTGGAGGTGATGCAATTCAGCTGAGCCATTTCAAATCCTAAATGAGGACACTGCTAAAGTGCTGCACTCGATACGGCAGCAAATTTGAAAAACTCAGCAGTGATCACAGGACTGGAAAAGGTCAGTTTTCACTTCAATCCCAAAGAAGGGCAACGCCAAAGAATGTTCAAACTACTGCACAGTTGTACTCATTTCACATGCTAGCAAGGTCATGCTCAAAATCCTTCAAGTTAGGCTTCACCAGTACTTGAACTGACAATTTCCAGATGTACAAGCTGGATTTAGAAAAGGCAGAGGAACCAGAGAGCTGAAACTGTCAACCTCCACTGGATCATGAAAAAAGCAAGGGAATTCCAGAAAAACATCTACTTCAGTTTCATTGACTACGCTAAAGCCTTTGACTGTGTGGATCACAACAAACTGTGGAAAAGTCTTCAAGAGATGGGAATACCAGCCACCTTACTGGCCATCTGAGAAACCTTTATGAAGGCCAAGAAGCAACAGTTAGAAATGAAGATGGAACAATGAACTGGAAAGGAGTATGTCAAGACTGTATACTGCCACTCTGTTTATTTAACTTATATACAAAGTACATCACGTGAAATGCCAGACTGGGTGAAGCTGAAGCTGTAATCAAGACTGCTGGGAGAAATATCAATTTCAGATATGCAGATGACACCAACCTAATGGCAGAAAGTGAAGAGGAGCTAAAGAGCCTCTTGATGAAAGTGAAAGAGGAGAGTGAAAAAGCTGGCTTAAAACTCAACATTCAAAAAATGAAGATCATGGCATCCAGTCCCATCACTTTATGGCAAACAGAGGGGAAACAATGGCAACGGTGACAGACTTTATTTTCTTGGGCTCCAAAATCACTGCAAAGGGTGACTGCAGTCATAAAATTGAAAGATGCTTGCTCCTTGGAAGGAAAGCCATGACAAACCTAGAGAGCATATTAAAATGCAGAGACATCACTTTGTTGACAAAGGTCCATATAGTCAAAACTATGGTTTTTCCAGTAGTCATGTACGGGTGTGAGAGTTGGACCATAAAGAAGGCTGAGGATCAAAGTACTGACGCTCTTGAACTGTGGTGCTAGAGAAGATTCCTGAAAGTTCCTTGGATTGTAAGGAGATCAAACCAGTCCATCCTAAAGGAAATCAGTCCTGAATATTCACTGGAAGGACTGATGCTGAAGCTCCAATACTTTCACCACCTAATGTGAAGAGCTGACTCATTGGAAAAGACCTTGATGCTGGGAAAGACTGAGGGCAGGGGAAGGGAGCAACAGAGGATGAGATGGTTAGACAGCATCAACTCAATGGACATGAGTCTGCGCAAACTCCAGGAGACAGTAAAGGACAGAGAAGCCTGGAGTGCTGCAGTTCACGGGGTCACAAAGAGTCAGGACACCACTGAACAAACAACATGGTCACTTTAAAGGGGGAAAAAAAGAAAGCCAAATAAAAATCCAATTGGAAAGTCTATCATGATAAGGTACTTCATTTATTCTATTTTAGCACATATGAGCCAAGAGCAGGGAGAAGACAGACCAGGCAATTTCATTTGCATGCTACTTTCAGTTACATAACCTCCTGTGATTTTCACAGCTGTGTGCACAGCAAGAGCCAGCACTATTTGTCCTGCATCTTAAAGATGAGCTAACTGATGCTCTGAGGGGTTACTTTCAATACTATTCCGCATTATCCGAACTGTCGTGCCTCTAGGATTTCCTGTGCAGAGTTTTCTCTCTATTGGACTATCTTTCCTTCTCTGTCTAGTAAAAGTTCTACTAAACTTTCATGGCCCAGATGAGACATGACCATTTAGTTATACCTTTCCTGGCACTCCTAGGCAGAATTAACTGTTCTTTTCTCTATTTTCCCTTAACATATTCATACCATTTTGGCAACATATCCTGTCATCAGCTGTGTCTATGTCTAGTTCTCTGGGTAGACACTGGGCTCCATGAATTCCTAGAAAAGATTCTGCTGTTCAGTCAGTAAACGAATGAAACAGAACACTGGCACCTTGGCTAAGAGGAACATGGATTCATGCTGACATTTTGTTGTCATCTTTATAACTTAAGACTTTGTCCTCAAGAACAGTAACATTACCCTTGACACTTCTAAGACATATTCCCTGAATGGTGCTTGGGAAGTGTATGGGCAGAAGGCCACCTAAGACAGTGACTCCTCTTCTATGCTATAAATCTCTCAAATATATATTGTTCTAACAAGTTTATGCTTCTTGTTTCTTACAAGTATATCAAGAGGCCTCAAGAGGACTATGAAAACATTTACATCTCCAAGCCAAAGCCTGTGGGTTTCACAATATTTCATAGTATCTCTGGAAAAGGAATGAAAAGAGGTAAGTGAAACACTAAAGGATGGCATAGTGAGTTTTGACAAAACTACTCAAAACGAGTCTAAATCAATTTATTAATTTGGACTAATCTATCAAATGTGTAGTATAAAAGTAAACTGTAAAAAGTATAGCTTTATAACCTAATTTAACCCTTATCTGCTTTTAACTCCTAGACTTTATCCTCACACTGAGTACACACACCTCTTAGCCAAACTCATTTAAAAGATCCAATCTGTGCCTTAAACTTGCTTGATGATAAAAACTAAACATAAGGATTTAAAGTAAATTGAAGGAATGAAGATAATAAAGGCCTTTACTGCCCTGAAAATTAATTATCTCAATGGAAAACACCCCTATGTCACTTTAGAAACTTACCTTTTACTCTTCTCTAGTTTTTCAAGTCTATGAAAAGAACTCCTCTTAGAATGTCATGAATTTAAGAAATGGTTATTTTGTAAATGTCTAATGGTTTGGGGGTAGCAGAGGTATTTTTTTAAAATAAAGCCTGATTATTTGTCAAAAGGGAATAAGGCACTGACTTCATATTATCAGCCCAATGGGAAGACCATTCAAAATAAACCCATTAAAGAGTTTTTAAAATACTACACAGTAACAGTTGCTTGATTTTTTTGTTGTCTCTTATATACAACTTACTGTCATAACACTGAGGACTCAATAAAGCTGGCTAACTGAAGTATTTTGACAGAGGGTGAAATAATTAAACTGATGTAGAATGTAAATAGCTTATTTTCAAACCAAATTCTCAGTGGTTGATATTTTTTAATGTCTGCTGCTGCTGCTGCTAAGTCACTTCAGTCGTGTCCGACTCTGTGTGACCCCATAGACGGCAGCCCACCAGGCTCCCCCATCCCTGGAATTCTCCAGGCAAGAACACCGGAGTGGGTTGCCATTTCCTTCTCCAATGCATGAAAGTGAAAAGAGAAAGTGAAGTCACTCAGTCATGTCCGACCCTCAGCGACCCCATGGACTGCAGCCTACCAGGCTCCTCCATCCAGGCAGGAGTTCTGGAGTGGGATGCCATTGCCTTCTCCTTTTAATGTCTACCATTTGGCTATTTAAAAATGAATTTGAGAACACTCAGCCTTTAATATTTAAACTTAAAGCAAATGATAATAATTATTCCTGATTATAAAGATAACCTCAATTCAGTCGGCAGTTCTGTAAGCCCTCTTTTCTACAGGGCATGTCTGGAACCTTCCTGTTATAAATCCTATACTCTGAAAAATTCTATGTAATTAATTCATTTTCCAGGTTTTTCATCAAGGATATTCAACAGGTAATAAAAAATAACCAATATGTCTATACAATGCACTGACAGCATTTCTGCCCAAAACTAAGACACCTGACATTTTAGTTACTCTCTGTGACCTTACTAAGGAAAAATGCAGGCTTTCTACTAGGTAGCAGCGTTTATTTTGTTTTTTCATTATTGAAAATAACTTGAAGACTACCCCTGAACCTCTGTGATAACTTGGTGATTTAGGATCAGCTAGAGATCATCAATTATAAAGGTCAATTTTTTTTCATCTTCTTCTATGAAACATTTCACCTGCTATTACTACAAGCAAACAAGAAGAGGGATCCCTTCTCCAAGGGATCGTCCCAACCCAGAGATCAAATACAGGTCTCCTGCAGGCAGATTCTTTACTGTCTGAGCCACCAGGGAAGCGTTGGGAAAATTGAGAAAGGAGTCCGTCAAGGCTGTCTACTGTCACCTTGCTTATTTAACTTACATGCAGAATACATCATGAGAAATGTTGGGCTCAAGGTGAAATCAAGATTGCTGGGAACAATATCAGTAACCTCAGAAATGCAGATACCACCACTCTACTGGCAGAATGTAAAGAGAACTAAAGAGCTTCCTGATGAAGGTAAAAGAGGAGAGTGAAAAACGCTGGCTTAAAACTCAACATTCAAAAAGCTAAGATTATGGCATCCAGTCCCATTACTTCATGGTGAATAGATGGAGAAAAAGTGGAAATAGTGGCAGATTTCATTTTCTTAGGTTCCAAAATCCCTGTGGACAGTCACTGCAGCCATGAAGCTAAAAGATACTTGTTCCCTGGAAGAAAAGTTATGACAAACCTGGACAGCGAAGACATCACTTTGCCAACAAAGGTCCGTCTAGTCAAGGCTATGGTTTTTCCAGTTGTCATGACGGATATGAGAGTTGGACCATAAAGAATGCTGAGCCCAAAGAATTGATGCCTTTGAACTGTGGTGCTGGAGAAGACTCTTGAAAGTTCCTTGGACTGCAAGGAGATCAAACCAGTCAATCCTAAAGGAAATCAACTCTGCAATATTCATTGGAAGGACTGATGCTTAAGTTCCAGTACTTTGGCCACCTGATGCAAAGAACAACTGATGGGAGAAGATCCTGATGCTGGAAAAGAGAAGGGCAGGAAGAGAAGGGGGCAACAGAGGATGAGATGGTTGGATGGCATCACCCACTCAATGCACGAGTCTGAGCAAATTCCAGGAGATCATGAAGGACAGGGAAGCCTGGCATGCTGCAGTCCATGGGATCGCAATGAGTCAGACATGGGTTAGCTACTGAACAACAAAAGAAGAGGATGCTTACTTGTTTGACTTAGATCTCACTGAAAGCACTGACCCCAGATATACAACAGCTAAGTTTTGAGGTGGTCAATGGAGTAAGCATCACGATAGTTTTCACTATCATAAAGTCCAGTATTCAAGTTCCAGCTTGTAACGTTGACTCCTTGCTATGTAACTTTGGACGAATCACTTGATTTCTCTAAGACTCAGCTTCTTCACAAGATCAAATTGAGTTGATAATTTAAGGAGGTTAAAAATATATAAATCCCAGTATACATTAAATCCTCAATATATAGGTTAATTTCTTTATTATCCGTGCCCTTCAATAATTAAAGTACTGCTATAAAATGGGATACTTGATATTTTCAGAATTACAAAATAATACTATTCAAAGTTTTTTCTCAGATATCCATTTAGTCTGCTTATAAGTAAATAACTGCAGCTTCACAATCCTGAAGTTCATTAGCTCTGGGCTGTACACAAAGATTTCTTAAATACTATCACCTTGGAATGTGAGAAGCTCCATCACCAGTGGTCTCTCGGCTCACTGGCTCTTGGAACATGGGTGCAGGCTGAAGAAGGGCTGCCAGGGCAGGATCCAGTCTTCAGAGGACTCCAAGAACATTCAACGCTGTCGGTGAGTTTGGGATTTGAAAAAACCACCGACCGTTGACTGTACCTTGGGTTCCTTACAGTCAACACTATATTTTCTGAAGCAAAGAAGCACGGTGTACCTTCACATGTCACGTGAGATCACCAAAACCAGTTCTGCTCCCTAACCCTGAAAAGGTGGTCCAGTTAATTTTTTAAAAGCTCTCCTCTTTCTCTTGCTCACTGTTCCTTGCTTTTTGTTGTGGTATTTCATTTCAACAAGAAAAGCCCAGTAATACTGTTTTTAAATGTCTCCTAAAAATAGGCCATTCTGATGAGAAATAGCAAGAAGAGATTTATTAAAAACATGTATTTCATTTTGAAGTGAAATCCAATTAAGTACTTTACAGCCATTTCTCCCATGTTCCCTCAAAACCTTTAATTAGGAACAAGAGGAGGATTTAATAAGCAAAAATAGCACAAAACTGTCCCATGTCTGCACAGCTCTTAACACATTCCACCTCAATTATAGTTAATGTGGTTAAGTTTTGACAGCACTATTAGAATACAAGCTGTTTGAAAGCAGTAACTGCCTCACCATTTCCATCCACACATGAGCTTATTTAAATGTTCATTAAAGTCAAGTAAAAAGTAAGGTCAGGAGTCAGAAGGATGTGGGATGAATCTTGCTTCAACTTCCTAGCTGTGTGACCCTGGTGAGTGTCTGAGTCTCGATTTCCTCAGGCTCACAGGAGATAATAAGTACACCTACCTTATTAGAGTTTGAGATACAATAATATATATAGTGCTTTGTATCATTCCTAGCAAACAAATGCTCAGTATATGTAAGCTATTATTATTACTTAACCTGAAGCATAATCTGTGCTAATTTACCTTGAATGGCACTAGTATTTCTCAGTTCAAAACACAGAGGAAGAACCAGGTTCTCAACTCTTGTTACACCCACCAGCAGGCAAGCATTGCCTGTGTGGCCACAGAGGCACCCATGAGCTTTCCCAGGAGCTCCTTCCATGCCCTGAACCACAGGCGACACTGCCTGTGTGGCCACAGAGGCACCCATGAGCTCTTCCAGGAGCTTCTTCCATCCCCTGAACCACAGTTTCTCACAGCCCTACCATCGATGTCATCTGTAATTATGTGGATTCTCAGTGGTTGGTTACTAAGAGAGATATCAGACACACACCTCAAAAACCTAGAGCAGAAAAGAAGAGTCAGGAGTTGGGATGGGCCAGGGTAACCCCACCAACTGAAAACACTGATGGCTGCACTCAACATTCATTGCTGTCGGTGGGTTTGACTTTGAATCAACTCACTGATCAATGAATGCAAACTGCGGACCAAACAACCCAAGGGAAGCAAAAGGATGTGCAGAGAATCACCCAAGTGTATCTGCTACTGTGCTGGGTGGGAGGTGCTGCTATTTCCAATACACTGTCTAAAGGCTCTCTTTGATTCTAATATGGAATAAACCCTCTAAATTCCTAATACTTTTCTTCTATCTTTTTTTCTTTAAAGATGTTCTGAGTTAAGGAAATATTTTATAGAAAGAATGAACATTACACCATAATTTGAAAACAATGCTTTCATCATTTTTAAATTAAAAAGAATCAATGCTCATTATTTAAGAGTCAATACAGAAACATTAAGCAAAAACTGAAAATTCAGTTTCTCATCACCTGCGATCTCTTTCCTTAATGGAAATCACTATAAATATAATAAATCAGTTTAATAATTTATTTTAAATAAATGTAATATAATAAATAAACAGTATTTACTTGTTGTATTATCTATTACTAAAATAATAAATAAATATCATGAGCAAACTACTTAATTTCCTTGAAGACCTTTACTCATGAAAATACAAACAGCACAACTTTGTGGTTTTTTGGAAGGTGGCTTGTAATAGAAACAACCTCATTTTATTTAATTTTGGCCATGCTGCACGCCTTACAGGATCTCAGTCCCCTGACCAGGGATTGAAAGGAAGTGAAACTCTAGCATCCTAATGACTAGGCAACCCAGGAGCTCCTCAAAACGACCTCATTTTACTCCATGTTGTTGTTCAGTCGCTAAGTTGTGTCTGACTCTTTGTGACCCCCTGACTGCTGCATGCCAGGCTCCTCTGTCCTCCACTATCTCCCAGAGTTTGCTCAAATTCACGTCCACTGAGTCAAACATCTAAACATCTCATCCTCTGCTGCCCCCTTCTCCTTTTGCTTTCCATCTTTCCCAGCATCAAAGTTTTTTCCAATGAGTTGGCTCTTTACATCAGGTGGCCAAAGAATTGCAGTTTAAGCATTAGTCCTTCCAGTGAATATTCAGGGTTGATTTCCTTTAAGATTCACTGGTTTGATCTCCTTGCAGCAAGGGACTTTCAGGCATCTTCTCCAACACCAGAGTTCAAAGGCATCAATACTCCAGGGCTTAGCCTTTTTTATGGTCCAACTCTCACATCTGTATATGACTTCTGGAGAAACTATAGCTTTGACTATACAGACCTTTGTTGACAAAGTGATGTCTCTCCTTTTTAATACACTGACTAAGTTTGTCATAGCTTTCCTTCCAAGGAGAGAGCATCTTTTAATTTCATGGCTGAAGTCACTATCCTCAGTGACTCTGGAGCCCAAGAAAATAAAACCTGTCACTGATTCCACTTTTTCCTTCTACTTGCCATGAAGTGATGGGACTGGATGCCATGATCTTAGTTTTTTGAATGTTGAGTTTCAAGTCAGCTTTTTCCCTCTCTTCTTTCAAATTCATCAAGAGTCTCTTTCATTTCTCTTCCCTTTCTGCCACTAGAGCAGTATCATCTGCAAGTCTGAGGTTGTTATTTCTCCCAGCAATCTTGATTCCAACTAGGGATTCATCCAGCACGGCATTCTCCATGATGTACTTTTCACAGAAGTTAAATAAGCAGGGTGACAATATATAGCCTTGTCGTACTCCTTTCCCAATTTTGAACCAGTCAGTTGTTCTATGTCTGGTTCTGTTGCTTCTTGCCAACAGGTAAGCTGCTTTGGTACTGCCATCTCTTTAAGAATTTTCCACAGTTTGTTATGGTCCACACAGTCAAAACTTTAGCATGGTAAATGAAGCAGACGTTTTTCTAGAATTCCCTTGCTTTCCCCATGATCCAACGAATGTTGGCAGTTTAATCTCTAGTTCCTCTACATTTTCTAAATCCAGCTTGACAATCTGGAATTTCTCAGTTCACGCACTGCTGAAGCCTAACTTGTAGGATTCTGAGCATAACCTTGCTAGCATGTGAAATGAGGGCAACTGTACAGTAGTTTAAATATCCTTTGGCATTGCCCTTCTTTGAGACTGGAATGCAAACTGACCTTTTCCAGACCTGTAGCCACTGCTGAATTTTCCAAATTTGCTGCCATACTGAGTGCAGGACTTTAAAGCATCCTCTTTTAAGATCTGAAATAGCTCAGCTGCAATTCCATCACCTCCACTAGGATTGTTCGTAACTTACTCCCACACAATCTGCTTTATTCACTCAGCTACACAATATAGACAGCCTTCCAAACAATCTTATTATACTGCACTCATTCTTTTAAATGACTATGTAGTATGCCTTAGTAGGAACACCTTGGTTATTATTGTTCAAATATATATTCTCTATTATTTATTATTTTTGGTTGTGCTGGGTCTTTGTTGCTGGATCTCTGTGCAAGGGTTCTTCTCTAGCTGTGGCAAATGGGGACTACTCTCTGTCACAGTACTTGAGCTTCTCATTGCTGTGGCTTCTCTTGTTGCGGAGCACCGGCTCAGTAGCTGTGGCTCTGTGGCTCACGGCTTAGCTGTCCCACAGCATGTGGGATCTTCTCGGATCAGGGATCAACCCTGAGTCTCCTGCATTAGCAGGCAGATTCTCTACCACTGAGCTACCAGGGAAGCCGCAAATATATTTAAATATTCTCTTTTGACCAAAACTATAAGGTCCATTCGTTCTGAATATTACAAGCCATATTCCTCAAGTTAAGAGAAAAAAATAAGTGAGATGGGAGATTCACATTTCTCTTAACAAAAATTGAAATGTACTATCAACTCTGAATCCTTTAAAATGAGATGAGATGAGCCACTAAATTTTCATGATAATGACAGGAAAACAAGCACTTTGGTCATGAATAATTTATCATGCACTTAAGTCCGAGATAGACTCTCATGGTAGTGGTGGTGGTCAAATAAAATAAGGCAGTAGGAGAAGAGGCTTGTCAACTCAGCCTTCTGAAATTTTCCCCCCCATAGGTAGGAAGGAAGGAGAAATGCAGATGTATTGTATTGAGACAAGAACTAAAAAGAAGACGAAAAAATTCAGGAAAAATATGAGGTTCAGGCCAATGTTTCCTAAAACTGGCTGTATATCAGAATCATCTATAGTTTCTTTTAAAAATGCAAATTCCTAAGTTCTACTCCAGATCAGAAGTAGGGTCCTATAATATGTATTTTATTATAACATGTTCACCAGGTATTTTACCCCATGGAAAGCTGGTGTGAAGCAAAGCCAAGCCCATCAACTTAACATTGGCTTCCAACCACCACACTTCATGTCATCCTCTTTTCAACTACTGCCCAAACTTCTATGCTGCCATTTGATACTGTCACTGGTCTTCCGAGTACAGGAAAGGTATACTTATGTTGCTGTTGAGTATCTCTTTTCAGAGTAAATACAACTTTGCACCATGTTGTGACAGCCAAACACATCAAATTGTATCTGATATTTTATACAAATAGATACATTTATGAGCTCTCAAAAACTAAAACCTACCTAAAAACCTAATGAACAAACAAAGTTAAATTCAGATTTAACTGTCCCTCCCATGAAGCCTTCATAGAAATCAAAGTTTTCTCTTTCATACTGGTGGTCCCATAAGAGGTAATTCACATACTGCTGTTTTTCAGGATGCCATGCATTTTATAGGCATTTACTTTCAACCATCAATTATTTCCAAAGTTTCTGAAAATGTTAGAAGGTCTGACGTGTTCTTTGAAAAATGTACAACTAAACAAGCATGCTATTTATTTACCCAGAAAATCAATTGTCTTTACATATGCCAATGAAAAGACTGCATATTTTAGTCACCAAAATCCTCTATTAGTTTCTGTTGGTAAAACCAAGTGCTTCAGGAAGGGAGGGGCTTCCCAGGCAGCACTAGAAGTAAAGAACCCATCTACCAATGCAGGAGACATGGGTTCAATCCTTGGGCCGGGAAGATCCCCTAGAGAAGGGCATGGCAACCCACTCCAATATTCCTGCCTAGAGAATCCCATGGAAAGAGGAGCCTGGCAGGCTGCAGTCCACAGGATCATGAAGAGACTGGGCACACACATACATACTCATTATTAAAGGTTATTTAAGGTGTTTTATTTTTGTTCAGATTCACTGAACTTTATCATCACTAGAAAAGCTATACAATGTAACAAGTAAGGGCTTTAGAATGGTTTAACTACCAGCTCTGATACTTCCCTGCTATGTGACACTGGACAAATCATAACCTCTCTGATGCTCCGATCTGTCCCCTATATATCTTTCAAAGTTCGGGATGCCCCTTCAGTGGGTTCTGAAGTCAATTTAGTGGCTTATAAATAACATTTTTAAGTTAAAAAAAAAATTAGATGACTATATGTAATAAGGGCAAGTATCTTCTGGTTCAAGATGGCGGAGTAGAAGAAGGATATGCACTCATATCCTCCTGCAACAGCACCAAAATAGCAACACAAAGAGCTGGACACAACTGAGCACACCCACACACAGGAAGAAAGACAATTACGTGAATCTGAGGGTATTTCCTGCAGATGAGACTTGTAAGTAAATATCTGCAACAGAGAAAACATGCAGCATTTATAGGGGACAAGAGGAAAACAGTTCAGAGACTATCTTAAGGTGTCATGAAGAGCAGCACTGAAAAAATAAAAGGACAAATTACAGCCAGCCTTGTAAGCCAGGCAGAAAAGTTTAAAACTGGTGCTATAGGGAGCCACTTTAAGTGTTGAGCTCTGAAAGGCAATTATGAAAGCATGACTTTGGGAAGATTCGCTAAGCAGATGAAGTAGGAGAAAGGGGAAAGACTCTGAAACAGACAAGAAGAAATAGAAATCTGTTGCACAAAACAGCTAAGCTGCAAGTGAAAAGCAGAAATAGACAGAATGAAAAGGATATCTCAAAAAGGCATTTAAGCTGTTGGTTTAGGTTGCTTTTTGTTTTTCAAATGGGAATTTTTTTTTTTTGTCCTACAGAGTCACTGAAAATTCTACGAGAGAGAAAACTAAGGTCCACCAGTTGGCCCCCTCAATCATTCCACTCAGTGTATTATCTTTCCAGACGTCTCAGAGAGATTTAAAATACATGTATTTGTTTAGAGAAAATATCACGAGTTATATATAATTCTCCATAACCTTCTTTCACTTAAAATGATATAGCTATCTTTCCAGTTCAAAGGACATGAGCCACCTTCCAAGGAACTGGCTCAAACAGAAAAAATCGTGAGGAGCCAAGAATGATGCCAAACTTTCCTGACTATAATAGGAGCTTGCAGTACACTAAGAAATGAGCAACTTCAGACTAGAAGGAAGAGGAGTTCATTTTTTGAACAGAGGATTCAAATTTGTGATTTACAAGCATGGAGTTGAGAGTAAATGAGCCAAACACAGAAAGAAAAAACGAAGGTAACAAATTTTTATTGGACATCTACCATGTACCTGGACTGCAAGAGAAGCCTGGAGACACAAAGGGAACAAAAGTACAGAGTCAAAGTGGCAAACCAAGTCCTAATGAACAAATCATTCCAATGGTGAAAAGTTTTGCAAATGATAAAAACAAAGTACTATGGGAGCAAATAAGAGACCAAATCAGCCTTAGGGGTTAGAAAGGTCCAGAAAGTGACCTCAAGGAAATGATGTGTAAGTTAAGATTTGAAGGATAAGTATAATTACCTGGGTGAAATATAATTACCTGGGTACGGTGACCATTCCGAGCAGAGGGAACAGGCGGCGTATGTTCAGGAACATAGGAGCATAGTGCTTTCAAGAAACAGAAAGTGTGGCTGATGCACACAGAAGAGGTAATGAGACAAGGTTGGAGAAGAAGGCAGGAACTTTGAAAAATTACCAATATTCTTGGAAAGGAGAATTTTAGAGTGACAGTCACGGATGAAATAGATTTCTGGAAAGGAGTGGTAAAGTCCTTAGGATAAATGAGAGGGAAAACTTCAGCTCCATTACTTATCAACTATGTGAACCTTAACAAGTCACTTACCCTCTTTAAATATATGTCATCTGTAAACAAGGGTCAGATTCCCAGATGGCACTAGTGGTAAAGAACCTGCCTACCAATACAGGAGATGTAAGAGACACGGGTTCGATCCTTGGGTTGGGATGATCCCCTGGAGGAGGGTATGGCAAGCCACTCCAGTATTCTTGCCTGGAGAATCCCATGGACCGAGGAGCCTGGCAGGCTACAGTCCATAGGTCACAGAGAGTCAGACATGACTGAAGCGACTTAGCACACATGCACGTAAACATGAGATATGCTAATAGTATTTACTTCAAAGGGCTACTTGAGGAATAAGAATACATATAAAACATTTCACACAGAGCCTACCACAACAAAATGCTAACATCTTGTGTGTGTGTGTGTGTGTGTGTGTGTTCCTACTTGTGTGTATATGTGCAACTATGCACTGGTTGATAGGAAGTAAACAGCTAGAAGGAAAAGGGTTAACAGTTGAAATCTCCTAAGCTGTAGAATAAAGGTGATTTTTATGTTTATTATTTGTAACATCTATGTCTTTGAAGTGTTTAACAATAAATATGCAGTATTTCAGTAATTATTAAAATTTACTTGAATGTCTTTTTTTAAAAAGCACGGATTTCTTTTAGATGCAAGATCTACCTACGTTTGGCTGAAAAGCATATGGAGGAATCCACAGTGGGACAGGAAGAAAAGACGGACTATTTTTATTAAGAAAGAGTACCTGCAGAAAGCACAGCTGCAGGGTTAGTAGAAAGTAAAGGGCAACGGGTCCATGGCTTAAGTGGTCACCTTAGAGGGCAGACACATCAGCTTCAGAGAATGAAAATGACAAAGCACATTCCAGCCTGCTTCTGTATTCCTCTCCTACTGAGGCTGTATCTCAATAGGTTCTAACTGGACCTTGTGATCTCAAATCTTGAAATGGCCTGTCATGGAATAAACACTCAATAAATGGATGCCAAATAAGTTCCTTTATGACTTATGGCACAATTAATATTTATAACTTAGGAAGCTCCCTGAAGTAAGCACAGGGTACCTTCAAGCATCTGTGCCACGAACTACAGTTTCAACACAGGTATAATTTTAGTATCCACCAGATATCAGCAAGATTATACTTGCTATAGAACCTCTGAATTTACACTATAGCCCAACTTCCATCCTACTCTTCAAACTAAATCTACTGAAAAATACATGCAATCAGTCAAAATCACACACCCCTTTTTCTTCTCTTCCCAGTACAATGGGTCCACCATATCTAAGATATGGAAGACCAACCATACTACACCATTTTCTAGAAGGGATTGGAGCATCCTCAGATTCTAGTGTTCAAGGAGGGTCCTGGAATCAACTCCCTGTGGATATTGCTGCTGCTGCTGCTAAGTCACTTCAGTCGTGTTCGACTCTGTGCGACCCCATAGACAGCAGCACACCAGGCTCCCCTGTCCCTGGGATTTTCCAGGCAAGAACACTGGAGCGGGTTGCCATTGCCTTCTCCAATGGATGAAAGTGCAAAGTGAAAGTGAAGTCGCTCAGTCGTGTCTGACTCTTAGCGACCCCATGGACTGCAGCCTTTCAGCTCCTCCATCCATGGGATTTTCCAGGCAAGAGTACTGGAGTGGGGTGCCACTGATACTGAAGGACGACATTAAAGAGTTGAGGCAAAACAGTACAGTTAAAAAAGAAACAGATGGTCTGGGATAGTGTGGAGTTAGAAAATCTGATTTTAATTCCAACTCTTCCATGGTTATGTGTTCTTGGACAAGTGAACCACATTTTAAGCCATACTTAAGACTTGTACCTACAGAGACTAAATACACCTCTCCTACCTTCACAGGATTGCTGCGAGGCCTCAGAGAGAACACAGTGGGAAACGTGCTGCAAACAGCACAGAGCAGTACCGCCCAATGCATCTGGTCTTTGATGGCTCTACCCCATGGGTTATCCCACTTTCAGCAGATAAGATTCCCTCACTCCCCAAACTCTCACGTACTTGTTAATTAGAAGCACATATTTGCAAGTTGTCTAGCTGAGGTTATTAACCTGTAACCTGGGTCTGAATGCAGGCATTTTTCTGTGTATTAAGTGTCACCAGCCTAGAGAGTCCATCAGAGCCACACTCTATGTTTGCATGCTCAGTCGTGTCCGATTCCTTGTGATCCCATAGACTGTAGCCTGCCTGGCTCCTTTGTCCATGGGATTTTCCAGGCAAGAATACTGGAGTAGGTTGCCATTCCCTTCTCCAGGGGATCTTCCTTACCCAGAGATCAAATTTCATCTTCTGCATTGGCAGGTGGATTTACCACTGTGCCACCTAGGAAGCCTCTCTTATTTATTTAGATCTTTTAAACTTCCCACAGAAATATTTTAGTTTTTAGTGTACATATTTTATACTTTTGTTAAATTTATTCTTAAGTATTTTATTCTTTTGATGTAATCATGAATGGAATGATTTTCTCACTTTCATTTTTTAGATTGTTGATAGTTATGAAAATACAACAGATTTTGGTATATTGATCTGGTATCCTGTAACCTTGCTAAACTAAATTAACTCTGTTTGGGGGCTTTTTTGTGAATTGTTAAGGATTAAACATAGGATTAGGTCATCTATGAAAAAAAAATTTTAATCCTTTCCAATTTAGATGCATTCCTCCCTAACCCTCACCTTACTGCACTAGCTAGAACCTCCAGCAAATGATGAAAAGAAGTAGTAAGAGCACATTGTTACCTACCTTATTCCCAATCTTAAGGGAAAGACATTTGTATTTCACCAGTTAAGTATTATTAGCTTTCGGCTCTTCATAGATGTCCCTAGTGAAGCTGTGGAAGCTGCCTTCTACTCCCAGTTTGCTGGGAGATTTTATCATGAATGAGTATTGAATTTTGCCAAATGTTTTTCCTGTGTCTGCTTAGATGATCAGGTAGGGCTTTTTAACCTTCACTTTATCTGAATTATTTTATGGCCCAGGAACTCTTAGAAACAGCTCCATGTGTACTTGAAAACAATGTATATTCTGCAAGGCATATTCAATAAACATGACCTATGGTAAGCTGGCTGATTACTTCTCAATTTGTTATAAGCCTATGGTGGCGGTGGTTGTTGATAGTTTTATTCAGCTTTATAGTTGCTTTTTTGGGGACAAGCTTTGTTCACCTTTTCACTCACTCATGCCAGAAATGAATCTCTTCCTATGTTTTCACAAATCTCATAAGTGATAAAATCCTAATCTTGATGAAGCCAAACAGCTTGAAATCAAGTCTATTTTCCTGGAATTAGACCCAAGTGCCATAACAAACTGCTCAAATATAACTCAATCCCAAAATACACTTGGGAGGAAAAACTTCCTGAGGAAGACAGAGAAGGAAAGTCACTCTGGACTACTGGAATGGTTTTCAAATTCCAAAGGCAATAATATAGAAACTTGAATACCAAAAACTTATCTTCAGTTCCCACTTTGAAAAGCTGTACCTGTGGGAGTACCATCTATGTGTATATACGATCTGAACCAGCCCGAGAGCCAATCATGGCTAAGGCAAGAGAGCCTGGACAGCCTCAGATCTTATCAGCAGGTAGGTACCAAATAGGTGTTATGCAATGAGTTACACTGAGGGCTACAACCAGCCCTGGCCACTGCAATTAAGTCCATCATATTTACACTCCCAGCCAATAATAGGGTGGTTTGAAAGTATCTTTTCTACTTGCCAAACTTCAAGCACCACCTAATGCCTGGGTTTTCACTGCAGTTTCCAGATCCCCATCCTCTCTCACCCCAGGGCTAACAAATTCCTAATAAACTATGCTCCTGAATTTGCCCTCTCTTTGCACTGTCCCTCAAATATTAATACCAGATTTAATGGGGAGTTTCTACAATCTCCATGCTACCTGTTTCCTGACTGAAGCTATCATATCAGAAATTTCATCTGATTTATTAATATTTTCCTTACCATGTACCAGGAATTTCTGCTGAATAGTCAGTGGCCATAGTCCCAGGAAAAGGATACCTGGACTCAAAGCTGGGTTTAATCTCTCTCCTGAGTATTTAAGATATGAACACAAATGTCAGCCTGTGTTGAGCACGGGTGCTAGAAAGACAAAAGACAAGTCAAGGCAGAGAAGGGGCAGCCATTTTTCATCATGGACACAGAAGCAAAGAGTTATCAGGCTGAAGGAAAAGAGAAATGTGAAACAGAAGTACCAGAGAATCAGAAATAAGCCTCCACAGAGATATCTGAAAAGAATCCTGGTCTTGCTCCTTCATGAAATCCAATTAAATGCTCCCTCCTTTGTCTCCAAGAGAAACCCTGTATTTTCCACCAATATCCTCATTTTAAACTAGCTTAAGAAGACTGTCTTTCTCGCAATTTAACTACTCCAGTCAACACCGCTAGTTTTCCTCCCTTGCTACCAGTCTGTATTTCCCAGACACCAACAACTGTTTACACACGTTAGTGTGTGACTTCGCCATAATACAGCTCCTTGTGTTCAACTCAGGTTTTTCTGACTCTACCAAGTTTCTTTACAACCCCCTAAGATGAGATCATATTCTCCAAGCTCTAAAGTTTTCTTTGGTTGTGATGAAAAGGGCAATGAATGGCAGTGTGGTCTTAAACTTTTAGTAGCTTCTCATCTGGGAGCTACCATCTACTACATAAGGTTGTGATGGAAATTATATAAGGTGAGAATAAAATGCTTAGTACAGAATCTGGCATATAGCAGGCCCCACTAAAGGAGCTCTTTTCTGTAATACCTTGATTGCACTTGTGCATAGTGAACAATAGGTAAAAGTCATGTCACTAATAATGAGGATCTAAATGGCCCCGAGTGTATCAGGAACACTAATTGAGTGTGACTCCTGCTGGGCAGCGTTCTTTTCACATGACAGCACTATGTCGCTCACGTGTGCACAGCCCATCAGCCCCATCAGCATCGATTTCTTCCAGGCTTCCTTCTAGTCCCACTGTATTTTTGAAGCTTTTCAAATTATCCTGCTATCTTTCACCTGCATTTGTAGGACATTTCCACTAATTTACAAATGGTGCCTATGAGGCTTGTTTTTTTAGTGGTATTTTTCACCCAAGGTATTTCAAAAGAGAAAACAAAGGTCAGAAGTTGAAACTAACTGGTCAGACTTATAGCTTAAGAGAATGTGATATATTTTGGCGAAAGACTAAGAGTCAAAATTATCATGACTATTAGGAAAGAGGGATTAAAGCATTTTAAGTTTTTGTGTAATAAAACCTCTTACACAGAGAAAAAGACGGAGAAACAAAGGGATAGAGACAGAGACTAAATTTCACAGTTAAGATTATTTTGATGAAAATGATGTTTAGAGTTTAGCTTTTACTGCATCTTAGTTATGTTGAAAAATTCCTGAACAACAGAGATACTAAATAATGCAGACACCAAAAAGAATCAACAAAAATCTCAGCACAAAATAATTTCATAAAGGATTTAACTTCCTTCTCAATTACAAAGGTCTACTCCATCCAACATACAGAAAAACAATTCCTAGAAGAATCAGTTGTTGTTATTTACGTAACAAATAATTCTGTCAATAGGACTGATCACATGAGTAGTAATTCTATCAACAGTATTAGAGTTACTATTATAAACATCTGCATACACATAGTGAAGACCCACATAACAGATTTTGCTTCAAGTCATAGAAGACACACATTTTTTTAAATTTCACACCTAGCTCCAAAGGCTATAGCACCGAGGCCTCTTCTTGCTAGCCTGTGGCTGTTTTCTACCTTCTCCTCTTCCTTCTCAATCTTGTAGGCCCATGATTTCTCAAGGTATGAATTTAAAGAATCCTCTTGGTATATTAATCCAACTTTCATCCATCTTATGAGTGACTGACATCTCATTTACTTCTACTTATGAATAAAGGCCATTAGTAACTTGTTAATGGACTGTCAACAAAATCTGGTGTTTATAAACTACAAGTAACAAGAGATTCTTTAACATTCTGCTAATAAGCCTGGATGCCACAAAATGGGTGACAATGTTTGAAAGATCCTACTGCAAACACAACATAAAATCACCTGGAAATCTTGCAGTTCTCTGAACCCCATTTTCACTGTTAAGGGAATGTGGTAGTTTCCAATTACTGTTATTCTAACTTTTCAATCTTCATTACAGTTCATTCAGCATCCTCATTTTCAAATTAGTTCGATACATGT
This sequence comes from Aepyceros melampus, assembly GCA_006408695.1. Classification (NCBI taxonomy): domain Eukaryota; kingdom Metazoa; phylum Chordata; class Mammalia; order Artiodactyla; family Bovidae; genus Aepyceros; species Aepyceros melampus. Next base: position 176,162 of record SJXQ01002196.1, read on the forward strand.
TGTGTATGCTAGGTAGTACATCAACTGTATCCTTACTTTAAAATTTTCTAGTACTATAATTAGACTTTGACATGTATATGCCATTTCCAATATGAACCATACCTCAACTGCTAATGCACACTTACTATCTTCCCTCCAAATTTATTTGTATGTAATAGTTAATTGTCAACGAATTATTTTCAACTGGAAAGCAGGAATAGAAAGGTTAAGTAGATAATGGGGTCCTGCCTAAGTTAGCTGTGTTCATAAGCTAACTAAGTCACTGAGGTAAAAAAAAGTTGGCTTCATGGCCATTATCAAGAAAGCTACAACAGGTCACATTGCTTTCAGCCTAGTGGTCCTCTCAAATCTCTTCTCTTCTTAACTACTTCAGAGAGCATTAGAAACTCACTCCACCTGTTACCTTTAATTTTCACAGCCTGATAATTCTACCTATGGGCTTCTTAGAATCTTAAATCCCTTTAAGTGACCTTGTTCTTTCACTACTACCTTAAACAAATCCTTGTCCAGGAAAATTTCTGTTCTCCCAATTTCCATTTTTATAAGGAAAACCCACACCTTCAACCATAACATTCAAAAAAAGTCTTTTCATACCCTAAGAAAGACATCTTAGACCCAAGGGATGGCAAGGAGCTAATAACACCTCTTGCAGCCTTCATGGAAGTAGATTGTCAACTCTTGCATAAAGAAGCACATTCTTCTTACTCTGACTCCCCAAACTCAGATCGCTTTGCAGTAATAGTCAGCTCTATCACATTCCTCTTTCTCTCCCAATATTGAAAAAAAAAAAAAAAGCAACTGTACAGTTATTGAATAAGCTAAGATTTTGCAGTTTTACAGGCAATGGAAGTCAGGCAGCAGAATGGATTCCCTGATACTAATTAAAGAGTTTCCACTCCAATTAGTTCCTTGGAATGAGCTAAAGGATCATTCCTTCTCTCAGATCTTGAGGACCAGTAGTATTACTTTAAAGAAAATCTTGGTTTTCTGTTCCGTTTAACTACAAGTTCTAAAAGCATTGTTTTCCATTTTTCAGTCGCATTCCTTGCTCTTGGCTCTTCAGTTAGGACCTGTTGCCACCTAGTGGACAAAGTGGGAATAAATGCCAATATATTATGCCAGGTTCTCACCACTGGGCTTCCAGAAGAGACCACTAGGTGGAGACTTGAAATCTGAAGAAGAGGAGTGTCTACACCAAACCCAGTTAGTTGGTTTAAGCCTACACAAAAAACTAGTATAAATTCACCCAAATAAAAGCGACTGTGTTCAAAACAATGAGTTAAATAAAGATAAAAAAATGAGAATACACCATGACCATAAAAGGCTTATCCCAGTACTGCAAGGCTGGCTGCATCTTCAAAAATCAATCAGTATAATTTACCATATGAACAGTCTAAATATCTAAACAGATGCAGAAGTAGTATTTGAAAAATTTGACACCATTTGTGCTAAAAACCTTTTGAGAACTAGGAATACAAACAAACTTCCTCAAGCTTGTAAAGGGCATCTCAAAAAATGTATAACTTCCAGATTTCAAAACTTACTATAAAGCTACTGTACTCAAAACAATGTGGGATAAAGACAGACACATAGGCAAAAGAAACAGAATAGAAAGACCTGAAATAAGCTCTCCCATATATGATCAGTGACTTTCAGCAAGGTTGCCAAGACCATTCAATGAGGAAAGGACAATCTTTTCAGCAGTGATGGAAAAAGTGAGTATCTACATGCAAAAGAATGACTATGAACATTACCATATTATACAAAACTCAACTCAAAACAGAACAAAGACCAAAATGTATAAAACTTTTAGAGGAAAACAAACGGGAAAAGATTCCTGGCACTGGACTGGGCAATGATTTCTTGGCTATGACACAGACAACAAAAGAAAAAAAAGTAAACTGTACATCAAAATTTAAATCTCCTGTATATGAAAGGACACAACAGTGAAAAGTCAATCCATAAATTGGAAGAAAAATATATGCAAATAATATACTTGATAAGGGATAATCCATAATATTTAAAGAACCTGTGGAACTAAAAAAACAAAACAACAAATGCAAATCAAAACCACAATGAGATACTCACACCCATAAGGTATGTGTGATACTATCAAAAACACAGAAAATAGGAGGATGCAGAAAAATCAGAACCTGTGGCACTTTACATGGTAGAGCCACTGTGGAAAAAAGCAATATGGTGCTTCCTCAAAAAAGTAAAAATAGAATTATAATAAGATCTTTTAGGCTATATACCTAAAAGAACTGAAAATACGGACTTGAGCTATTTGTACACTCAATATTCATAAGCAGCATTATTCATAATATTCCCGATAGCCAGAAGGTATAAGCAACCCAAGGATCCATCAACAGATGTATGGATAGACAAATGCGGTATATAACGAACAATGGAAGATCAGTCTTAAAAAGGAAGGAAATTCTGACATGCTACAACGTGGATCAACCATGAAAATAGTATGCTAAGTAAAGAACCCAGGCACAAAAGGACAAATACAGTATGACTCCACTTATATGAGATACCTAGATTAGCCAAATTCACAGAGACAGAAAGTAGAACAGTGGATGCCAGGGTCTGGAGAATGGGGAAATACTGTTAACAGTTACAGGTTCATTTTTACAAGATAAAAAGAGACCTGTGTATGGATGATGGTGATGATGGCTGCATAACAGTATGAGTGTAGAAATGACTCTAAACTGTACATTTAAAAAACAGTTGACAGAAAACAAAATAATTCTGTAAAGCAACTCTCCTTCAATAAAAAAGAAAAAAAATGGTTAAGATAATAAATGTTTTGGTCTGTATGTTTCACCACAAAAAAAAAAAACAAAAAAAACACTATAGCTAACATCATATGTGATAGTGAAACACTGAACTCTTTTCCTCAAAGATCAAAAAAAGACAAGAAGGTCATCCTCAACATTTTTATCTACTATTGGACCGCAAATCTTAGCCAATGCTATAAGGTAAGAAAAATAAAAGTCATAAACATCAAAAAAGAAGTAAAACTGTCTTTATTCATAGTCACACACATAAAGTTTCAAAGATTTTTAGTTATTAGAAGCAGTAAACAAATTTAACAATGTTGTATGATACAATCTCAATATACAAAAATCAATTGCACTTCTATACTCTAGCACACAGAAATGGAAAATAAAGTTTTAAAATAATATTTACTACAGCATTAAAAAAAATAATACTCAGGGATAAGTTTAAAGAAAGAGGTACAAGATCTCAATGCTAATCTTTTAAAACATCACTAAGAAAAAATAAAGTTCTGAATAAGTGGGAAAATAAATATACTGAATTAACAGACTAAAAGATTCAATTCTAAAATAACAAGTCTCTCCAAATTGATAAGATCAATGAAATCCAAAATCTCAGCAGGCTTTGTTTAAAAAAAAAATTTTTTGATGAGCTGATTCTAAAATGTTTAAGGAAATTAAAACAAAACCCTAGAATAGCTAAAACAGCTAAAATATCTCTGAAAAGGAAGAATGGAGTTGGAGAATTTTAAGATTTACTATACAACTATAGTATTCAAAATACTGTGGTATTATGAATAGATTATTGAAGAAAATAAGAGTCTACAAGTAGATCATACATAAGAAGATCAAATTATTTTCCAGCAAGCATATAAAAAACTCAATGGGAAAGTCTCGTCAAAAAAAGTGCTGTAACATAAATATTCATATAAAAAGACTCTTGATTCCTATCTTATACCATACCAAAAAGAAAAAACCAAACTTGAATAAAGCTAAAACCATAAAGTTTCTAGTAGAAAGCAGGATAATACCTTAGAAACCTCAAGTTAGGCCAAGACTTCTTAGGGAGGATACAGACAGCATTAATTATTAAAGAAAAAAATTAATAAACAGAACTTCATAAAAATGTACAACTTTTATTAATCAAAAATCATGTTAATAAAGTAAAAGAGAAAGCCACAGATTGGGAGAAAAATTCACAACATATATACTTGATGAAAGACTTGTATCATAATAAAAAATATCCACAATTCAATAACAGTACAAAGAACACGATTTCTTAAATTATCAAAAGATTTTGAATAGAAATTTCTAAAAAGGAAACACGAATGGCCAATAAGGGTGTGAAAAAGTGACCAACACAGTCATAAGGGAAATGCAAATTAAAAACACATTTTTGCTCACTAGAATAATTAAAATTTAAAAGTTTACACCACCAAACACCTGCAAGGATGGTGAACTATTAGAACTCATACTAATGGAATTGCAAAATGCATACACAATTTGGAAAACTGACAAGTTGATAAAAAGTTTAACATAAAGCTACCATCAGACTCAACAATTCCTAGATATATTTAAGAGAAATAAAAATGTATCCACAAAAACCATGCACGAGAATATTCATAGCTGCTTTATTCCTAGTAGGCCAGATCCAGAAAGAGACTAGGTATCAACAGATGAACAGATCAACTATGATATAGACAATGGAATACTACTCAGCAATAAAGAGAATTAGTAACACCTGCAACAACATGGATGAGTCTAAAACATTATGCTGAAAAACACTAGACACAAAAAAGCACATGTTGTATGATTCCATGTATAAGACATGTTAGAACAGACAAACTAATCTATCATGACAGAAGTCAGAAGTTACTGCTTCTTGGGGGCAAAATAGTATGATCAACTGAAAAAAGCCTAAAGGAATTTTCTGAAGGGATGGCAGTGTTCTACATCTAGATGGAACATAAATTTTAAGGGTACACACATTTGTGAAAACTGCTTGAATCTTACACTTAATATTTCACTGTAAGTAAATCATACCATTATTTTAAAAATATAAAAAGTACATTGGCTTTGGAATCACACAGGCTTCAGTTTTGCCACTTAACTGCTGTGTGATCTTGGCAAAGTGTTAAACTGTCAGTTTCCTTATCTATAAAATGGGGAGAACAAAATTGAGAACAACTTCACAGAGTTTAAAGAACAAGTAGACAAAGTTTTAAACCCATAAGCATATAGTAAATGCTCACTAAATATTAGCCTAAAAAGTTAGAAACTCTTCATATATTTCAGCAGCGAAGAAACATTCAAGAACAGCTGGAGCAGCTAAATGCTGGGCAATTCACTTGTATTATCTGACTTATTTTTAAAAAAAAACAACCCCTAACAGGGATTATTACTGTTTTATGGATGAAGAAACTGATCTTCACAGGTTGCCTATGATCACCTAGCAAGAACTGGCAAAAGCCAAGATGCAAACTCTCATATTTTTTCCACTACACCATGTCCATTAGGGTCACTTTTAGCAACATAACCCTGCAACCACCAGGGCAGCACAATTCATATAAGAAGCTTACTTAAGGCTCCCTACATTCTTGACAGCAGGATAAAAAGTAGGCCAATTCTGATGCCATGATTAGTGAATGAAGGTAAGGCTGAAAGCACAAGCCTGAAAATGCTGCTCTACGCTTTTACCCTGTTCCTGAGCTTCAAGATAGTTTCTGATACTTGAGGATACTGATCCTCATTCCTTAAAGTAATTTCAAGATAAGAGAATTCTAAATATAAAATCTGTGATCTAAATGGGAAACTGTAGCCTGGGTGGCTCAATTTGACAGAATAGCCTTAGAAACTTGGTAGCTGAAATGAGAGCCAGTAGATTTTTTAAAAATCTGTATCTCATTTCTTAACGTAAGAACCTCATTAAAAAAAAAAATTAAGGTCAATTCCCTCGTGATCCAATGCTTAGGACTCCACACTTTTACTGCAGAGGGCCAGGGTTTGGTTCTTGAACTGGGAACTAAGATCCTGTAAAATACGGTGCAGCCAATAAATAAATTTTAAAAAAATTAAAACACAGTAATAGTGAATATTACTCTGTGATACCATTTGCCCAAAGACATCACTGTTAACAGTTCAGTGTATCTTCTTCCAGACTAAAATTTACCTTCTCCTTAACGATTCTACAGTATTTCACACATGGATAACTACAATCCATGTAACAAGTCCCCTATCAAATTTCTGAGCTATTCCTATTATTTTTTTTTGGCTATTATAAATGCTGAAAAGAATATCTGTGAATATACATTTTGCACACCTGTCATTTCTTACAGGATAAATACCCAGATGGGTTAACTGCTAAATCTGCAAATTTGAATTTAAAAAGTTTAAATTTTAAACTGCTAAATCTGCGAGAATAAACCCAAACATTTTTATTGTTGACAGATATTATTAGACTATACTCATAAACTTCTTTCTCATTTTCGCACATCTTCATCTGCACTGACAATTATTTTTTAATGTAGGAACTGCAAACTCACATGCTTACAGAAGACTAGAAGGAAATATAAGTATATCAAAGAGGTCATGCAGGTTTGTGACAAACCTGAGCACATGCTCATTTAAAGAGGCAGCCACTACTCTACTCAAGCCAACAGATCCAATGTAGAAAGAAATCTAGGCCTACAGTTGAACCATCCAATTTATCAAGAAGGCCAGAAATCCAAATTTTCACAAAAATCTTGCAGGTTTTAAATGTTGACAACTAATATGTTTTTATTTAAACATCCAATTAGTCAAACAAAATAGATCTATAGGCCAGATTACATTTAGCTCATGGAATTTCATGCAAAGGTGAAAACGACGCAACATTTTCACTTTGACTTAGTATTCATGAAGTTTATCCTTCCCTATGTTTACCAACAGAGGGTATACCTATTAAAATTTAATTTTGGTTCATATTGTCAGCACCTTTTAAAGAAAGATGCTTCTTTTCTTCTTCCAGACTCACATCTACAACAAATACTGGACCAAAAAAAAAAAACAAAAACACAAAGAAATGTAACTTCAGGTACAAAAGCTAAGAGTCATCTTAACTGATCTCTGTGCCCAGAAAAGACTTATGAGGACTGATTTGGGATTCTATTGCTATACTCTCCTCAACATAGAGAACCACAAGATTTTTAGAGAAAATACCAATGTGTAAACCTCTGAATAACTTGAAAAAGGAGGATTTAATAATCCAAGGTTTGCCTCCACTACCTAACACAAAAAATTTTCTCTTTGGTGAGACATCAAAAAAGGAAGAGAAGAATTCCCACACATTCCCTTTGTTATCATATACTGAATTTAAACAGTCATCTTCCACTTGTTTTTAATTCAAACAACAGGTTTATAGAAATCTTTCTCTGCTCTCAAACTATTACTGCAATACTGCTCCCACAGAAATAATTTCAGCAACCTCTCTAATTTCAGAGTTTCTTCTCATTCCTTCTTAGTCATCTATTACAAATCTCCAGACCCAGATGTTCAAGCATTCCCTGAACCCACCAAAGATAATACCAGAGATCCATGACTCTCCAAGGACCCAAAAACAGCCTTTGAATGCAACTATCTTTTCATCAACTGTAAACAAGTCCTAAACTGTTGGCTCCATAGGGAGTCCCTACCAAGTCAGTATAAACTCTGCAGTAGGGGCAGAGGTCAAGGGGATGAGAGCTCAGCCTAAACTCTGGATCTCATCCCACCCCCATCCTGTTCAAAAGAATCCTTATCAGAAACTCCCCAGCAAAAGGCCACATTCAGGAGACGTGATCTTGCAGTGACCTAGCAGATTTTGCTGAAGCTTTGGAAGCAAGGCTCTTGGAACTATGAATCTGAAATACCAATATCACAACCAGAATGTTCTGAAGGAAAGGTAACACAAAAAGGGAAATCATGGCAGATTTGTGAACTTATCTTCATTTGTTTCAGGAAAAAACCCATTTGATAATAAATGGTGCCAATAATCCTGAACTACAGAAGAAATCTCTTTGGGAACCTATTCCATAGAAAATTACTTTACTTTACATCCAAAATAATTCTAATATATGCAAAAGAGCCCAAATGACACTTAGAAAATAGTCTTTATTCTGGACACAAGAGGCCCCATTATATGTTATAAATCATTATACTGCCTTAAACTCTTCCATTAGCATCTGAGACTTGTCACAGTCAAGAGAGCCAGAAACAGGATAGAGGATCATTAAAACAGCAGCTCTGAAGTCCCAGATATTTCTCCACTGTGTACATTGGGGTGAGTCATTTAACCTCTCCAGGCCTCAGCACTCTGGTCTGTAAGATAGGAATAGTATCTTTTCAATAGGTTTCATGAGTGCTTAATGAAAAATGCACATGAAGCCTTTAGTGTGTAACAAATATTAGCCATTATTATTATTATCATTATTTTTATGGAGTAAAAGCCACATATCATGTTTTGTGTCTGTCATTCTTGATTAAATCAGAGTCCCTTGAGGGCAGGAACTGAGTCTTAGCTTGGCACACACATCAAAGGGAAAAAGAGAAGTGGGAAGGAAAGAAACAATGGGGTAGGTATTACAAAGTCAAACTCAAATTTAGGTAATTTTAAATGCTATAACCAACCCTCCTCACTCCCACTGAACATGTTCAGAGTACCTAGTACATAAGGAACACCCAGTAAATGTTCACTTTCTTTGATCTGTAACACCCAGCCTTAAGTTCATTATCTGCAGACCACACTTGGGCTTATATGAACTGTTTTCTGAGATCAAAAATTGTAACATACAGTTTGACAACTAGGAATAGACAGGACACAACATAGAATGTTGAAATTTTGGAATGAACCTATTCCAGAATTGGGTATTCTAGCTAAGATGTACATTTCTCTCTTATAGCCTGAAGAATCCACAAAAAGTCTCCTTGGGATCCCAAAACACTTGACAGATGAACATGAAGCCAGAGCAAACTAGCAGTATTAAGTTGTCTTACTCTGAAGCTGTGTTTTAAATTGCCTGTTCCTCCCACATCACTCATGAATCTCTGCCTGGTGGTAATCTATCAGTATGGTAAGAGAGTGCACACATTAATTTAACTCTCAAGTCTCTTCTAAAATGCTCATTTATCCAGGTGTTTAATCAGTAATGGGGGGATATGTATGTATGTATGTGTGTGCATATTAAAGTTTGTGTCAAGAAGAATCCCAATTATGCAGTCCTTTTAAAATGGTAATGGTAGATTTTTAATGTACAAATTTCTTCCTCAGTATGCTCTCTATAAGACCTTGCTACTGACCAAAGAGCAAGTGCACAATCTGCGTATTTATTTTGAATAAACAGAGGGTTAACTTATTTAGTTTCCTAAGAGGTTAAATAAATGGGCTGGCAGATGGTCATTTGGGTTACCTGCTGCTGCTGGAGGAAGGGATCCAAACATCCAAACAGTCAACCAGATGGTAAAGAATAGCCTTGGCCAGCAATACATAAGCTCTGCTCCTTGGAGGAAACTACTTACTTGAAGCAGTAACTTACACCTGCTAACATCTGGAATGATTTATCTTTGTGTCATTAAGAAACACAGGCTAGTTTAATTGAATAAAGTGGTTACAACAGCCAGTAGTACAGACAGACTGAGACTTTCAACATTATGCTACACAGAAAAACATCTACTCGAAAGCCTTTGACTGTGTGGATCACAACGAACTGTAGAAACAGTTAGAGATAGGAATACCAGACCACCGTACCTGTCTCCTGAGAAATCTGTATGTTGTTCAAGAATCAACAGTTAGAACCGGACATGGAACAATGGACCGGTTCAAAATTGGGAAAGAGTAAGACAAGCTTATATATTGTCACTGTTCATTTAACTTCTATGCAGAGGACACCATGCGAAATGCTGGGCTGGATGAAATCACAGGCTGAAATCAAAACTACAGAGAGAAATATCAACAACCTCAGATATGCAGATGATACCACTCTAATGGCAGAAAATGAAGAGGAACTAAAGAGCCTTTGATGAGAAAAAGCTGGCTTGAAACTCAACTGATCTCAAAAAACTGAGATCATGGCATCCGATCCCATCACTTCATAGCAAATAGAAGGGGAAAAACAGAAGCAGTGTAAGATTTTATTTTCTTGGGCTCCAAAAACACTGCCAGTGGTGACTGCAGCCATGAAACTGAAAGACACGTTCTCCTTGGAAGGAAAGCTATGACAAACCTAGACAGCATATTAAAAAGCAGAGACGTCACTTTGCTGACAAAGGTCCGTAAGCTAAAGCTATGGTTTTCCCAGCAGTCATGAACAGATGTGAGAGTTGGGCCATAAAGACTGAGCACTGAAGAACCGATGCCTTTGAACTGTAACTCTGGAGAAGACTCTTAAGAGTCCCTTGAGCTGCAAGGAGATCAAAGTAGTCAATCCTAAAGGAAATCAACCCTGAAGATTCATATCTGAAGCTGAAGCTCCAATACTGTGGCCACCTGATGCAAAGAGTGAATTCACCGGAAAAGATCCTGAAGCTGGGAAAGACTGAAGACAAAAGGAGAAGAAGGTGACAGAGGAGGAGATGGTCAGATAGCATCACTGACTCATGGACATGAATTTAAGCAAACTCCAGGAGATGGTAAAGAACGGGGAGTCTGGTATGCTACAGTCCATAGGGTCACAGAGTCAGACACAACTTAGTAACTGAACAACAAAAACAACAGTGCTTATCATTTACCAAGCGATGTTCCAAATGCATGTTATTACTTCATTCAATCTTCACAACAGCCTTGTCAAGTAGGAATACTTTTTTCATTGTCCCCATACAATAGAAGAGAATACTGAGGCACAGAGAGGTTAAATAACTTAGCCGAGATTACAGAACTCAAGCAATCTTGAGCCAGAGTCCATGCTCTTAATTTGGAAGAGTTCTGGCTTATATTAAATAAAAAGCTAAAGGGCTCACTTAAAACGCAGACAAAAAATTTATATAAAATTATGTTCACTGTGGCATTACTTATAATGAAGAAAAAACTGGAAACAACTGAAATGTCTAACAGTAGGAAAATGGTTAAACAAACCACAGTAAAGTTACTCACTTACAAAGAAATTTCTTGCCATTAAAAAGATTTATGAAAAAATTTTCATGACTTGGAACAATGTTCCCTATGTAATGCTGAGTGGGGGAGCAATAAACAGTAGACAAAATTGTATATATGATTTCTAACCACATAAAAAGTTCAGACACAAACTGGAAGGACATATTCTCAAATAAGAAACAATGGTTATTTCCAGGTGGTGGAATTAGGGTGTTTGTATTTTTCTTTTAGTGTTTTCCACAATTAACATGCATTATCCTACCAACAGTTTAAATAAAAGCAATTTCTGTCTTTTAATCAAGCTACAAGAAAATCCTCAAGCAGATGAAACAGCTAAAAAGCTACTAATCTATCTAAACTTCAAGTTGTTACTTTCCTTGGGATAACACCCTTTGAACACCAAACAACCACAGTCAGCACATACCAAAAAGAACACTCACCTTCAACTACAGAAACTGAATTAAAATATCAGTATTTTCAATTTTGGTCAATAGCCATTCTCCAATTATTTATAGGATTATTTTATAAGAAGAGGAATGGATTTAACTATTCAGAGGCCAAAAATCCAGGAATGGATTTGCTGAAATGTAATAAGGGACAAAGTCTGACTAGGGAAGAAGAACAGCTGTTGCTAATCCAACTATTTACCCTTTGACCCTCTATCTGGCCAATAACTGAACAGTATCAATTGTTTTCCTGTATTATGTGCTGTTTACAATCCCTGAGAGGCATGAAAGGAATTAATAATTTAGCCTAGAAAGCTGACAGCCTTTATTGGGGAGCCCCTTGTCTGTGGGACAGAAATCAGAGCAAGTAGCTGTCCTGAAGTCATAGGTCCCTTTACTGTTCCTGTTTTATAGCCTAATTGGCCCCCAAACATAAATCAATTATTTCTCCTGTTTTAAGCAACAATGACTTCTATTCTCTAACTTCCCTTGTATCAAGTCAGTCCTTGTTCTCTTGAGTTTTACAACTACACAGTAAACACGATGGCTGAGAAAAAAAACTCGGGGAGCAGGGCAGACTGGGGTTATTTGGAAACAGAAGCAGAGAAAGGTTATGCTGTTTTGAACTTCTCTTGACCTTTGACTGCCCTTGTCCCTAGCTTATGCTAATAGGCAGGGTACAGAGATGCTTCTTGTAGAAATGAACTTAGCCTGAACCTGTGCCGTAACATTGGACTCCAGGAAGCCCAGGAATCATAGGAAGGCGGCCAGGGTGTGAACAGCCCTCATATTCTAAGCGTGGCTACCCATCTGCTCTACCATTGAAAAGGGAGGCGGGGGCCATATGAATTGGACAAAATTGGTTTTCCTCATCCAGTTCCAATACATACCACATGTCCCAAATTTGCTGTCTACAACCACTGACAAGCAAAATGGGAAATCAGCAACAATGGTATCTCTTGGTTCAAAATAAGCAAGAACGAGCAGGCCTTCCCTATCAGGAATTTGAGGAGTAAGGGAGACACTGGAGCCTCTAAATTCCAAAGATTCATCACAAAGAAAACCCCACTGTCCATCTAATGTGCAAAAGTCATGAGATATTAACATAGGAGACTTTACTCCTTCCCAATCAGAAGCCATAGAATTTGTAATATCAACAACCATAACCAACATAATACACATGTACAGCCCATTTCAGTCTTGAGATTTCATATTATTCAGTAGAACTGAGCATGCTCATTTGAACCCCAAGATTGATTCAGACAGGATGATAAACTTCTGTTCCTGCCTACTCATTATTATAATGTCAGATCTTTATGTATTTCAAAGAGACAGACCAAAAACACTAGTAAATTCACAAAAATAACATGGGGACTACTGAAAATATTGGCCACATAAGCTAAGTACAATATTTAAAAGAAAAATGATTTTTTTTGGTAACTCTCATTCCATACTGACATATATTAATAAAATTATGATTCAGTATCTGTTCATTCTCATGGAATGGAGAGATCTATAAAGCACAATATCTAGACAGGGGTTCTATGCAGAAATGTTAAATGAGTTAAGAATTACTTGGGTCAGCAGGAAGAAAAATCCAAAAATAATCTTCCTAAGAATATCAAGTATCTTTCCTAGAAGATAGGCATGAATATTTTTAATTGCTACTAAATGAAGAATAAATTTGGGTCCCATATGCTTAAAAAAGTGTATTTTTAAATAATTTCAGACTAGGAAAGGTTTTCTGATAGACTGTTAACAAATGAGAGTGGGACTTAGATTTATTTATTTTTGTATCCCTGGAGCTAGAACTGGGCCTGAGCAGAAAACATTCAATATTAAATTGAGTTCTCAATTATCTGGCTTGTTTTATGTGTAGTTCTATCTGAAAGATCACAAGGCATGTCAGTATCCTTCCTAGTGTTAGAAAATTCTTCTAAGTGGGGCTTCCCACTGGTGGTCCAGAGGCTGGGAGTCTGCCTGCCAATGCAGGGGACACAAGTTCACTTCCTGGTCCAGGAAGATCCCACAGAGAAACTAGGCCCATGCCACAACTGCTGAGCCTGAAGATTACAATTACTGAAGCCTGCATACCTAGGGCCCATGCTTTCCAACAAAAGAAGCCACTGCAATGAGAAGCCCATTTATTCCAACTAGACAGTAGCCCATTTGCTGCAACTAGAGAAAGCTTATGCGCTGCAAGGAAGACCCAGAGCAGCCAAAAATGACAAATTCTAAAAAGTACTTCTAAGAAAGGCCCATGACTCAAGAATTTACCTTTTCCTCCTCCTAAATGACAGCTATTCATAAAAGAAAAACAAAGTGAAAATAGTGTGTTCCCTCATTGGTACTGAGATGTGAGGTAGGAAGGTGGGGTAAATCGAACCTATATCCTACAAAGTAATATCCGGTATTACCTACAAAGCTGATTCAGAACTTTATGATTTCTAGAAAGAAAAACCTATTTCCTTAATGTCTGATAATCATTATGAGACTTACTTTTGTTTTGCAATTAGTAACTACTAGTTGAACAAACATGAATTTTATACTATTAAGGTGTGTGAGGGAAATATGAGAAGGTCCACAGCTGTTAGTCAGGATGGTGAGCAGGTGAACTTTATCACTTACTTCAACAACAGAATGGTAACAAATACCAGCCCCATAACCCTAAAAAATACAAGAACTAGGAAAAATAACTCTAGATCATTTCATAGAGTCTCAATCTAAAGTATCATTTGACCTTTTAGTATTATGGCAAAATAATATGTGTATACACTGAATATTCCCATGTCCGTAACCCAGAATGGTGTCTGTGACATTATGAGAGCCTATAAACACAGATGAAAAGCATCATTTAATTAAGACTTTGAAACGGTCATTCTCGTACCTTGAACTTAAGAATGTAGGTGAAGATGCTTAGAAATTAAACTGTGGTATGAACGTTATGATCTATAAATATCTAAACCTTTACCTAATCCTTCTTTGAAAGAAATGTCAGAATTAGCCAATACTTTTAAAACGTGGTTGTGGGTATATGCTTGTATGTGTATGTAAATGAAAGCACAATTTTTGTCAGTGGTAGCTTCATGGGATGATGGAAAACAAGACTAGCATTAACAGAAATTTTCAGCAAAAAATTTTCTATTAAATGGCTAGAGTCTGACCACCAAAAATTATTAGGAGAAAAAAAATAAAATATAAGTAGAAAAGAGAATGTCCTCCCCATAATCATAAAGTGAAATAAAATCTGTGAATAGGCCTATAAATGACACCTTAAGTTATACATTTAGAAGTACACACACACACATATACTTTTCTTACCCATTAACACTGGGGAACATTTAGAACTTACTAGTGCTTGAGTCAAGCTCTGCCAATTCGTCCTGACAAAAGCCTGAAGAGAAAAAAATAGGAAAAAAAGATTATAATTCATGAATTACTCCAAGGTGCCTCCAAATATGAAAAGTATCATACAGTGAAAAAACACCTAGACTCACAAGTCAAATTTGGATTTGAATCCTGGCTCTATAACATTTAGCTACTATAGATCCTTCTCTGAGCCTCCATTTCATCATTTTTATATAAAAAAAATGGAGACGGTAACAGCACTTCTCATGGAGCAGTAATGAAGATTAAGTGAGATAACGATATAAAATCCTTATTTAGCACAGTCTCTGGCACAGAGGAGCTCAATAAACAACAGTATTAGTAACTATGAGTAAGCATGCCAAAAAAAAAAAAAAGCATGCCAAAGTTAGTTATAATAAAACATGTGCGATATGTATACATATGTAATACATATGTTGAAAGTCGCTCCCTCATGTCAACTCTTTGCAACCCCATGAACTATCAGTCCATGGAATTCTCCAAGTCAAAATACTGTGGGTAGCCTCTCTCTTCTCCAGGGGATCTTCCCAAACCAGGGATCGAACCCAGGTCTCCCACACTACAGGCAGATTCTTTACCAAATGACCCACCAGGGAAGCCCAAGAATACTGGAGTTGGTAGCCTATCCCTTCTCCAGGAGATCTTCCTGACCCAGGAACTGAACTGGGGTCTCCTGCACTGCAGGTGGATTCTTTACCAGCTGAGCTATCATACTTCATAGTAAATTTACAATGCATTTAATATTTGTCATGTTCTACTTATGTTATCAATTATTTTCCAAAAGAAAGCAAATATATATGAACTTATAAAAACAAAAATAAATGAACTTATAAAACATCAAACAGGGTAATTTTACTTAAAATTTTTATAACCACAGAAGAATTATTTTACCTATACACACAAATAGAAGCAATTCTTCCATTAATGAATATGCTATTCAGGTTGGAATAAACAGCCCTCAAAGCACATTTCAGGCCCCAAAACTCTAAGCTACATCTTTCCGACTGGTGTACAACTATCACACTGAAGAGAAAAATCAAGCACAGTGAGTGGCAAATAGGCAACAGGGGTTCTATACACAGTTGATCAAAGTTCTAGTTTCTGGAATGACTGCTTACTCTCTCCAGTTTGCTTTTGACCCATCTTCAGTTTAAATATTTCCTCAGAAAAGCTTTTTCTTGCCTCCTTTACCCTCATCTCATACAAAAGGTCAAAGCTCCCTATAATAACTATCTACAATGCTTTGTGCACTCATCAGCAAGGAATTACTTATTCAATGTCTGATGCCACTATAAGGCTGTTCCACTAATAATGTTCTACCATCCTAGGGGAAGGAACCTGGCCTGTCTCATTCACAGCTGTATCCTCATTCTCTCTCACAAGCCTAGTACAAAGCAGCTACTTAATAAATATCAACTGTAGTATCTCAATAGTAAACTCAAAAATAATGGTGCAAAACTAGGGCTAGATGGTTATAAGAGTATTTGTGTCATCCGAGTCAGGCAACCAGAAGCCAAAGAGCAACTGGGAGTCATGTGGAGAAGGATTCAAATAGCAGACTGTTTAAACACCCCTTTCAAAGTCCTTGCAATCTTAAACATTCACCAAACAAACCACATTCCTTGTCTTCCTGCGCTTCCTCCTCCTTCACTTGGTAAAGAACTACTCATCATTCTTCAATGAAACATGGAAAATAGGAGACGCTTCTCCTGTGCTCACAACTTAAATAACTGCCTCGTTCACAAGATAGTTGGAGAAGGAATTGGCAACCCACTCCAGTACTCTTGCCTGGAGAATTCCATGGAGGGAGGAGCCTGGTATAGTCCATGAGGTCGCAAAGAGTCGGACGCCACTAAGCGACTTCACTTCACAAGATAGTGAGTTCTTCAAGCATAGTGACAGTGCCTCATCCATCCACAGAGCTGTTTCTATGCCCACAACAGTTGCCGCTGTTACAATATGTAAGGTGTTCAAATGCAGGACGAACAAAACAAAAAACACTACCCTGTCTCTAGATCAAGGGAAGAAAGTCACAGGATCAGAAAATCTAAGTCTGGCCTGAAAAGTGTGTGGAATGTCTGAGTGAGGAAATCTGATCTGGAAAATCAGAGTTTGGAAGGTGCTAAACTGACTGATATGCCTAAAAAGGATCACCTCAGAGCAACTTTAAACCCTCTCTAAATAAACACCTTGGGATCAGAAAAGCTGTAGAGAGATGCCAGGCAATAAGGAAATCACTCATCATTACACATGGGTCCAATATTGAACATTCTGCCAGAAATGAAACTGAGAATAAGCATACACTTAACATAAACTGACTCAAAATAGGACAAGAACATGGGAAGGTAGAATAGTATAATGGGAAAATTATAGTTCAAAAGCCACTTTCGATTTAGTCATATGACGTAGGCAAGTAACTACTTATATTCTGGACCTCAGATTCAGACATTAAGTGAAAGAACTTTACTGGGTTTCAAGAAAAGACAAAGTCTAACAACATTTTCTGAAACAACATTTGTAACTCAAAATAACTAGATCAAACACAAATAAAGAGGGAGTGACTAAAAAACAAAGACAGTTCCAAGAAAAACAGTTAAAGTGGGCATCTATTGCTTTTACCTGCCTAGCAATCACTCCCCCTTCTGTTAATGGCATTCTGATTTTCCTTTAGAGACTTAGCCCTTTTACACTTTCAGCTGATGCGACCCAAGTAGGATTGGCTCTAGCCCTGCTACAAAGTGAGATTAATAGCACTTACCTGATAGGTCTGTTAAAAGGATTAAATGAGACAGTGCATGTAAAGACTTTACACAGTACTTGACAAAGTCAAAGCTCTATATATGTGAGTTACTACTAGCTAACCTCAAGGGTCCAAAAAATCTCGTGGTGTATCTATGGCACCAAAGAGCAGATTATAGGAAAGTTAACTATTAATTCATTCATGACATCATCCTCAAAGACCTGGAATGGAATCCTCTAACATTACTAACATAGTTTAGTTACTTGCTGTGATTCTTGAACATTTTTTTATATTTTGTGCCTATAAACTGCTTGATACAATAATCCTAGATGTAGTATGTTACTCCCTGAGGAAAAGAAGAACTCTTTATATTTGCCTTAAACCAAATTCCTCCAGTGGTCACAAAGATCCCTGATTATGAAATTCAGTAACCATGTCTATATATTCCCTCTATCCAGCCCTGAGACCACTGGCTAATAATGTTGTCTCTGGCTTTACAGACCATCACTAACGCAGGAGGTCTGAGGAGATACAGAGAACAATGTTAATCCTACCTCCTGACAACAAGTCAATGGAATGGCTAGATCTGGCTACCATTCTCAAACAGTCTTACCAAGATTCTTAGAAACCAGATCTGGCTAGCAAAAGAATTTCTAAGAACCCAAACCACTGCTAAAAGTAACCCCTCTATGTGTTGAAGTCAATTCAACACAAAGGCAAAGAAAGGATATCAGCACTGTTCAATAAAAAGCAGACTCCTAAGCTACCTAAAAATACAAAAATAACCCCAAACATCCTGCCTCACAGAAGATAACCCATTAAAAAGATTAGGGAAATGTTCTGAGAAATCTAGAGCCTTTGGCTGGTGGCTTAAATTGCTTTAAAAAGGGAGAGTCAAGAAACACAGATTGGGGGCTTGCCTGGTAGTCCAGTGGTTAAGAATCTGCCTTGCAACACAAGGGACACCAGTTCGATCCCTGGTCTTGGACGATCCCACATGCAGACAGGCAACTAAACGCGTGTACCCCAACTACTGAGTTGGCACTCTAGAGCCAGAAAGCAGAAACGACTGGATCTGTATGCTGCAACAACTAAAGCCGTCGTGCCTAGCCTGTGCTCTGCAACAAGAGAAGCCACCACAGTAAGAAGCCTGCACACTGCAACAAAGAGAAGCCCCCACCTGCTGCAAAAAGAGAAAGCATGCATGCATAGAGCAACAAAGACCCAGCCAAAAATAAAATAAACAAGAAACAGACTGGTTGCTAAAATGACAGATACACCACTCAGTCAGCATGTTCAGAAGCAATCCGAAACTTAGTGCAAGGTTTGTATGTTTTCAGTTGTTGTTTAGTTGATGTCGCGCTCAACTCTTTGTGACCCCATGGACTGTAGCCCACCAGCCTCCTCTGTCTGTAGGATTTTCCAGGCAAGAATACTGGAGTGGATTGCCACTTCCTTCTCCAAGGGATCTTCCTGACCCAGGGATTGAACGAACCTGTGGCTCTGGCACTGGTAGGCAGATGCTTTACCACTGAGCCACCAGTGAAGCTCATATATTCGAATAGCTACCACAGTTCAGCTTAGAAGCATAGAGAGAGAGGGCATGGGTCTGAGTTGGAGTCAAATCTCAGATTTGCCACTGTTTTTGTTTAATTAACTACCCAATAGCTAATTCCTGAAATGGGGATAAAAATAACCATATTGTTCAATTGTTGTGAGTCTCGTGGTGCAATAGAGGCTTGGATCGTGGTCAGGATCCTACCAGTCAACAAAATTTGGTAAGTATATATAAATAAACAAACTACTTTATGCAAGAGCTCCAAGTCTAGGAATTTTCTTTAAAGCAAAGGAAGAATACAATTCTTTAATGCAATCTCTAGCTCCAAGTCTAGGAATTTTCTTTAAAGCAAAGGAAGAATACAATTCTTTAATGCAATCTCTAGCTCCAAGTCTAGGAATTTTCTTTAAAGCAAAGGAAGATCCAGTTCACAAGCTCTTCTCCAGTAGGAGAGAATTTGGCAAAAAGAAGTGACTCCTCATTCTATGATTGGCTACCATAACAAAATTTTTAAATATTTTTTTAATTTATATTTTTGGCTATAAAGTTACAACACAAAAGGATCTTAAATAAACTCTGAGTATTCTTTTTTTTCCAAATGTGAACAAACAAAAGCTTGTGGGTAATACCAGTTAACAAATTCAAGCCCAAACATCAGCTAACTATAATCTAAAGTGTCTTTTACAAAAGCAAGTTAAATATTACTCTAGGAATATTTCAATTTGACTAGAGGAAGGCAGCATGGTGCAACAGAGACTTCAATCTTGGTGAGGATTCTGCCAGTCTACTTTGAAGCCCACAGGCAAAATTAAGGTGAGGCCCTTAAAAATGCAAAATTCTGCAATTCTAATCCAACATCTCACCTTTCCCCAAAACAGAAACCACATACTGTCAGATTAAACGTTTTAATTAAATATGAAATATAACATTATTTCTCCTAGTCAACTGCAATTCAAGTTTCATATACTTTAAAATTGATATATGAAGTGAAGCAGAGCTTCCAGAAGTCAAGGATCTAAAAGGATTTTTAAACTCCTCTGTTTAATTAGATTCCCTACCTATGATCTCAGTGCTGTCTGATTTCCACACCAAATTATGATCATGGCTACTGACCATGAATTCATGTTTTAGAAAATTTTGTTTTCCATTCTCCCCATGAAAAAAGCTAAAAATCTCTACCCTGGATTTGTACTGATACATAAGAGCCATTTTGCTCCTTTCTGGACCAACATTTAGTCATTTATATCCGTTTCCCATCTGTTTTGTGCCCCACCCAGGTTCCCAATGAAACCGTGTCCTTCTCTCAGTCAAATCTGGTCTCAGCCCTAAATATCCCAAGCCACAAGGCTAAGGTATATCCCAGGATCCCAGGAAAGGTTGCTTAGTAAATGCTGAGTAACTACTACTTTTTCCAGAAAGCAATGGTATTAAATCATATGCCACTACAATGCAGTTCTTCCCAAAAATATCAAGTTTTAAGAGAAAATAAGTTTCACTATTCTCTGCCTTTAAAGTCTAAAGCAACAATGTCGAGTTCAAATATATACAGTGATGAAAAATGTTGTCTATCTTCATTGCACAAAATGATAGCCACTAGCCATGTGTGGCTATTAAGCACTTGGAATGACTAGTGACTAGTGTGACTGAGCAACTGAATTTCAACTTAATTAGTCACATAAGGCCAATGGCTATTATAATGGGAAAACATAAGATAAAAAATCTTCCCTCTTCCAATTTTTTTTTTTGGTTGTGCTGGGTCTTCATTTAGTTGCTTTCTTTCTAGTTGCAAGCAGGGGCTACTCTTTGTTGTGGTGCACGGGCTTCTCACTGCAGTGTCTTCTCTTGCTACAGAGCACCAGCTCTAGGCATGTGGGCTCAGCAGTTACTGTGCACCGGGCTTAGTTGCTCCTAGGCGTGGGGAAGCTCTCTGGACCAGGGAGCGAACCTATGTCCCCCGCCTTGGCAAGTGGATTCTTATTCACTGCATCACCAGAGAAGTCCTTCCTTTTGGATTCTGTCGAAGCTTTAAAGTAAATGAAATAAGGAAACACTTACACAGGTGTTATTTACTAACCAGTTCATAAGTTCATCCATGTTATCAGAAAGTAATTCCATCAGCCTAGCAAATATAGTCACTTATTCCTTCAAATGTTATTGTACCTGCCCACACTGTAGCAGGTCCTAGGCCTGGAAGATACAGGTATCATCAGTACAACTGAGCCTGAGTGAGCGAGTGAAAGTCGCTCAGTTGTGTCTGACTCTGAGCCCATGGACTATAGCCCACCAGGCTCCTTTGTCCATGGAATTCTCCAGGCAAGAATACTGGAGTGGGCAGTCACTCCCTTCTCCAGGGAATCTTCCCAACCCAAGGATTGAACCCAAGTCTCCTACATTGCAGGATTCTTTACTGTCTGAGCCACCAGGGAAGCCCAAGACTGAGCCTACTGTCAGAAACAGTCCAAAGAGGTACAGAATAAAAAATAATTATAGAGCACAACGATGTGAATATACTCAATGCCACTGAAGTGTAACTTAAAATGATTTAAATGAGAATTCTGTTATATATATTTAACTACAACAAGAAAAAATTAAAGCCAAATGAAAGACAGCAACTTCCCTATCCGGTGGTCCAGTGGTTAAGACTCCGTGCTTCCACTGCAGGGGGCATGGGTTCGATCCCTCGCTGGGGAACTAAGATCTCACATGCTGTGTGGTGCAGCCAAAAAAAAAAAAAAAAACGATAGTAAATAATATTAAAAAATTTTTTTAAATTTTTTAAAAATTAATAGTAGGGGGAGAATAATGGACAGACAGATTGGGACAGATGGACCTGATGAAACAGAAGCAGTGATAAGAGCATATATTTTGACTCATACCTATTCTTAAGGTATGAGTCCTAGCACCATCACTTACTACTGTTAACTGAGGAAGTGACTTCACCTCTCTAAACCAATTTCCTCATCTGTAGGCTATTGTGAGGTTCAATGAAATGATACACTTAGGTGAGTGGAAAGTGCTTAGTAGTTGTAATCAATATTAGTGAGAACAGAGCAGCAACCATGGGGCCAGGGGCATGTGGAAGAGATAAGCATTCACCAGATAAACAGGGCTATTTAGAAACATATGCAGAGGAAGCCACACGTACAAGGAATGAACAGAAAGGGAATAATGTTAGCTGGTAATGTGATTTTACTGGAGCCCCAGCCAGGGCCATATCATAAAGAACTTTACTGCCACACATGGAGGGTTTTAGGCTTTTATTCTACAGGTAATAGAGTCACTAAGGAAAGGAAATACATGGATATACCTATGAAGTTTGTCAACACCAGCAAAAAGTAAAAGTGAAAGTCTCTCAATCGTGTCCAACTCTTTGCAACCCCATGGACTATAAAGTCCATGGAATTCTCCAGGTCAGAATAGCCTTTCCCTTTTCCAGGGGAATCTTCCCAACCCGAGGATTGAACCCAGGTCTCTCACACTGCAGGCGGATTCTTCACTGGCTGAGCCACAAGGGAAGCCCCAATATCAGCAGAACTCTCATAGCTTCAATATAGTGGTTCTAATATTTTAACCAAGTAATTAAAAGTCTAAGGCTTAAAAGGAGAAGAGGGAAGCACTCTGAGGGGGTAGTCAAGATACACATGGCAAACCATCCACAGCTCCTGAAATTCTAGAAACTCTCCCCATTTTTCAGAGCCCCTCCCAACTCCATCTCCTCAGCTCCTTTTGATACAAAAGGTGGCTTGGATAGAGGCTAAAAAGGAATAAATGTAGCTGTTTTTTTGGTAAAAAAAACATTAGCTAGCCAGACCATGGCCTGCCTTATAGCCAGTCTCGCAGCCTGCAATTCAGCACCAAAACCAAGCAAATACAGAAACACTTTTTTTTGGATTGGTTGAGCATTAAATTCACATCTGCCTCTTTCCTTTCTATCCAGTCAGTGGGATGCCACTTGGACCGTTAGCTTTTGTTTCTCACAGGCAACCTGATAAACTATACTTCAGGAATAACAGAAAACACTTTTGAATACAAAGACATAACACCACAAGTCTGCACAGCAAAATCTGGCTGGCAGAGCTTCAAGTTGTATTTCCCTTTTCCACCTACAAACATCAAGGTCACATTTTAAAAACTGCACAAAAAACAAAAGCCTTCTCCCTAATGTCATTTTCTTAACATGAAAGCTTAGGGGTAGAGAAAAAAGAGGGGGAGAAACCAAGGATTCTCAATTATATAATCTATTGTACCCATGTATTTGCTCAGCTTAAATGCTGCTTCCAAGAAGTGTCTACATTTCTATGGAAACAATAAATTCCATCTGATCAACCTACATCACCTTTTATATTTTTTCAGGCTTCTAGCTTTGTAACTGCAGCCTTGAAACCAAACTGAAGGAAGAAAAGCCAGCCCAAGATTATGACATTTCAATTTTAAGATTTTTTTTTTTTTAAGCAGTACAGAGCTTCAAGGCTGCAGTAAGAAAAAATGAGAAGGTGAAAACAGTTTAGGAAGGCAATTCAGTTTGATGAGTCAGAGGTCATTAGTGTTTCTATGGAAATATAGTACAGGCATTTCTCAGAAAACTGCATGTACTGTGAGCTTCTAACATTTTTCATTTACAATTTCTGGATGTCTGGAGTAGTCAACAGAGAAGGCAATGGCACCCTACTCCAGTACTCTTGCCTGGAAAAATCCCATGGACAGAGGAATAATCTGTCAGTTGTCATTTTATTGAATCTTTACTATATGCCTGGCACTGGCTTGATTCTTCACATGAATCCTACCTGAAAGGCGTTCCTATTATCTCCATCTTGTAAGTTTAAAGAAATAATTTTAGTTTGTTCCATGTAAAGAGCCACAAGTCAAAACAAGAGAACTTCAGAGCAATTTGGCTAATAAAACACCACCTTTACAAGGTATATGCTTTGCAACAGCCAGACAGATGGAAACTTGACGTTATTTCAAAAAACAAACCCTGACATTCCCACAAAAGCAGGGCCTCAGAGTCCAAGAAAAAAGTACCATATGGTAGATGAGTTCATTTATAAACCTCCTTGAATAATCCAAGATGTCCACGTCAGAAGCAGCTACAGTAACTTCACTAACCAGATCAACAAACCAAAGTATAAAACCTTACATGAATGAATGAATGAATTAAAAATTAGACAAGAACTAGCTTCTTTTGAAAAAATATACGTTATTCTCAGCAGGAATAGGGAGAGTGAAGGAGATTTTTTTTTGTTCATCGTCATTTCAACTGAAGAAGAGTCTCACAGACCAAGGAGTTTGTTTGACCACGGACACAGAGCTTCCAAGGTCATTTCAGAACCATCTGTTGATGGTGATACTTTTTTTTTCCTCTTTCCACTTTTTTGACTGAAAATATATTGCTTTTATAAATGGAAACTTACACATTAAAAAATCCTAAGAACAATGGAAAATTTTTAGAATAATGTATATATACATATAACTGAATAACTGCTGTGCAACAGTAATTAACACTTTATAACTATACTTCAAAAAAAAAAAAACCTAATAACGAAATAATTTGTGTTATTAGCTCTCTAAAATTGACCAGTTCAACTGAAGGGAAAAAAAAATCTCCCAGACATTCTCTAAATGACTTTTAAACTACTTCTTATTAGAAACATAATTCTGGGCACAAATCTTTCTGTCATACTAGTTAATCATTAATGCTAAAGCTCAGTACCATCTCTTATGTCTGTTTCAGAAATCCATTGTGTGGCAACAAAGAAATACAACATCTTTAACCTTTCACCCCAGAATCTTTCAAATCTGAAGCAAAGCTAGTTGCTGGTTAGTCATATCTACAAAATAACTGCCAAAGAAATTTTTTTTAATTATTCAAATTGGAGTCAAGATACAAGAACAACAAACAACATATGTTTATTTCACCACATAAATGTAAAAGACACTCCACAAACAGGATTAAGGGTGAAAAACTCCTGCTGCTTCTTACACGCTAAAGTTTCTTACAATCTAAAATTAAGTTCAACAAACATTTACCCAGCATTTTCAATACAGGACCCGATGCTAATAAGGGGTACAAAGCAGGCTACCCCTAGACTCTTGTAATCCCTCTCCCTACTGGTAACCACTAGTTTGTTCTCTGTGAGTCTGCTGCTTTGTTTTACTCATTACTTTCTTCTATTTTTTTGGACCCACATATAACACTTTGTCTTTCTCTACCTGACTTATTTCAATCAGCATAATACGCTCAAAGTCCATCCCTACTGCTGCTAACAGCAAAATTTCATTCTTTCTTCTAAGTAATATTTCATTCTATCTATATACCACATCTTCTTTATCCATGAATCTGTTGACAATCTCACTTCCATATCTTGACAACTGCAATAAAGCATAATGTTATGAACACTGAGGTGCATATATCCTTTTGAATTAGTGTTTTTGTTTTTCTTCTGTTTGGATATACACTTTCTACTGCTGAGTCATATGGTAGTTCCATTTTTAGTGTTTTGAGAAACTTCCACACTGCTTTCCACAGTGGCTACACAAGTTTCCATTCCCACCAGCAGTGTATAAGGGTTCCCTTTTCTCTACATCCTCATCAACATTTGTTATTTGTATTCTTTTTCATAAGAGTCCTTCTGATAGGTGTGAATGATACCTACCTCATTGTGGTTTTGATTTCCATTTACCTGATGCAAATGTTTAACATCTTCTCATATGCCTGTTGGCTGGATCCCCATTTTCAACACACTGAGCACGGCATGCAAGGCCATGGAGGCCAAGGAGAAGAGGGTGGCAGAGGATGAGATGTTAGATAGCATCACCAACTCAATAGACATGAATTTGAGCATGGGTGAACTGCGAGATAGAGCAGGACAGGGAGGCCTGGCATGCTGCAGCTAATGGGGTCACAAAGAGTGACCCAGAGAAAAGTCTGACCAAACTTCTTAGCATTTTCTTCAGCTATAAAATATGAATTTATCAAAGTTGGTGGTTGTGCATACTAGGGGATACAGAAGATATAATTTTAATACTTGAGGACCCTTTAAGAGGTTGACAAGTTTCTTAGATTTTTTTTTTTAAACTAGAAGAAACTTTGTAAATCATCCCTAATCTCTTTCATCCCACTCTAGCCCCCATTTTGAAGGGAGAAACTGTGTAAAGTAAGTAACATCTGTACTGTCTCTCCGTGATTTAAACAATAATAATGGCCTAACAGTTTTGGCATTTTTCTAATCTAAAAATGGCAACAATGGGACTTCTCTGGTGGTCCAGAGGCTAAGACTCAACATTCCCAGTGCAGGGGACCAAGGCTTGATCCCTGGTCAGGGAACTAAATTCCACAGGCAGCAATTAAGAGTTCAAATTCTGCAACTAAAGATCTCATATGCCACAACTAAGACCCAGTGCAGCCAAACAAATGTAAAAAAAAAAAAAAAAAAAATTAACAGCAATAATATTTTTAAAAAAAAATTAAAATGGCACCAATAATACAAACATGTCATAAGGCTGCTGAATTAAATGAAATTTTAAAAATTTAAAGCATTCAAGAGTACCTGGTGCATAAAGTATGTTCAGTAAAGGTTAGCCAATTTTTTTAATGGATTAATTATTTTAAGCAGGTTCTTTTTAAAAAGTTTAGAACAATATTCTGTGAGGATAAATTCCAACTGTAATAGCATACACAGAGTGGAGACCACCCTGGAGCTGAGGAAAAGCTACGATTCTTCCAGAATTTATGAGTCCACAGCTTTCTGATCAGCCTTGCACTGCTGCTGCTCTGTACTTTCGTAGTTCTCTGTGTCCCTTTGAAGGGCTAGCCTTCCTGATACCTGAGCTTACTTAGCTTCGTCTTCTTGAAGTGAGATGTTCTGGGATTTTTCACATCATTCAATTTCAGTGGAAATGACAATAAAAATTTCTGGTGTGAGGGACAGAGCTCAGTCACAAGTAGCAAGCTTCAGGAAAATGACCCTCCTGCCTCTGTGGTGCCCAGTGAGGAAGATCAGAATCATCACAGAAGCGACGCCAGTGCACACACAGTTTTCTCACGTCTGAGAAAACACTTAGAAGGGGTTTTTTTTTTTTTTTTTTTTGCCATGACATAACAGCTTTCTAGGCACACCTTCAGTAGGATAATACCTAGGCATTTTGAGAAATTTAATCCCTCAAGTACCACCCACCATTCTTGTCACCACCACCTGATTTTGTGACAGTAGCAAGAACCATCACCTCTTTTCCTTTTCAACCTTGCATTTAGCTGTTGAATATTTCATCTTGTGAAAGGCCTTTCTGGACTACATAACTGATTAGGAATATCTGCCAATTCCTCTGACCATGACAGTATTTCAGCTGCAGTGGGGTTCCCCTTCTTAACCTTTTTAACTCTGCCACCAGCATCAAACTGCTTGGCTTCTGGGCTTTTTCTCCTTACTATTTGGCTTCTAGGCTTTTTCACCTGCCATCTTCTAAGATGAGAAAACAGGTTTAGCCATTATTAACATCATTAATAATCATATCATTTGAGGCTCCCCTGGTAGCTCAGATAATAAAGAATCTGCCTGCAATGCAGACTGCATTGTTCGATCCCTGGGTCAGGAAGATCCCGTGGGAAGGGAATGGCTACCTACTCCAGTATTTTTGCCTAGAGAATTCCATGGACAGAGGAGCCCAGCAGGCTACAGACCATGGGGTTGCAAAGCGTCAGACATGAGTGAGCAACTAACACTTTCACTTTCATCATAGGTGGTAAAGTTATTCTGATTTGCACCCCCCAAGCCACAAATTTAAGTATACTTGTGAAACAGACTTAATTAAAAAATGAAAACCACTTTTCAGAAGCTCTAGGTTTGTTGCTGCACTCTGTGCACACACAGAGAATAGGACCTTTTATTAAGTCATCACTCAGTGCTATTATTAAGATGTTGGCTTCTTGATGAAGCTACAGCATTGACCTCTGGGTCAACCATTCAGATATGGCGATCTCGAATCACCAGACCAATGAAATAAATGATTGAGGCATATTTAAGAGTCACAGATACTAGTCTACTCTGCCCCACTAAAATCATACTCTACTTGTATAAGACATGCTTCCTTTTAATTTTTGATACCTGTTTTAAGGTCTGTCAGCTTAAAGTTCCCCTTCCAGCATTAGTACGCATTAGCACTAGCAGAAACACAATGCAGCATTCTTACTTCCCATATGTATCCCAAAACTCAGTGAAATACAAAAAATGTCAGGCTTCCAGAGTGGGAACCGTTACTTGGTACACAATAAGCACCTACACATGAATGAGCTCCATTCTGAGAGCACGTTCATAAGTCCAATTTGTTCAGAAGTCCAACAAAGTTAGCCTAGGTACCCAACTAACAGCATCATCTATATAGTACTGTAATAGGTTTGTAATACTTTTTGCACACTACATTAAAAACAAACACAAAAACTGAAAAAACATTTTAAATCTTACAGTACCATATCTTGGACAGTACAGGGTACAGTACAACAGCTGGCATACAGGGGCTGGCATCAAGCGACCAGGCAAGAGTTACTACTGACTGGAGCAGGGAGAGGAAGTGGGAGACAGTAGAGTGGAAGGAGCAGCAGGAGACGGAGGGCCAGCTGCCACTGCGCCCACGCCTGACGCTGATGGCACAGGTTCGGGTTCCTTGCTGGATTCAATTCTATCTACTCTCTTGACATGCAGTGATGTCTGGGTAGAAACATGTTCCGGTCTTTGAAAGTTCACAACCTGAAGGTTCGTATGTAGGAGACTGACGTACAATACTCATGTGACTTGACTTTAGCAATCCTGTTTCTGAATATGCTTCACGTTCCTGAATAAGTCAAAAGTGAAAGTCTCTCAGTCATGTCCGACTCTTTGAGACCCCATGGACTATACTGTCCATAGAATTCTCCAGGCCAGAATACTGGAGTGGGTAGCTGTTCATTTCCCCAGGGGATCTTCCCTACCTAGGGATCGAACTCAGGTCTTCCATACTGCAGGCGGATTCTTTACCAGCTGAGCCATCAGGGAAGCCCTGAATAAGCTGAACTGACCATAGTTTTTAGAATATTAACTAGCGATGTCAAGATGAGGAGTGTACTTGTAAGGTCGAGGCAGACAGAAATGCAAGCTGGCCTGGGAACTGAAGCTGTGCTGACATACTGGCTGTTACAGTCTCTGCCATGTCACAGTTTCCTGTTTCCAGTTTACATTATTCAGTTTTTAATCCTGCTCCACGTGGTATTAATTACTCTAATGCCATTTTGCTTTATTTCTAAAAGGCATTAAGTATTAAAATTTCCTCCTGTTTCACACAGAGGTCTACGTCGGGGTCACAGGCTCAGGGCAGCACTGCCTCCCTGTTTGCGAGGCCACGTCCTAAACGGCAGGCTATCGTCCACAGCGTCACAAAAAGCTGGACACGACTGAGAAACTGAGCACGCACACACTGTCTCCACTGGAACAGAATGCAATCAAATGTTAATTAAATGTAAACTGTTGTAAATTACAAAACCAAGAAAGACTACAAAATCAAAGAAAATACATTTTACTGTACTTGAGATGACATTAGAAACTGCTGGCGTTTTTTTTTCCCCAAACTTACTTTTCCAATATTCCTAATTCCTAATTCCTAACATAATTAGGAGTCTAAGGAAGGTTTGTAATGTCATTATAGCTATTTAGTTATATAGTTATTTCATAAATACTTTATGTAGGAGTACAAATACCTACAAAATAACTGAATATTTTACGCCTTCTGGAATTACAGTAAGAACCAAGAAATGCAATGTTTGTAGAAAGACGTGTTTCATAAGAGGAAATCCTATCTCAACAATTGTTAAAACAAGCAAATGAAAAGACATCAAATGAAAAGAAATATGCATCAAAGAATCTCCTTCTCAAACTACCCTGCAGTCAGCTGAATTCTCCTAGAGGATGGAGAAGAAAAGAAAAGCATGGAGAGAAGGAGGCAAGATGAAGGGTGAGAAGGGAGGCGACAGAAGGAAAATCCAGGAGGAGAAGCAGGATGGCTTGGACAGTAAGGTCTGTGGAACCAGTGGCGTGACGTTGAACAGACTTTCTCTTCTTGGTTTATTCATACGGAAAATGAGAACACCTTCGGCTCTATCCGTGTTTCCCCAAGTGAGGAGACCACTGGAAGATTTGAAGTGAACCAAGAGAAAGCACTTTAAAACATTTCAAAGCTGTTACCTTTTCACTTCTCTTTCAACCCTTCTAATTACATCAGAAGAAAAATCTCAGTTTAATACTAGTTTCTCTATTACTCCTCTAATGTTGCTAATCTCCCTTTGTAACTAGAAGGTCTGATCATACACACTTGAGCAGGCAACATCTTAACTAGAATTTAACGCAGTATTTTTCATTAAATTTATTTTTACTGTTTCCTTCTCTACAGCATATAATTTTTCATATAATAACAAAATATCCTTTTAAAATAAATTTCAGGTTGCAAAGTTTTAACAATTCAATATTTAATATATTAAATACAGAAATATTAGGAAATGACAAAAATCATGATAGTGATACAGAAAAAACAAAAGTTTGGAAATACTGATTTAGTGGAATAGTGGCGTAAGCCATGGTAAGTTATTTTCAACTTTAAGCTTCAGTTAACTCATATGTAATATGGGAATATCACCACCTATCAAAAGAAAAGTTGTGGAAAGGATTACTTTGGATAGTTTAGCAAGAACCTGGCACACATTGAACATTCAACAACCTCTTTTTAAAGATTTTACCAGAAAGCCCTTTTAAGAGACCTTCAGAAGGCTTTGGGGGAGGAGTTGGTGCAGCCAAGCTTCCTGTGTATTAGAGACAGGAGCATTTGCTCTGGTTTTGATACTTCCCACCAAGAACCTCCAGGGACCTGGCCTTGCTTCTTACCCCGATAAAGCTGCTCATAATTCTAGTTACAAGTGTCTAGAAGTAAATGCTTCAGAAAAGTGGTACATATCTAAATTCACTGAGAAGTCTAACCCCAAAGGGTACCAGGGAGGGCAGGGCCATTTTGTAACAGTTATCCATGCTAAAAAAAAAAAAAAAAAGTACTTCATTTGGGCAATTTTAACAATACTATAATGAGGGGGAAGTCACAAGTGGTCTATAAACCAGCCTTGATACTTTAGCATTAGATACTGTCCAACTAGATAGCCCAGGTGAGAAAATCCTTGAGAGGGAGTACAGGGATATGGTTCCCAGTTTCCTGAGTAAGAGTACTTCAAGAAAAAGAACACCTAAATACTGACTTTAATCCAACAATTGTCTGGTAATAAGCACTTTACATGATATTGCCTAATTCTCCAAACATACCTGAGGGAGGTAGTTTCAAGTCTATTCACCAAATAGGCAAAACTCCAAATAGTCAATTCTCTAAATTTACTAAAAATTTATTTTAACTATGAAGACAATTTATGAAAACACATACTGATGGGAGAGTTTAATTAGCTTTTAAAGATTTCTGCCAAATTAAGACAGACAGGATAGCAGCACTTTCAAGAATGTTCAATTTGTCTCTGCTGCTGTTGCAGCTGCAAAAAGTTAGGGCAGAGAGGGGACCTCTGCTGGTGAAAAGATACGGTCTGGTTTGGTCTGCAGGTAATGGGGGAAGAGATAAGGTATAGGAAAAGAGAGAGAATAAAAGAGTAAAAATGATAAGGTAGCAATTTAGAAGGAAACTGACAACAAATTCTACAAATTAGATTCAGCTGATTTCTGTTGAACTGAATATTCGGTAAATTGGATATTTGCAGACTAGTTTCAGTGAGCTGCATTTTGGTGAACTGGCTTGCTTATCTATGAAGTAGGTCTATTAACCTTACTTACTTTAGCTGCTAAGTCATTTCCAACTCCTTGCAACTCCATGGACTGTAGCCTGCCAGGCTCCTCTGTCCATAGGATTTCCTAGGCAAGAACACTGGAGTGGGTTGCCATTTCCTTCTCCAAGGGATCTTACCAACCCAAGGATCAAACCCGCATCTCCTGCATTGACAGGCAGATTTGTATTGCTGAGTCACCAGGGAAGCCCTTACTTATAGAAAAGGAAATTGAGAAATGTTAAATAATCTTTCTACAGTAACGCAGCTACACTACAGGTTCTTCACACACTGCATTAATTCCTTCTCCAGTAAGAAATTCTGTGTGGTGACTCTACATCCTTTCAGCACCACTACTCTCCAGGAGAGAGAGGTTTTAAACCCAGGTCCAACTAAAGCTAACACACGTAGTTAATCACTATATCATAACAACAGTTTGCTGAAATAATTTTAAATTGCCACTCACACAAATGCAGTTTGTCTACCATACTACAACGACTATTTATCTACCCTCCTGAAAAATTTGTACCTGCTATTCAGAGGTCGAGTGGCACAGCTGCCAGACTAAATTAGAACAGTTTCAAGGCAAAAGTCAAGATTTTAGAGACATTATTACTTTATTTATGCTGGACAATCATGATTTCAGATCAAGTTTTGCACAACTAAAACTTCCTGAGAACCCTCACTATCATCTTTAATGATCCCACACTGACAATCCCTGATGTGTGTGACACACACACAAAGGTATATAATTTTATGATCAATTATTTTGATCAAAGTGTAAGCTAATCTTATTAAATAAACGTAAAAACTAAAATAACCCTAAAGCCTACATGATCTATATAAGACATCAGTGCTTGCTCAAACTATCTGTCTTACTGCTGGGCTCTTCAGGGATTTATCACATTTATGATGCTAAGAGAATGTCCTATCTCACCTATTGATGCATAAAATCCGACTTTTCTTACAACATTTTTAACTTTCCTTCTATTAATAAGATAGTAGCTCAAGGCTCTCTAAACAACTGAAAACATATTCTGCCCTTTTTGGTAAGCAAATTCTCTACTCATAGATCTTATGACGTGACATAATGTGAAGTCGCTCAGTCATGTCCAACTCTTTGTGACCCCATGCACTGTAGCCTACCAGGCTCCTCTGTCCATGGGATTTTCCAGGCAATAGTACTGGAGTGGATTGCCATTTCCTTCTCCAGGGGATCTTCCCAACCCAGGGATCGAACCCAAGTCTCCCGCATTGTTCCGTTCAGTCGCTCAGTCGTGTCTAATTCTTTGCGACCCTATGAATCACAGCACGCCAGGCTTCCCTGTCCATCACCAACTCCCGCATTGTAGACAGATGCTTAACCATCTGAGCCACCAGGGAAGTTTTGCCTGAGTATAAATAGGAACTTTTATTAACAAAGCTACCACTACTGTAAAATATTTTAAGCATGAATTAATAAGCTGTTACTTTTAAATAGCATTAAATGTTTATTCTGATTTGCCAGCTGGGTTCAAAAATTTTTGTGTAAGACGGGGAAAAGAGATCTTTACAGCAAATCTGAATACTGCACACTGACACTTAGAAAAATGTCACCCTACTTTAAACCTCCTCAAATACATATTTTGAATGCTCAATGAAGAAATGACAAATCCATTTTTTTTGTCCATTCCAGGTTTCTCTTCTGTACTTAAAAGTGCCTCTTATTAATTATTTCTGATCTTCAATGTACACCCAAGGCTACTCTTAATGTTTCAGCAAACAGAATATGATTCTTTCTAACCTCTTTTGAAATCAACAAAGACTATAAATTTAACTCAAGACAGCTTTTGTAGTTCAGTTAGATTCAAGGTCATCTCAAGGCTCTTAATTACTAACCAGGATTTGAGGAGCTCTGCAACTGGTGTAGTCGAAGGAAAGAGCAGCTGGCTTATTCACTTTCTTATTAAAGAGCCTTATAAAAACTGTCTTGGCAAACAGCAAATTCTCTTACCACCAGTGGTGAACACAAAGAAGCAGAGCAAATAATCTTCAAACATTTGTCTTTACTCTCAATCAACAAACTTTTTAAATTACCACAAGACTCTGAGGTCTTCATTTCAGCAATATGATTTATAATTTAATTCAAAACTTGTAGATAGCCAGACTCCAAAAACATTTCTATTTCCATTCTGAAACCAGCTCTGCTAAATATTATGAATGTCCTTCAAATTAGCATAAAATTTATTTAGGTTTTCACTATCAAACCCTATGCAAGATCAGTTTTTCAGTCACTGGGGAAGGAAACCATGCAAAGTATACGGATATCTAAAGGAATGTAAATTTAACTTCTCTCTCCATGTATTTAATTTCCAATCAAATTCAGTTGTAAGTTTCAGGACATATTCAAGACTTTGAGGCAACTGATACAGTTGTATTTGAAGAGAGACATACAGACACATACCCAGACATACAAACACACACACACACACACACACACCCTAATCCATCCTCCTGAGATTTTGAGAGGCAACCAGAGAAGGCTCCAGAGTGTCTTTGTGACCCACTCACCATAATCTATAAGAGAAAGAAGGCAGTCTCAGAAGGGTCCATAAGCATTGCTCTGACTAGGCTGGAAATACTGGGGTAGGCAGCAGAATGCAACATGCATGCTTCCGGGGGGTGGGGGCGGAGAGGGGGGTTGTACCAATGCCAGAAATCTACAAGATTCAGAAAACAAAAGGCCCAGATGTTAATATACAGAAGTATTAGTGTAAACTGAACTGGTTGTTGGTGATGGTACATTGAGGTAGACACATACTTCTAAAAATCTGGGCCCCCACAAAATAAGCCAAAAGAAAGCACAAGATAGTCTAGGGAGTATCGTTAAAACAAGAAACTATAAACTATCTTAATGTTCAACAAGGAAAAACAATGAGATATCATATGGCTATTAAAAGTTTCAAATGAGTTAATGCTGAATCAGTAAAGCTTACAACATGAGGGAAAAAAAGTAAAATCAAACAAAAAGCATAAGATAATGGTATGTACTGTAAGATCACAACAATAAGCAAAAAAGTAGGATTTGAAGAAAGTCTAGAAGAAAACATAAGAAAATGCCTGGAAACAAAATTATAGGTAATTTTCCCATCAGTTTCCATATTTTCTACAGTGATGACACATTTCTAATTTTAAAATCATTAGATTCCTAAGTAGTTCAAACCTAAGGAACCTAAGGGCCACAGGCAATTCAAGTCCAGAATTCAGAGATCACACCATTTAAATCTAAATACAAGATACAGCTAAATCCCTCCTACTTTTATTGATATGCAAGCACTTCCAACTGTGTTCCCCAGGAAGTGTCCCTAAGACAACACTCTTGCTTTCCCAACCAGGCTTTGGAAACACTGGGTATTCTTCAGCCAAGAGCCCATCTATGCTCTGAAAACTAGTTTTGGAAAATAAATTTACAGTAATTCACACACTTCATATTACCCATAAATGCTCAGCAGTTGTTAATATTAATGGGCATACATTAAAAGTACTTTACTTGAAATATTTTAAAAGGTTCATGGCAGATAGCACATTTTATCTCAAATGTTAAATACATTTTTCATCACAGTAGTACTTTCAGTAACTGACCTGCTCGCCAGCAGTTAGCTCTGAATTCCAGTCAGCCCAACTATCTTTCAGATTTAAACTGTTAGCAAGTAAGAGAATATTTTTTTGCGGGAAAGCAATTGTAATTTCCCATTTTAGGTGATTGATTAAGTTCTCTCCACTAAAAGGCTGATTGGTTTCCTGGTGCCAGTAAAATGATTGATGAATATTTCAACTGCAGCTCCCTTGCTAACCCCCTCCACCCCTCCCCCATGCACTGCCGCCCCTTTCCTGCTGGGTTCCCTTTTTACTGACCAACAGTATTTAAGGAGGGTTTGCAATTTTCCTTAATGAATCCAAGTTCTCAAACTCAGGGCATTTAAGTCTTAAGAGGACAAGACTCTTCTCAGTGTTGAAGGAATATTGCAGATAAAAATTCCTTTACAAGGAATAAGGGAAAACTCTGAAATTAACTATGGTTTTGACTCAGTGAATGAAATTGTCCTTACAAAAGAAAAGTGTAGCATGGTTGTAGGGGAGGAGGTATAAGAATAGTGATCATGTTAAAAAAGAAAAGAACACTGAATCTTGCGTTTACATTACAAATTATCATAACATCATAACTTTAACTGCAAACATTTCTATAATATAGACCCAGAGAACTGAATTTACACGTAAATTATGTGATTCCACAGACCTTAATTTAAAGCAGCTAGGTGTTCTAATAAGGAGACAAAGTATGGTAAGCATTAAGGAATGTAAATATTCCTTGAGGGGTGACTGAACAGTATCTAAAGTCAAAATCATCCCAATGAATCTATGCTGTATCATAGTTATTTGCTTTAGGCAGGACTTTCCTAAATTGCAACTTCCTGTTTTACCCAACACATTTCATCATAAAGCTGGAAAATTCCTTCAGGGATTACCTAATTTAGTGCCTTCATTTTATAGGTAGACCTATAGAAACATGCCTTTATAATAGAGCTAGAATCAGAACCCGGGCAAAACCTAGGCCACCAACTATTTCCTGAGCCTCACACCTCTTCAAATAATGTGGCTGCTCTCCTCTCTCAAGTCCTTCCCTGCTCAACACTACATTACTACTATAATCTATTAATCCCCACTGTCACATCGTTCTCACTATCTCCATGCTAGAAAATCACTTTCTATATTTTACAAGCTTTGGACAACCGGTTCCTCTATTTCCACTTTCAAAGGGTCACATCAATCTTGGATTGGTCCTCCTCTTTTTCATATAGTCAGCTTTTGTGTGGCAGAAGGCAGAAAATTTTTAAAAATGTGCAGGAGACAAAGGCTACCTTTTCCTAAATGGCATTCCCCAAAGTACTCAAGCCAACAACCAGGGATTTATTGACCATCTCATCTTAATCTGGTGTATCTGGTCATTTTAGTTATAAGGAGTGCTGTATTTCCAAACAGAAATGTACTATATTCTGGTTCCAGGAAGGCTTTTCAAACCTTGATTTAACTTCAACACTCAGCTTGACTTACATACTGCCCCAATTCTCTCAAGTGACTGAAAAGCATATTCTCTTCCCTTGTATTTTGTAGACTTTCTCTGACTACCTGCAAAGAACTCAGACTCCAAGGACTCTGACATAGGAAAAGACTCAAAATTCCTGACCTGATTATTCTTTCATTTATCCATTCATTCATGAAACACCAATTACTTGTGTTTTTAGTGCTGAGGCTACAGATTCAAGATATGGTATCACTGCCCTGAATAGCGCGAAATCCCCTCTTTCCTTAGCACTCAAAGACAGTCTCTGATTCTATCAAAACTGTTTTCTGGTTGGCTTATTTACTAGAGTCAACATGAAAGAGAAATAAATCACTTGCAACTCTAACAGTGGATCTCTGTGACTATTCTATAGGGAGTGGAGGTGTGTATAATCCTCAACAATTATAAATCACCTGGATTCACAAGTATCTGCTTTGAGGCAAACACTATGCTTGGCACTCTACAGACTTTATCACGAGTCCTAATAACACTACCCTCAATTTCAGAAACATTATGTACATGGGGAGAAGGGGAGTGAAAGGAGAGATTAAACCTAGGAAACAAATGATTAATGGTGTTGCTAACTGTAAAAACTAGGGCTTAATCTCTGTGGGCTTCAGAGTTATGAAAACAGAGCAAGTCAACATATGTAAGGTGCTTAAACATTATATAATAGCAACTATATAAATGCTAGGTGCTGTTATTATTCAATGAGAACACGAAAGTTCAGAGAAGTCAAGTGACAAAGTCACACAGCTGTGATCTTTGTACTGCCACACTCCAGAGTCCCTGCTTTTCCCTCTCACATTATCTAACCAAAATCCTTCCTCCCTTTCTGAAACCACTGCCACTTCCAAAAAAACAAAGCCTTCTAAACAGATATCAGTGGGGGGTTCCCCCCAGGTGGTTTATTATCCTGACAAAAAGGCATTTTGGAAAAAGGATTGTAAGGCTAAAGAGAAGCCTCCTAACAGGTTAGATTTCAAAGTACAGCAAAAATATAGAAGGGAAAAACAACACAAATCTGCCTATTAGTAATTAAAATGATTTAGCTCATCTGAAACTTGAATCCAAGCATTAAAATGAAAAAGGAAAGGCTTTTATTTTCTCATTACTAAGCTGCAACCCCTACAGAACACAAAAATGCTTAGAAAGGTACATTACACAAAACTCCAAGAACATCAACATGACTACAGAGCTCTCAGGAAGGTAGCCCAGATATCTCACTGATCTTTCATCACCCACCAAGCTTTTCATCTTAAATTCTGATCCAGTAACTCTTTACTGTTATTCACATTGTTCTGCGACATTTCTTTTGCCAGCAAACTCACTCGAGAATGAGTTCTACCTAACAGCTACCCTAAGGAGTAAATCCCTAACTCTTTAACAACACACTAATTGACTTACACTAAAATGTTACTCACACTAGGAAAGGGTATTCTTACATCAGCAGAGGAGATACTTCTCCTATACAGACTTTATTACAACCTCCCTCAGTGAAAACTAGGTTAAAGGAAAACCAATCTACAAACTGACATGCCAAAATCACAGCTTTAGAAGGCTCAGTGAAAGCCAAACATATCTACTGAAAGCAAACAAGCAAACTATTCTTATATGTTTGTAACTTTGTGTCCTTTTATCGTTTTTAATTGAAGTATAGTTGATTTAAATGTTGTGTTAATTTCTGCTGCACAGCTAAGTAATTCAACTAAATATAGATATATACATCCTTTCTTTAATATTCTTTTCCATTATAGTTTATCATAGGAAGCAAACTATTCTTGAAGGAAATTTTGAAAAGATAGAGGGTTTTATCTCATATTTAATTTTTATAGCAATGACTTTATCAAGTAATAAAGTATTTTTGTATTGTCAGATTTATTTCCACAATTATAAAGCCACCCTTGGGGAGGAAACAGGTTCTATTGAAAATTTTCTAATACAAATAATTAACAGTTAAGCAACAGGTTTCACATGGCAAGTAACAAAAGCCTTATCAGAGAACTCAGTGAGGTGAACTATGACATACTTCATTTAGTCTCAAGCAAAGAAAAGGTAAAATGAACTCATTTTCATTTTTTTTTCCTCTATAGCCTCTTTACAGAGTTTTTTTTTTTTTTTTTTTTTAAGAGAAAGAGAAGGAATGAAAAACCCAAAGTAACTAAGTGCTAACAATAATACCTGGTAAAGTCACCATTTTCTTACACATTCAGTCAGTCTGTTTAGAAAAGAAGTTCTCTCATTACTTTGGTCTGCGTGGTCGCAGGACCCCTTTTACACAACTAAAAATTACTGAGGACTCAAAAGAGCTAACATTTACACAGGTTATATCTAGTGATATTTACCACAGTGTAAAAAATCTTTTTAAATATGTTAATTCATCCAAAAGTAACAAGAAACTTGTTATATGTTAATATAACCTATTTTATGAAAAGTAACTATAATTTCCAACAAAACAACAAAATTTATGAGAAGAGTAGCACTGTTTTATACTTTTACTAATCTTTAATATCTGGTTTAATTCTGGCAGTTAAGATTCTCCTACATGCTTCTGCATTCGTATGCTGTGATATACTGTTTTGGTTGAAGTATACACAGGAACTCTGGTCTCACACAGATTTGTAATTGGAAATGGAAGAACTACTTCCTAATGAAAATAATTGTATTTTCCTTTGATAATATACCAAAATTCAGTAAGTAGTGGTTTCTTAAAGGTCAGTTCAAAGGGAAATCTAAAACCGTATCAATGAACTTTGTGTACTCTGTTACATTAAAACCCATTGGTCTATTTAGCACTTTGAACCCATCTTTTCTCCATTCAGAATTTAACATCATACACTGTATAATTTGGAAACTGCTCCTTCACCAAAATGAATCTTCAAAATGTTGAAACACTTCATTATATAATATTTTAAAAAGTCATATTTATCAGTAACATCAACATTAGGGCTCACCAGAAAAGGCTTTAAGTATTGGGAAGTTGTCAAGCTCAAAGTGGCAAGTACAAGTTTTCCAAAATTCTAATTGTCACCTGAAAGTTTAAATTTTATTCACCATCAGGAAGCATTGTCAGTTTTCCCTGGCCTAATAGGCTCCCTGTCTGTTTTCCAAAACATGGTCTGCCAAACGCCCAATCTGAATACGGTCTGTCAATTGTTCTTTCAAGTAAAAACTGTGTTCCATGAAAAAAGCAGCTAATTCAGCTCACAACATAATTGCAGAAGCACTTTTCCTAAAAACAATTATTCTATTTTGGTAAGCAGAAGAAATCCTTTGTGCATTTGCCATTTCCTCACACAGAATATCAAAAACATCTGTACTCAAAGTTAGAGATTTAAATTAATCATTTTTACTACTTCATCCAGGACATTAAGTGAAAATAGCTTAAAAAAAAATATACAAGTGACTAGAACTGAAGAATACAATGACTACTAGTACAGTTTGATGCTTTGATTTCTGCTAAGGTGCCAATAATTTACCCACCATCATTTCTCAACATGAGCCCAAATGTCAACATCACAAAAAAGGCAAATAATGTCAGCATTATTATAATAATAGTTCTGACCTCAAGAACCTCCTGAAAGGTTTCAGGGCCCATTCTTCCATGGTTCATGGATGACACTTTGAAAACTACTGGTTTACACCATACAGTAAATTATTAATAACAAATTTAAGTACTCAATACAGGAAGAGATTAAGTCTGAAACAATCTAGTAACAAATGATCAAGAAACCTTTGACAAAAAATACAATCCAACTGTGTATTATTTCATTACTCATTTATGAATTTTAAAAGGCAAGAAATGAGGAAACAAGATAAAAATTGTGTAAGACTTCAAGTGTCCTCTTCTTTCTTATGAGAGAAAAACTAAATTATACAAACTGGAGTTAACTGTGATAAAAAGAACACTGTATCTGATGCAGCATGTGTTTGAGTCAGTCAGTCACAATCGACTCTTTGCGACCCCATGGGCTATACAGTTCATGGAATTCTTCAGGCCAGAATACTGGAGGGGTAGCTGTTCCCTTCTCCAAGGGATCTTCCCAATGCAGGGATCAAACCCAGGCCTCCCACATTGCAGGTAGATTCTTTACCAGCTGAGCCACCAGTAGAACATAAGAAATTAACAACAACAACAAAATCAAGACTTTTAAAAATCCTTCCAAGACAGTATGGCTTCAAGACTGAAATGAATGCAAGAATTAATTTTTTAAATGGGGGGACAAGGTAGTCCCCCCAACTCCTCATCCTTTCACAGAATCAGAATGTCCATCATTTTGGCACAGATTTGTTACTGAAATGTTTCCTATATCTTAAACTATGAAATTATACCTCTGGACTCGAAGTATAATAGGAAATTTTAAAATCTGTTTAATTATGTCCTTTTTCAATCAATGTATTTAGAGGGAAAATTAAAAACACAGAAAATTTAACACAATGATGGGTTGGAAGATTAGGCACTCATAGACCTCTGAATTGCTTTTATAAAAAGATACAAAATTCACTGAAATATAAGGAAGAGCTGGAAATAAAAAACTGAGAAAGTTATCTACTTCTGCCACATGAGGAATTTAGTTGTGCATTTCACACTCAAAATTAAAATCTCAAGTTTATTTTCTAAATAATTACAAGTTGTTTCCAATGCAAACTGTTGTTAAAGCAAAAATCTGTTTGATATATCCTCTACTAATACACAGTGCAATTCCAATGTGATATAGCTTATCACTCAAACTCCCTCTATCATTATTACCAGCTTCTCTTTATGATTTCTCACTCTTAACAATGAAAGCAAAATCACCACTCTGGTTCAAACCACCCACAGAGTATATCTTCAAATCAAATGCCCGGATTTGTTTCCAGAATACATTACATGTTGCTGCCTAGGGAATTGGTTTTGGAAACATTACACTTGGCAGCTGACCTATCAACAGTGCCAGTAGAATTGACACCAACTTAAAGGCCAGAGTCCCTCTAGAAAACAGGAAAATATGCTGCTGCTGCCATCTGTGGTTTATGGCTGAACAGCTCCTCCTGTATAAACAAACTGAAAGGTACGTACAGTTAGCAATTAGGTTCCAAAGATTTCATCATTTGAAGATACTTTTTAAAGTTAAACTCTGAATATAACAAATTGTTGAGTTTATTAAGTGTATGACATTGAGAATTTGCGATTCCTTATTTGAACTTACGAATATAACGCTGATGGAGAAATCACAATTACTTTGATTGAAAATTTTTCCATTGCATAAAGCCTAACTTTTGTTTTCCCCAAACACACACTCCTAAAGAAATTCAAAACACTTGAATGCCTCCAGTGAACTTAAAATGAGAATAATTTCTCTTCTGAAATAATGACTGTCAATACTACAACATTCTCCAAATTTTTAAAGCAAAAAAAAAGTATTTTTAAAGAAATCTAGGAATTTTCTATTCAGACATGAGAGTTTGCACCCTTCAAAATAAATTTTAAAGCCTCAATTATCCCTATAATTTTTTTTAAGAACAAAACATCCAAGATGCAAATGAAGCTGAAAGTAGACTATTTTCAACTTATTTTCTCTCAGTTTGCTTTCTCAAATGACAACCACTGTAGCTTAGGGATCAAAAGATTTGGTGCAGCTGGGGTGGGGAAAAAAGCAATTCAGGTCCCCAGCAGCCAGCTGAGGAAATCCTGGTTCGCTCCCCAACTAAATCACTGTTAATTAGAATTACCGGGTTACATAGTAAAGTCTTATTTAAATAATCGTAAACAGCAAAAAAAAAATCTCTTTTCTTGAGAAGCTGTTCTCCCCAGGCTACTATTTAACAGCAGGTAGTAAGGGAAGAATGAAATAAAGTAGGAAATGTTTTAATCTTTCACATAAAGTTTTCTATGTATGGCTATTTCTAAACCACACTGAAAAAGCAGGTTAGACAAACAGCCTTATCTTTCTCATAAAGACAACCCATGTCGGAAAACAAGCAATAAATAGAAGCCTGGGACTGATTCTAGGAATAATATATGTATCAAAGTTAATCCAGAGTTGGTTTTTCTGTTTTTTTAACACAGATTAAGCTCAGACAAATCTGAAACTTCGGCTCTGACAGGGACTCAACACCCAAAAAAGAATTAGCTGCTCAGCACTTTTTGCTGACTTTAATAATTCTGGTATTTCTGAACCCTAGTTATTAACAAAGGCATCCATAAACCCTTAAGATATTACCTGAATCAGGAAAAAGTTGACCTTAAGAAATGTAAAAGTTTGAAAGAAAACATTTTCCTTCACAGCTTGTTGGTCTCAAATACTTATTGGATCATCACCTGTCTGGACATATTCAATAGCTACTTTCGGTTTAAAATTGTTTCAAGGACACTTTTATTCTTTGCTGAAAAGCAAAATTTATCTGTTGATTCAGAACTTTCTATTTTCCTGATTGTGAACCTTTTTCACATGTAAGAAAACTGGTACACATAAAATGAGGCATTTTTCTTGTCCTACTTTAATAGATTTGACCAACAATATTAAAATTTACTCATAAATGGCATCTTAC
The DNA here is from genome assembly GCA_006408695.1 of Aepyceros melampus. Lineage (NCBI taxonomy): Eukaryota > Metazoa > Chordata > Mammalia > Artiodactyla > Bovidae > Aepyceros > Aepyceros melampus. The sequence goes on from SJXQ01002196.1 coordinate 219,638, forward strand.
CAAATTTAACTTTCAATCTAATTATATAAAATACTGCAAAAAATACTTAAATGGAGAATGTCATTTGACTTGACTACAATACAAAATTAAATAATAACCAAAACTTATGAAAAGGCCCAAAGATCTAGATGAGCTTGCTGAAAATGAAGTCTCCTAATTTTGCAGACTATCCCAGCTAAGGCTATCCCAAAGCCAGAAGTTACCATGTGAACACAATTCATTAATGAGTCAATTTATTCAACACAAACCAATAAATACTTAGTCACAAAAACAAAATGATGATGTCTTAATACAGGATGAAACTCCAAATACAGCCCCAGACCCCAGAACATGCTGGCATCATTAGCAATTTAAAGCCAGCTTGCACAACAGGCACTAGTTCTGAGAAATTTCACATTTGCAGTTGGTATTTCTATCCTCCATTCTCCACTAAACTAAACCTAGATATTTAAACTTAAAACTATTTCCTAACCTTTGCTCCACATCCCCAGGAAAAGGGCAAAAATGAAAAAAACAAGAAATTATTAATAAAATATGAAATATAGGATTTGAGCATAGTTTAAGAAATTCACCAGCAGTTTTATTCAATAGCTCATCTCCCTCCTCACCATCTAACTCCTCTTCGCACTAATTCATGCTTACACACACACACCTTTTTGCTACAGAATTCAGAACGATTTATGGGTTTGGAACATGTTCATACTTAGATTACATCAAAGAATATGGTAGATGGTAAATCTAAGATTGGAAATGTGGTCATCTCACACCTCAGCTCACCAATGCATCTGTTCATTGTTGCCTTTCAGTGTTCTTTGGAGGTCACAGAACCCACTAAAAAACACCTGTTTGCTGTTTGGACTAAAGAACAACAGTACTATAGTATGCTTTTTTGCTTGTTTGCTTAATGGAGGTAGAAAATTCTGGACTGACTCAGAACTAACTTGATCTTTAAAGTCACAGAACTGAAAAGTTACACTGTCACAGAAAATATCTGCTAAAGTATTTTCAGAGATAAACATTCAGATGGCATGGTCTTAACAGAAAAAGGGCATCAGGTTTATTTAGTGAACTTCTCTCCAATTCCTCTAACATGTAATTATATAAAACATGCTTTTAATTACTTATAATGGCTTATAAATTTCTTTGCTTGAAACATTTAGAACTCCAATATTCTCTCAAAATAAAATGATCAAGTGCAATATCGACATATACTTCTTCAAATCATTCATCTTTCTTTGAAATTCTGATTGAATTCATGTTTGTCATCAAGACCTAAAAGCAACAACTGCATTAAAAGACTAGCAATTCTGTTCGGATAGAATAATAAAAACCATTTAAAGGACTGTAAATTCATCATCAATGGCGTTTCCAGCAGGAAAACATTTCTAAAATTTCACTTTCAGTTTATTTCTTCATGACACAAACCAAAAGATCTGCTATCTAGATGACGATCTACTGCAAACAGTTCATATAAAATAGAAATCAGCCACCAGAATAAAAAGCCAGGAGAACTCACTTTCTCTGCTTTGAACCTAAGCAGTTTCACTTACTTTTGGAGAAAAATATTAATTAGGAATTATTACGGAAAAAAAAAAAACACCATTCCAAAGATGAACTTTTTTTCTTTTTTGGTAATTCTTCTGTGAGTATGTTAAGTTATAAGAGATAATGAACATAAACTGTTAAACAGTACACAATACTCATTTTTACACTGGGAAATACAACTTTCCACAACAGTCTAATGTTTCATGTATTTTCCTTAGAGCCCATCAAACTGCCAAAAGTCCCATTCTGTTTTCAACAAAAAGGAAATATTTGTAGCACTAAATTAGGCTGATATAAAATACTAAAGCCACCTTAGCCTAAGTGGATTGCTTGATAACATTCTTTTAAATGGTCCTGACCGATTGAGGAAATGAGATTGTGAAAGGGAAATTTGATTAAGAGTTAAAATTACCGCTGAGTTCTTTAAAATGTACTAATGAATAATTAATAGTAAATGCAGTTCCTAGGCTTCCCTTACAATATTCTCAAGTAGAACTGAAAGTACTGACTGTAGTAAAAATCCATCAGCTACGAGTCGCACAGGTGGGTACAGGAAGTATATACATATAGAAAAGCATTACGAAATTACACACACTAATACAGGCCATAATACAGTCTGAGCTTCTATAGATCTGGTTAAAAAAAATCAGCATGGTAAATTTTAGATCAAAATTTACAACTTTAACACATTAACACCAAACCAAATCACCTCTTAAAAAGCTTAAAAGTCAAAAGCACTAAAGAAATCCTTTGTTCCTATGATTCTATCTCCTTCTACCCTAACTGGATTCCTGCCTCTTCCTTCGTGACACGGCATTTTATTGATCTCAAACATGTTCACATTCAGAAATTAGTCTCCAAAGACAACCCAAGGGACTGCAAGCTACCTAGATACTACACATCACAGACGTCTCAAAAAAAGACAAGAGCTTTGAAAACATACTATTTGCTCAGCAGCAGTAAATGAGGCTAACCAGGCTCTCTTCGAAACCGACTTTTTTCTTAACTGGTAAAAATGCCAGATCTACTCAACTGGCAATAAATGTCTGACGAGTTCATAAATTTATGAAGGCGGAGATACACCCCAAAATTGCTCCCCTTGTGCAGCTCCCCATTCATTCAGCAACTGAGCGCCTAAGTGACCTATTTTCAGGTTACTTTCCTCACACCTGCCAGGCCACTGTCCTGATTGAGAAACTTCTTGCTGAAGCAATTAATTTTTAGTGCCTACTAACTGTCCCGGGTGTTTGCATTCAATTTGAAATCTGTTACTTGTTAGACACTGTTCGGTCCTAGATCTTTCAGAGAATTGCGCGTTTATGGCGCAGAGAGGGGAGGAGGCGCGGATCTCCGAGAGCCTGCCCTTTATTCGGAAATGAGGAGATGTGAAAGGTGGAAGGCAGGGCAAATAAATAAATAAATCGGGTTTGCCGCCGAAGCGTTTGCCGGCCGGTACGAGCACCCTTTGTAATGCAGGCCTCCCGGGGCTATCGCCTGCGCTAATTGCTCCAGGGCGCTTTCCAAGTTCAAAAGTTCACCTTTTACGACCTCACAAAAGCTCCTTACACGTTACCAATAAAAACATTCCGCGGCAAACACTGTGGGGGGAAAATATCAAACAGATACAAATAAAACACACGGCGAAGGAGGATCGGCGCGGAAGGGGGACCGGGGTGAAGGTCCGCGGAGAGGGAACCCGGGGCCGCCGCGGCTTCCCAGGGAGAGAGAGAGAGTCAGCTGAGAGGAGGGGACTCCCCGGGGTCAGGGGACAGAGGCCCGGTTCTCGCCGGGCCGAGACTTTGCACGCCCCTCACCCACCGTTGCGCGGCGGCGGAGGGAGCGCGGCGGGCGGCTCCAGGAACCCCGCCGAGCCCCCGCCGCCTCCCCCTCCGCTAGGCGGCCGTTCGTCCCGCTCCATGCGGTGGAGCTCAGGGCCCGCGCTCGGTTCGCTGCTCCGCCATGACCGGCGCCCTCGTCGCCGTCGTCGTCCGCCAGGGGGAGGGGGCTGTCAGGGGCCAGCGGGCTCCCGGCCGCGGCGCTCTCTGGGCCCCGAGCCGCCGGGCTCCGCGCCCCTCCGCGCCGCGCCCCCTCAGCACTGGCCAGCTCCCACCCCCGACGTCACGCGCCGCTGCCACGCACTGCCCCGCGGAGCACGCTGGGAATTGGAGTCCGCCGGGCGAGGCCGGCCACGCTGGACCCCACCAACTGAAGGGGTGGGGAGAGGGAAAAGCGGCCTTGAGAAGGGGAGGCCAAGGCCTGTTAATATCACGAATCCTGATGAAGACTTCCGGTACAAGTTGAATAAAGGTTACTTCACGACCTTCTATTTATTATGACTTATCCGTGTAGTCAACCTTCCCTATGACGCCTCGGATCCCCCCACCTCGAGAATGAGTCTTTCCTCGGAGGCGGACCGCCGAGGAGCCGGGTGAGCACGTGCAAAGAGGCCCAGCCCCGTAGGCGGGTCTCAGAGGGGGCGGTGTTTGTAGGTATTCACGAGGGGCTTCCTCCGCGGCTTCGGGACAAATTGGACCTGAGATTAAAGGACCGGAGTTTAACTCGAGGTGACCGCGTTCGTATGCAAATGAATCTATAAAACTCTGCTTTCCGGGGTATACTCTTTAAAGCCTTTTTACCTCCGGGTGGGCGGGAAGGACTGAGTTTCTCTTCCTCCTCTTTCATTTCATTTTCCCCCTGCCCAAGGAACGGAACAGAATGGCAAACTAAGCTTCAAGCCATTGATGCTATTAAAGAAACTCAGGCTCTTTACTCCTGGGGTCTTGAAGCCCTTCGTTTGAGAGCGTCCTTCCTCGGTCTTGTTCGCCTTCCTTGCTCCTCAGTTTTCCTATCAATAAAACGGGGTTAGACTAGAGACGGGGTCAAATTGGAAGATCCCAACCTCCCCCACCCGTGCTCCCTTGCCTCAGTTTCCCAGAGCACAATCCCGGCTTTTGCAGTTTCCGCTGCAGAGCCCGTCTACTACTGCCACCAGGTGGCGCGCGGCCACCAGCGTCTGGGCTTGCCAGGGAGTCCGCCTTCAGCGACCGTCTCTGTAAAGGGCTCATCGTGGCCGCCTCCCAAGGTCTAACCAGGCTCTACCTGGGCTGTTCGAAGACAAAGAACAAGAACACTGATTCCTTGCCCGCGTCTAGTCTCCCGGGTTATGCCGCAGCTTCCTCACTGGCTGCCCACTCCCAGCCTGACTCCCACCTCGTCTTACCAATCGGTCGGCTTGTCTATGTCATTGCTTGCTTATTAATTTTTAAGTCCTTATACTGGCATTCGCACTCTTGCCTGATCTGACCCCTTCCACATTTCTCATCACAGCCCTTCCCTCACCTGCTTGGCAGGATGTTTTGTGATGCTTCCCTGTATTTACGGGTTGAGTGGCTGTACCTTACCAGCACCGGTTAACCTGTACTGCGTCCTTAATCTGTAACTGCTACTGTTCTGAGAGTTTGACATTAACGCCATGTCCTCTAAACCTCACATCTGCTTTATGAGGAGCTTTAGCTCCAATATTGCCTCTATCATATACTGACGAAATCACCCGTCGGTGATGGGGATTCCAAACCCAGTCGGTCAAACACCAGAGCTTGAAGGCTTGGCTCCTTCACACTGTTGGCTTCACCCAATCCACTCCCAAACTCCTATTCATCTTTCAAGATCCTGTTCAAATACTTCTCGTGGATATTCATATCTCCCACCAGGGGACACCTAGACCCCCAGTGTGTCCCCTTACTGCTGTTGAGTTCTCTGTGGACCGTGACAGATGATCTCTGTGTGATTGCTTCCCCACTACTATTCCCCAGCTCCAGAGGGGAAGGGTTGTCCTTAGAGTAGGGGTGTTGAGCCGGGGAAGGAGACAGAGGAGATGGGTCTTCTGGGCCATTCCTTCAGCTCTAGGTTCTAAAATGAGTTAGGATCAGATAGCCTTCCTAGAGCCAAAACTTTCCTTTATCACAGACTTCTGGAGATAGTAAGTTCCCCTTTCCTGGAGGTCAAATCAGGAGCTAAGTGGTACTGCAGAAACCTCTGGAAGGCCTGGGGTTTTCTAAGTCAACTCTCAAAGATGGACAGAAAGGTTCAGTCAAACTCTCAGCCCTTGGAAGCAGCTCCTCCTCTTCCTTGAGAGTCCAGCTCTGTTGTCAACTGCCACACAAAAACCTTTTTAGATCTTGACTGGTCAAATCCCTGTGTTCTCACTCTCCTTATAACGCCAACTGCTGAGCACAAAACCTGAACACAGTAGAAAATAATCGCTGAGGGGGTGAAAGAACAAATAAAACATATCTAATCTTTTTACTTAATAACTGTGACTTTGGTTACCTCCAGACCTCAAAGTCCTGGTTTCAGGCTTCCCTTGTGGCTCAATGGTAAAGAATCCATCTGTCAATGCAGGAAACATGGGCTTGATCCCTGGCCTGGGAAAATTCCACATGCCTCAGAGCAACTAAGCTGGTGTGCCACAATTATTGAGCCTGTGCTCTGGAGCCTGGGACCCAAAACTCCTCAGCCCATGTGCTGCAACCACTGAAGCCCACGCACCTAGAGCTGGTCCTGTGCAACAAGAGAAGACGCCACAGTGAGAAGCCGGAGCGGCAAAGAAGCGTAACCCCACCCCCACACCACGACTAACAAGCCCTCCCAGCAATGAGAACCCAGCACAGCCAAACATAGTTACTACCTCAAGGATTGTTATGAAATCAAATAAGATGAGGCATGCAAAGCAATTAACAAAGCGGCTTAAGGAATAGGACTTGTTACTAATGTTATTTAAAGAGTGGTCCTAATTCCCAGTTACTTCTCTTCTGAAAATGCTTCTTGGGAAGAGTCAACTAACACAAAACTGAGAAGAGTGAGGGAAATGACTGTGCACTGAGACCCCAGCCATTGTTCTAAGCAGACAGGGTCCTGTGAGGTGTGTCCTCTCACCTACATTGTCCCCCCAACAGTCCCAAGAGGCCAACACTTTTCTCCACAAATTAAAAATGAGGAAATAGGCTCAGGAAGATGAAGAAGACTCCCCCTTACACACACACACACACCAGCCGGACAAATGACAAAAGAGGAAGAAAATTATCTGAGGAGAAGAATCTGAGGCCAGAGGTAGAAAATCAGTCAGAACTATCACTAAGAGTGAGGCAGGTGTAGGCTCCATCATTAGGGACTTGTCCTATGGTGGTAGAGACAGACACTTATCAAAATAATCACATACCCACAGTTATGACAGAATACGCTTAGAAACTCCTGGTGCTGTGGGAGTTTGTGTGACGGTTTATTTTGGTCAGGGGTGGTGGTGGAGGGATCATGAACCTTGAAGATGAAAGAATGAGTGGGAGTGAGTCACACTGGGTGAAGAGAGAGTGTTTCAGGGGGAAGGAACAGCCTGTGCAAAGTTCCCAAGGCCCTGTTGAAACAGAAAATTCACTGTAAGGAGCCCACCCACCCAGGGGAGAGAGGGCAAGAGACAAGGGTGAAAAGGAGGAAACTGTGGGCTCAAGTGGGAGACTGCCAGCAGAGGGAGCAGAGTTCTCTTGATGACAGCAGCCTTGTCCATGAATCAAGAGTCCGACCAGGCTGCATGGGGAGAAGAGGCTGGGTAAAAGAAACCCCCACCAGGTTGTTTGTTTTCAGTACATCTTGTTTATTTTTTGAATAGCTAGGACACACATTGCAAAACTCCCAGGTTACAAAAAAATTATTCAATGAAAATCCTTTCTCCTACTGCATTCCTAAAGGCTGGCTCCTCTCCTTATCCATTAATTGTGTCCATTCCCAGATTTTCTATGCACATAAAAACACACACCGTATTTATTTTTTAAGCTAATCTAGCCCTCCCTGGGGAATCTCTAGTTATGAAAGAAGCCAATTTGTACTGAACGCCTACTGCGCGTGATTCTATCATTCAGCTGAAAGTTAAGGCGCACCAGACCTTGTGCTGAGGCAGTGGTTCTGATTTTAAATCCCCGTGGAGGGTTGGTTAAGAAACACAGATTGTTGGGCCCCACCTCTAGAGTTTCTGCTTCCTTAGGTCTGGGTTGAGGCCTCACGTTTGCGTTTCCAACAGGTTCCCAGATGCTGAGGCCGCTGGTCCAGGGACCAGGGACAGCACTTTGAGACCTCTGAGCTAGCAGCTCTGTGGACAAAGCACATGGTCTGGGGAGCCTTACTCCTCTCTCAAAAGGGAAAGCATGAACAGACACAAACACATACCAACAATGTAGTTCATAAAGTGATCAGTTCTACAAGGAAAATGGGTAGGGGAGTGCAGGAAGGGGAAGTGCCCAGAGTAGGGTTGGGGTAGGAGTGGAAGGTAGCAACATTTGAGGGCACAAGTAAGTGGCCCTTTTTGAGCGGTTGACGTTTACAAAGCCAGGCAAACACACACACGAGGAGCCTGGGCTCAGGGGAGGGGAAACCTACAAGAGAGGGTATGCAAAGAGCAGAAAGGGGGCTCCACTCCCGCCACAGTCTGCACAGAGCCAGAAGGACCTGCAGAAGTGACTGTGGAATTCGGAATGAGATGCGAGGGGGAAAATCCGAGACAGGAGACTTGGAGAAGAGGGCGCGATGGAGAGATATGGTCTCTGAGGGGGTAGAGAGGTGCCGCCTTAGTTTCGGTTACAGAGATCCCAACAAGCTATTTCCGTAGTGAGACCGAAGACCCCTGGAGCGAGGGGATGGCCAGGGAATTTGAGGAGTGGCGAACACAAACTGCTGCTCGGGAAGTTTTGTTGCCTAGGAACGGAGAATCGAGGCGCTTCCTCAGGCGGATGAGGAGGGTGTTTAAATGGTTGGAGCTACAGGAGTTTAGTTGGGGGTTGACGGGAGGGATCTCGGAGAGGGGAAGAAATAGACCTTGCAAGAGGGAGAAGTCTGAGCCAGGAGAAGGGTGGAGCTGGCACGGTCTGGGTGTTTGGAGAGCTCCAAGACTCGCGTGCCCTGGAAACATCCCTCCTCTGAACTTTACAACCAACTCCAAAAGGGAAGCACTATTTTCCCTATTTAACAGACGGGAAAGTGAAGGTCAAAGAGCTGAAGAGACACTCCCAAGGTCCTACATCTCGAAGAACACGACCTCACTCGGTGTGGAGAGCCCGCGTCCTTCACTGCCCCAGCTGCTACTGCGGGCTCCGAACCAGACCCTTTTTGTGTGTCCTTGCAGGGATGCCCTTTGGAGAGCCGTCCAATGGCAAAGAGGCTCGGCTGGGAGCGGGCCAGCGGGGTGGGGTGCCCCCCTCCATCCTAGCTCCGCCCCCAGCGGCGCGGGAGGGGTCGCGGGGCGGGGAGCCGCGGGCGGACAGGGGGCACGCCGCGCGGGTAGAGCTGACCGCGGCGCCCAGCTCGCAGTGCAGCCCGCGCTTCCCGGCGTCCGCGCGTGCTGCCGGTGCCCGCCGTCCGTGCCCGTCTCCATATGGCCGCAGCCGCCCTCCCCACCAGGCCCGGGTCCCGGCCTGGGCCCCGGCCGCTGCCTCTGCTGCTGCTGCCTCTGCTGCTGCTGCTGCGCGTGGGCCCGGTGCGCGCCGACAGTAAGGTAAGCGCTGCCCTGCGATCCAGGCGCAGGTCGGTAGCGCCGAGCGCGAGGGGGCGCTGTGGCTGGGGCTGCAGACCAGGCACTGTGTGGGGCCGGGAACCGAGGACCAGCACAGGCGAGACCCGACCTCGAGCTTAATAGGGAGGCTGCAGGGACCGGGACACCAGGACAGGAGCGCATGGGGAAGAAGCCCTGGAGATGGTAGGGGTGTTTGGGACCCGGAGCATCAGAAAGGGCGCTGGACACAGTCCGGTGAGGGCAGAAGGTCACTACTGAAATCCTGAGCCAGGGAGAAGGGGCGCTGGGAGCTTGAAAGGGGTGCAGAAGGTGATGGAGTCTCCAGCCTAGGGAGGTGATTCCCAACAGCGCTGGGCAGGGGCAGCCTGGAGATCTGGCTTAAAGTTTCCGTGGGAGGCTAACGCAAGTGGGACAGAGCCCTGGTAACTGCTACCTAGCGACTCCAAGGTTTGTAGCAGGCCCCGGGCCAAGGCTTTCAGGGGACCCAGAATCCCTCCGCAGTGAATCCAGCTGGACTGGTCCCTCCTGCCTTCTGGTGTTCCTGCCAGAAATCTGACGCACCCTGTAGAGTGGCAGTCCCCAACCTTCCTGGCACCAGGGATGGATTTCATGGAAGATAGTTTTTCACATTACATTAATTGCGCACTTTATTTCTATTATTATTAATTATAATAGCTTCGCTTCATATCATCAGGGAGTAGATCCTGGAGGTCAGGGATCCCTGCTCTAGAGGACACCATGTCTGCAGAAGTGATCAAGATGTTCTCAGTTGTGGCTAAAAGGTTCTGCTCTGATGTCAAGCAGATCTGGGTTCAAATCCCACCTCCACCTCTCATCCAAGTGACCTTGAGCCATTACCTCTCTGAGCCTCCAATTTCCTGACCTGTAAATTTGGGAATAATAACATAGGTCTCACTTCCTGCCGTCGACGATCTCTACCCGAGAGAGATCAGGCCTGGATAGTGCTTAACACCACTCTGGCAGCCAGTATGTGCCCAATAAATGCTACTGTGATTTTGAAATCTCACCACAGAGACCCCAAAAGAGGGTGAGATCCAGCATGTAGAGAGGAGAAGCACTTTGAGTCAGTCGGAGCAGGGACCCCTTGAGGATATTTTAGAAACGACCTGGTGAGGACTGAGTCAGGACTGGGGGAAAGCGAGAGGCAGGAGGGAGACAGAGCCCTTACTCTTGCAGAGCATGAGAGTAAGAGTGGCTCCTCTTGATGTCTCTTCAGCTCTTTCCTGGGTAGAGGTGAGGCTGTCCTGTCCACAGGCAGGTAAAGGGCAGAGGCCACTAGCCACATGGGAAGTATGTGAGCAGTGGGCACTGGCAGACTCTTAGCCTGAAGATTCAGCTCAGGGTATACAAACAAGTGAGCTGCAGTCTTGACCATGTGCTCCAAAGATAAGGAGGGAATGAGTAGCATTCCCATTTTACAGATGGGAAATTAGGGTGTGTAGAAAGCTGGTTTGTGAATCAAAAAACCTAGGTTTTTTGGCCCTTTGTTGTTCTTAGACTGTGTGATTTTGGGCAAGTCACTGCCTATTTCTGGACCTCAGATCCCCTATTGGAAAAACATCTTCCCAACTTCCTTTCCATAGGATTCCCTGACCTGGGTCGGGTCCAGGAACAAGTGAGCAAAAACCCCTAGATAACCTGATCAGCACTTTGCCATCTCTCATTTCTCTAGCTGGGAGGAATATTTGGTCTTGGGCATCCTCTGAGCCATGCTGAGGACTATAGAGTTTGTGGGGGAGGGCTTGCATTCAAAGCAAAGACAAAGAAAACCCAACACCCTGTTTATGTAGTGAGTCAGCCAAACACTTGCTAGGTTGGGTGTGTGTGTGTGTGTGTGCGCGCGTGCACACGTGTTGTCCCAGGGCAAGCTGGGGCTGGTGGGGCGGGGAGGCATATCCTAGAGTTTGGAGGATGAAGCAGCTGGGGGACTCAGCACAGCCCTCCCCCAGACACCTCCCACCCACACCACTCACCCAGCTGGGAAGAATAAGAATCAAGTGATGGGTGAATTTACTCTGCAGTCCTCAGCACAGCCAGGCTCCTGCTGGCTCTGAGAGAGAGCTGTTTTCATTATTACCCTTCCTCCCCCAACTATCCTCCTTCCCCTTCGAGCCCATCCTCTTTTCTGAGGGTGAGGGGCGAGCCCTTTGGAAGGCCAATCTGGGAAGTGAAGTCTGTTTAGGCCCTAAAGGGTTAAGTGGCCCTGCTTCAGACTTCCTGCTCCTGGGAGGTCTGGCTCCCCTCCTGCCCAGGACTTTCAGGGGTACAGGGGCAACTTAACCCCAGAACGCTTGTGGCCAGCTCCTCCCTTGGCATGTTTTAATTTTGTGTTTATAACCAGGTCTCTCCTAAACAGGACTTGGGGTTTCCATCTAAGGAAGAGTTTTGTCCAGTGAGAGGCGTTCACAGCTTCCTGGCATGTCTAGGGGCTGCCCAGTGAGGAGGTTAGGCTGGATAGACAGGTGACCACATGACACCCAGGCACGGTACCAGAGGCCTCCAGGAACCTGCTTTTTGCTGTAGGTCCTTGGAATGTGGCTGAGAATTCCACGTCTCTTCCGCAGTTTCCCCATCTGTGAAAGAGCTGCTGGCACCTCATTTCCTCCATGTGTTCAGGAGTGGGAAGGGGATCTTTGGGCAGCCCTGCCGCTGATCAGAGGCCTGAGGGCAGGGAGGAGGTACCAAGGCCTGTGGGAGCTGGGCCAGGGGAGCAGGAGGGGCTGGCACGAGCAGGTGGTGGTATCCCAGGCTGGATCAGATGTTCCAGGCTAGGCCGTTCTCAGAGGCTTAGGTGTTGCTGCTCCTCCGCTCAGGGAGTTGCCGCCTGTGGGTGTAATGGGAAACAGGCTCCATAGCAGGCCAGGGCTGCACAGGGAGTCCTTCTGCACAAAACAGAGTGTGGGGCAAGCCAGGCCCCTCGGGTCTCTCTGCAGGAAAAGTCTTGCCCCATCTCTCCCACTGGCTGGGGCACATGAAGAACATCCTGGGTGCCAAGCCCTCTGCCTAGGCTTTGCATTCAAGATCTTACACAACATTCAGGATTTCCCCATCTGACAGACTTGAACAGTGAGACTCAAGAGAGTCAGGTTGGGGCCGCTCAAAACTCCAAGACAGGGAACTTGGGGAGTTTGGAGATTCCTGGGGCTCCAGGATTCTCAGCCTTTAGTGCGCACCCAAACACCTGAGGAGCCTGGGAGAGTCCGCATCAGGGTGGAGTAAGGACGGGGCGTCTGCATTTTCCAAGTTATCCCATCCCAGGTATTCTGAGGCGCATCTCCCAGCTGAGAACTCACAGAGGTTTGTGGAGCAAGAGAATAGCAGACCATCGAAGACGAGCTTTGGAGGATTACTCTGGCCCAGGGGCGGCTCCCTATATTGTCTGTTGTTGTTTAGTTGCTAAGTAGGTCTATTACCCATACTTACTTTAGTCGCTAAGTCATGTCTGACTCCTTACAATTCCATGGACTGTAGCCTGCGAGGCTCCTCTGTCCATGAGATTTCCCAGGCAAGAATACTGGAGTGGGTGGCCATCTCCTTCTCCAGGGGATCTTCCCCACTCAGGGATCAAATCCGCAACTCTCATGTCTCCTGCACTGGCAGGCATGTTCTTTACCACTGAGCCACCAGGGAAGCCCCGTATATTGTCTAGGTAGCAGTTGTATTAACTAAGCAGTTAATGCAACCTGAGCTTAGGCTGTGGCCAGGGAGTGGAGACCACTGAGATAAAAGATATTTAGGAAGAAGCATCGGAAGAACGGGCTTCTTATGTGGCACAGTGGTAAACAATCTGCCTGCCAATGGAGAGACACGGGTTCAGTTCCTTGGTCCGGAAGATCCCCTGGCGTAGGAAATGGCAACCTATTCCAGTATTCTTACCTGGGAAATCCCACGGACAGGGGAGCCTGACGGGCTATGGTCCATGGGGTCACAAAGAGTTGGACATGACTTCGCAACTGAGCATTTATGCACACACATCAGAAGAATATGACTGGTGGGTTCGTTCTGGTGAGGGTGGTGAGAGCAAGGAGGAGGCTCAAAGATCTGAGTTGTGCAGGAGGGTAGATAGACGTGGGTTTGGGAGAAGATGGTGGGCCCAGTTTTGAATGGTTTAAGTTGGGGTGCCCATGGGGTGCATCTGGAGGTGGTGTCCAGATGACCATGGGCTCTAGGGGAGGTCTTTGCCTGCAGAAGGACACGTGGAAACTGCCTCTTGGTGAATCTGGGCTGGCCATGAGCAAAGAGGGAAGCTTCAACCTCCAGGTGACACAATCTGTTCTTTTCCAGAACATTTTCTAGGTTGAAACCCCACTTCTCCATTCTGGCCATCTCTCTTCGGAAATATCAAACATGCCTTCTTGGCCTCTTATTGTGGGATTTCCTTGCAAATAGCTGGGGATCTTTTTAAGCACAAGCCACCCACACTCACTCCTGGGGGCGTTAGCAGCAGTGTGTGCTGAGTGAGCCTGCAGGGAGAGATGGGGGCTGAGGCAGGGACTTTCCAGCTTGGCAGAAACCCCAGCCCGCAGACTGAAGGCAAGGTGGACCAGGCACATTTCCCCTGCCCGACTGGGGCCTGATCCTTCCAGGGCCACCATCTCCCTCCCAGCTTAGTTGTTGTGCAGAAGCCCTTGCCTGGTGACTGTGGGTGGTCGTAGGAGGAAGAGCATGGGAACTACACTTTGGAGTCAGGCTGTGCTGTGTGGCCCTGGGCAAACCCCTCACCTTCTCTGAGACTCAGATTTCTCCTCTCCAAGATGTGTGATTGTGGTGAGAGCACAGAGGTAGAAAACTACAAACAAACATGCGAGCGGGTTGTTGGCAGCAACTTCAGTAGCAAATAGAGAGCAACTGTTCTATGCTAGGTGCTTCACACGCGTTGACTCATTTCAGCCTCAGGACAAGCTTATGGGGAAAGGACTGTTATCCTCCCCATTTTACAGAGGAGGAGGCTGAGACTCAGAGGGGTCAGGGCCATGCGGGGAGGACATGTGGGAGCTGGGATGTGAGCCCAGGCCTGGCTCCTTTCCACGACGCTCTGCTCCCTCCAGTCAAGCACCACAGGACACTGTGAACACAGGAGGCGGGGCCCTGCCCCAGGCTCCCGGCAGCTGGGGCTGGAGCGGAGGCCCTCTTCCGACTCCTGCCTCCCGGCCTGTGTCAGGGCCTTGGCCGCCCCCATCAGGACATAGCACCTCATCTGAGGAGGGAAGGAATGTTGCAGGCATGTGGAGGCCGCTGCTGGTGGGGATGGGTGTTGGATTATGGGTGAGTCCCCAGGAAGAGGCAAGCCTCTTTGGCCTGGGCACACAGAACACACCCACATCCACTTGCTGGGCTCTTCGCCCCACCTGGGGGAGTGGGTGGGGGTGACTAGGGGTTCCAGCAGAGCTGGGAAGGGGGCCCAGAAGTCTCAAAGCGAAGGCAGGCTTACCGCACTAGCGGCGACCTAAAGAATGTACAGCGTCTGAGCCTGGCCGTCAGTGCGCATGGGTGCAGAGAACTGCCCAGCCAGGCCCAGGGAGCACTTGCTCCGCAGAGGACCCTGGACAAAACTGCCACCACAGCGCCCCCTTCCCCACCCTCCTTATCCCCCCGGGATAGCAAGTCTACCCATGGTGGGCTCTCATCCCCTTGAACAAGTTATGTGCTGGCTCCAGGGCTAGTTTCGCATCTGGAGAACACGGGTGAGAACATCTAGGGAGTTCCTTGGTGGTCCAGTGGCTGGGACTCCATGCTCCCAATGCAGGGGCCAGGATTCAACTCTGGTCAGGGAACTAGATCCCACATGCCGTTACTAAAGGGTCACTTGTCGTGACAGAGATCAAAGATCCAAGGTGCTGCAATTAAGACCTGGCACAGCCAAACAGATAAGTAAATAAAAAGAATACCTACCAATGTACCCACATGGAGAAATATAGAGGGATAGACAAGCCCCTGTCTGGGTTATTGGTGGTAATAATAACAACTACAACATATTCCTGGTATTCTCTCTCTCAGTCCTCACAGTCTTTTGTTGGGTATACTCACTAGCAGTACCCTCATTTTACAGGTGAAGAAACTGAGGCACAGAGAGGTTAAGCAATCTGCCTAAGAGTACACAGCTGTAGGTGGCCCATGGCTGTGTTCCTCACCACCGCCCCACACCTCCCCAGTGCTTAGTGAGTTCTCCATAAATGTCTCCTCCCTGGGCTCCGCATCCTAGGCTTGCCTCCTCCATCCACTCTGTCCACAAAGCAGGCTGACTAAGGGCCCTGCAGACCTGGCCCTGGCTCTCTCCTGCTGATAACCTTTCCATGACTTCCCAGTGTTTTCAGGAAGAAGACCAGTCCTCAGCCAGCTTTAAGGGCCCTCCATGGGTCAGGCTCTGCCTCCCTCAGCCTTACCTCCTACCGCCAGGCCCTCTGTAGGCACAAACCAGAATGAACCTCCTCCAGGCTCCCAAGGTGCCCGGTCCTTGCTTGTCTTTGTACATCTGACTTGCTCTCCCTGGACTGTTCTATTCGTGCTTAGAAATGTCCCCCGGGGTGCCCTCCTCCGAGCGGTCTTCACGGGTGTCTTTCTCTGGATCTCAGGGCTCACCGCGTCAACTTCTCTCATGGCTGAGAAGGTCAAGGATGCACCTCTATCTACTTCTGCACCTCCAGCTCCTACCCAGAGTCTGGCAGAGGCCAGGGCCTCAAACAGGTGTCTGAGGGCTCAGAGCAGAAATGGAGTGCCTACTGCCCTTCCCCAGAGGATGCTGGGATGCTCATGGGAGTGGGCTTGGCAGAAAGCCCAAGGGGGCCTTGAATCCATCTGGGTCCTGGTGGCTCCAGGGAGAGCTCAGAGGTGTGGGTCTGTTGGTTGAGTCATAAACAGCTGTGCCCTGAGAGCCTGGAGCCCAGGATGGGCTGGCTGAGCCAGCTAGGGCAGTGCTGGTTGGGACTCCCAGGGCCCTGCTGGTGTGTGAGGGCAAAGCAGGCTGAAGCCGGGTGCCTGCCACTGATCGCACCCAGCTGGCTCCTGCAGGCTCAAAGTGCTGCTGCCCCCAGTGACCACAGACACCGGGTGTGTGGCCTCCCAGGGCGGGCTTGAAGGAAAAGGGGGAGGGAAGGGAAACACTGCCCTCCCCGCAGCCCTGGCCTTCAGCTCACCGCGGCCTCTCCTGCAGGTGTTCGGCGACGTGGACCAGGTGCGCATGACCTCGGAGGGCTCCGACTGCCGCTGCAAGTGCATCATGCGGCCGCTGAGCAAGGACGCGTGCAGCCGCGTGCGCAGCGGGCGCGCGCGCGTGGAGGACTTCTACACGGTGGAGACGGTGAGCTCCGGTGCCGACTGCCGCTGCTCCTGCACGGCGCCGCCCTCCTCGTCAACCCCTGCGAGAACGAGTGGAAGATGGAGAAACTCAAGAAACAGGCACCCGAGCTCCTCAAGGTAGACCTTCTGGAGTAGAGGTGGGATGGGGCCCCCTCCTGCGCCAACACCTAGCGTGGGCTGGCGGGGCTGGCCCTCCAGCGAGAGGGCCGCACGTGTTAGGAGAGGGGTTGTGCTCGCCCCATTTCACAGGAGAGGAAACAGGCTCCCTGGGAGGCAAGCGCATCTTGCCTAAGGCCACTGGGCCAGTCGGCGATGGAGGCAGCGTGCTCTGGCGAGTTTACCTGGAGACAGCCCTTTACTGTCTCATTACCATCCAGCCGAGTGTCCTGGTTTTCCCCAAACCAGGTCATCCGTCGTCACCTCCACATCGCGTCTGAGATTTTGTGGCACCTGATTGTTTCATGTCATAACATTTCCCGTATTCATGTACCACCTTTGTGCCAGATGTGCTAAGCTCTTTTCTCTCTACATTATTTCTCTGAATTCTTAATCCATTCGGTGAAATGTGGGATCTTTGCCCTCATTTTATAGGCAAGAAAATTGAGGCTTGGAGAAGTTAGGTAACCAGCCCAAGTGCTCATATAATGACATGCAGCCTTAAGTCTATACCCTGTTTTTATGTGAATGTTGTGCTTATAACCACGCACCCACCACGGGAAGATTAGAAAGAGGCGCCACCTTTGGGTGACCCAGCCCTGTGCCAGGCCCACCACCAGGACCCATAGCTTGGATAGATGTGGACAGGGAGATCACAGCTACCCAGCCAGCCAGGCACCCGCGTACCATTCACACCAGGCAGAACTCTGTCCTTGGAGGGCCTGGTGGGGCTCGGATTTGAACTCAGATCTGTGTCCAAAGCATGTGTTCTAAATCACCCCGTCTTCCTTTTTGTAATAGCCCAGATAATTGATGGCTTTTTCTCAAACTGGAGGAGAATTGCCTTACGATGTTGTATTAGTTTCTGCTGTACAACAACGTGAATTAGCTCTAAGTCTATGAATTAGACTCCCTCAGAGCCTCCCTCCCGTCACCCCTGTAGGTCATCACAGAGAATTTGGTGGCTTTTGAGAGGATCTGTTTCTTTTATAATTTCTTCCAAACGCGTCTATTTCGCCCTTTTCGTGTCAAGAACTGTCACGTTCACTGAGATATTGCCCTACTTGTAAGCTAACAAGTCAACCTGCCAGTTTCATGGACGCTGGCAGAAGACGTGAGCCAGAGGCAAAGGCTCACCGGAGTGTCTCCACTTTCCCGCACTGGTTCCCGCACTCACTTCCCGTGGGGGTGATGCAGCGGGGGCCGGATAACACGTGCACATTCAGTGGGATGTCTTCCAAGAGAAGAGCTCCTACGTAGAGAATCCAAATCTCTCATGAGGAGCATCAAACCCACCTTCCCTGCTCTGGAGGGAAACATTCTCTGGCTGCTCCAAGGCTGTTCACTCTACAACAAGGTGGTCTGGAACAAGAAGAGTCAGCGCCTCTGCAGGCAAGACACACAGAAAAGCAAGAGGCCCTGGGAAGAATCGTCTCCAACATTTGGCTCAAAATATTTTCTTTAAATTTAACTTTAGTTTTATTTTTGTAACAACTGGATGGATACCAGAACTCTCAAAGTTGCAGGGGGCAGAGAGGGTGGAGGGTGAATTTTAGGCCAAGTGGCTTCTTTTTTTTAAAGGAATGGAATTCTTTCTTTGTTTTATTTTTGGCTGAGATGAGTCTGTTGCTGAGTGGGCTTTTCTCTAGTTGTGGTGCACGGGGGCTACTCTTTGTTGCGGTGCATGGGCTTCTCAATGTGGTGATTTCTCTTGCAGAGCACAGGTTCTAGGTGCTCAGGCTTCAGTAGTTGCAACTTGCAGGCTAGAGAGTACAGGCTCAGTAGTTGCAGCACATGGACTTGGTTGCTCTGCGGCATGTGGAATCTTCCTGGACCAGGGATTGAACCAGTGTCCCCTGCATTGACAAGCAATTCTTATCCAATGTACCATCAGGGAAGTCCCCAAGTGACTTCTTGACAACTTGGCAGTTCCTGGACCAACTGTCCCCCGAATCCACTAGCACCCTGTAGACTCCTGGGACAGAAGCCAGAGGCCAGTCTTCAGTCACAGGGACAAATCCAGCTTTTGCTTATATCCACTTCTCAGTAACCCAACTGTAAGCATACTGAACATGAAGATAGACAAAACCTTTTTCTAAAGGCTAGCTTGTTTAATCCTTGCTACAACCCTTTGGAGAGGGCACTTATGTCCCCAGCTTTACTTGGGGGAGGAATCTGAGGCCCAGAGAGGAACTGTGACTTGCCTAGGATCACAGAGCAAGAAATTGGGCACTAAGATTTGAACCCAAGAATTCTCTGCTGTGTCCCCTTGCGCAGTGGAGAGGTCACCAGGCAGTTCTCTTAGCCCGGAGCTATCCTTTAGGCCACACAGCAGCCATGGGATTTTTTATTCAGCCTTAGAGGACTAGAGAGGGGCAGTGGTGGGATTAACCCAACAGGTGGGATTGTAGGAAGAGCCCAGAGAAGATACTCTGCCTCCTTGACACCTTAGGAGCAAAAGTGAGGGCCTGCGAGGTACCCAGAGAGCCCCAAGAAGAGCCATGGACAGAAGCAGTACAGGACAGGGCTGAGGCCTCTCCTGTTTGGTGTGGCTCCGCCTTCCTCCGTGGGTGCCCCCACCACCCCAGGAGAAGAGGTCAGGAGAAGCCCCTGTGGAGGATGCCCACCCATACCCGCCCCTTGTCTCTACCCCAACCCTTTCCCTCAAGCCAAGAACTGCAGCTGTTACTTGACCGTAGTTGCATGGCTCCGAGGAAGAATGGGATTCTAGATCCCCTTTCTTGAGGAGGTTGGCTGCATGCAGGAGCAGTGTTTCTCACCTCTTCACTCCCGTTCCTTCTGGACATGAACTAGACGTGGCCCCACCCTTGAGAAATCCCAGTCCTGTGGGGACATAGCTCCTGATCCCAATAGTGGCCAGGTAGTCAGTGCCAGACCAAGCGCCATCCCAGGGACCGCGGTAGTCCTGAGGAGGAGGTAACATTAGGACTGGGCATCGCGGATGTGTAGGAGTCCCTCAGGCAGAGCAACAGTGAGGACAGGCGAGGTGAGCGTGAGTAGAGTGGGTATGACCCAGGGTGCCTGCTCGCCTTTGTCTGTCCCAGCCTCACTAGCCACCGGTCAGTTCCATATCGTGCTTCTCAAACTATATGTGGTGAGAGACCAGTTCTTTAAAAATCGGTCAAGTGTCAATATTTTGTAAAATACTATAACATTAGTTGTTAGAAAAGTGAAATGGAATATAAACAAAAACACTAAATGCAAGTCCAGTGTTGTATTAGTAGAGTCCACAGACATAAAATTCGTCTGTCGAACGGCTCTGACATTTTATGAAAGTCTACTCTCGTTTTGTGTAATTATTTAATCACAGACTAGTAATGACCAGCTTGGACTGGGAATGGTGCTGGTGTGCAGACCACACTTTGAGTAGCTCGGCTCAAACATGCCCTGTGTCTTCACACCTTCAGCTCTTTGCACGAGCTGGTCCCTTGGCCTGGAATGTCTGTCTCCGGCCATCGTTGCTCAATTTGTGCTTCTCCTTCAGTTCAAACTTCCTCCTGGCAGACTTTACCAACCCACACCCACTCCCAGACAAGGTCAGCGCCCCGCCATTAGTGACCTGGGCGCCTGTGTGTGTTTCCATCTGTGTTTCCTGATCTGGACGCCTCTGTGTCACTCTGCACTCCTTGACAGCCTGTGAAGGATCACGGGAGCTCATGTCCGTATTGTCATCACTGTCCTTAATGCCTGGGCCAGAGTGAACATTTGCTGAGGCCAAAGAAGATGGCAGGGCAGATTGACGTGACCTTGGGTGCCAGGCTTAGGAGATTAGAAGCCCCACCTGGGCAGTGGGGAGCCACATTGAGCCATCTGGCAGGGGAGAGACCCATGGTCAAAGTTGTGCTTTGGGAAGCCAGTGTTGGTGGCCTTGAAGGCAACAGAAGTGAAGCTGGGAGGTCCCATTTAGCCTCCTGGAATGGTACTCATCACTGATATTCATGAAGCCCTTGCTATGCACCCATCGAGCTGAGCCCTGTCCAGACGGTACTGCTGCACCATACCCCTGCTGCCCGCCTCCCAGAGAGAAGCTGAGACCCAGGAGCGTCTAGTTCTGAACCTGAACTCCACAGAGCCCTGGGGGTACCATGCAACCTTCCAAGGCTGAACAAGGTTGTGGGGAAGCAGAGGAGGTGCAGGGCCCTTTCCCTACTTCCACCAGAGTCCCCCTTTTTCTGTTTTCGAGATCAGAGTCTACTTAGAGAAGAACTGTCTGGCTTAAAACAGCTTGAACACCCCTGGGAGAGTGGGAGTAAAACTGTTGGAAACAGCTGGCCAAGGCCAAACAGAAGCGCCGGCCTGCTCAGGCCCTGAGAATGCATACAGGGGGTGGACTGGAGGAACTGCCCACTAGAGGCAAGGGAAAGCTGATTTCCCAACTGGCCCTTTGTGCCAAGGTTTCCCTGACAGTCTCACTGGCATCCTGGCCATCTGGAAGGAAGGATCATGTCCTGATGAGGTGTGACAGAGACGGGATGGAGTAGGGCCGCTGAGGGGAGAGCCGTGAACTGGGCGAGGGAGACGCGGCATCTGCTACTGACTGGTTGTGCAAGCCCCTCCCCATCTCTTGGCCTCAGTTTCCCCATCTGAACCCAGACAGGCACAGTAAAGCATGATGGGAAAGAGGTTTTGGTTTATACCAATCCGGGCTCTGCTTTTGGCTCCACCATTTAACAGCTGGGGGCCTTGGCTTCACCTCTCTAAGCCACAGCTCCCCGATCTGCACAACCAAGATAAAAGACCTCCAAACGTTATCATAGGTCGGGTGCCCAGAAGCAGACTCTTGTGTGCGGATGACTTATTATGAAAGGGCTCCCAGGAGGTACTGATACTGAAGCGGGTGAAGCAGCAGGAGGGCTGGGGGGGGGCGGGGAGGAAAGGAGCCCAGTAGGGGCATGGTTTCAGGCCATGTGCCAGCCCCAGCTGCAGGGGACGCTGGAGTACGAGTGGCAGCTCACTTGTCCTGCGGAGCTAGGATGCTGACTTCTGATGTTCACACCAGTCAGCCCTTGCCTGCAGACTGCCCCAGGAGGACACACACTCCCAAACACTTTGAGGGGCAAAGTGGCTCTTTGAAGAGAGTCACAGATACAGGCTGTTAAAAGGTAAGCACGTGGAAGCCAGGGTTGGGCACGAGAAACAGAAGCAGGGATCCAGGGGCTGTGGATAGAGCTCCTTTGGTGTCCACTGCTCCACTGTCCTAGAGGTTGTTATGGATTAAGTGAAGTGGTTCATTCAGGCCCCGACACAGTGCCTGCCATATGTGGAATATGCTTAGTTGTATCCAACTCTTTGTGACCCCATAAACTGCAGCACGCCAGGCTTCCCTGCCCTTCGCTATCTCCTGGAACTTGCTCAAACTCATGTCCATTGAGTCAGTGATGTCATCCAACCATCTAAGCCTCTGTCGTTCCCTTCTCCTCCTGCCTTCAATCTTTCCCAGCATCAGGGTCTTTTCCATGAGTTGGCTATTCTCATCAGGTGGACAAAGTATTGGAGCTTCAGCCTCAGCATCAGTCCTTCCAATGAATATTCAGGGTTGATCCCCTTTAGGATGGACTGGTTGGATCTCCTTGCAGTCCAAGGGACTCTCAAGAGTCTTCTCCAACACCACAATTCAAAAGCCTCAATTCTTTGGCACTCAGCCTTCTTTATGGTCTAACTCTCACATCCATACATGACTACCGGAAAAACCATATACGGACCTTTGTGGCAAAGTGATATCTCTGCTTTTTGATATGTCTAGATTGGTCATAGCTTTTCTTTCAAGGAGCAAGCATCTTTTAATTTTATGGCTGCAGTCCCAGGGACGGGGGAGCCTCATGGGCTGCCGTCTATGGGGTCGCACAGAGTCAGGCACGACTGAAGCGACTTAGCAGCAGCAGCAGCAGTCACCATCCACAGTGATTTTGGAACACAAGAAAATAAAGTCTGTTACTGTTTCCATTTTTTCTCCATCTATTTGCCATGACATGATGGGATCAGATGTCATGATCTTAGTTATTTGAATTTGAGTTTTAAGCCAGTTTTTTCACTCTCCTCTTTCACCTTCATCAAGAGGCTCTATAGTTCCTCTTCTCTTTCTGTCATCAGCTACATATCTGAGGTTATTGATATTTCTCCCAGCAATCTTGATTTCAGCTTGTGCTTCATCCAGCCCAGCGTTTCTCATGATGTACTCTGCATATAAGTTAAATAAGCAGGGTGACAATATACAGCCTTGACGTACTCTTTTCCCAATTTTGAACCAGTTCATTGTTCCATGTCCAGTTCTACCTGTTACTTCTCGTCCTGCCGCGTGCTGTGCGTTTTCCCTTACTCTCACCCTTCCCCGGCAGCTGCAGTCCATGGTGGATCTCCTGGAGGGCACCTTGTACAGCATGGACCTCATGAAAGTGCACGCCTACGTCCACAAGGTGGCTTCCCAGATGAACACATTGGAGGAGGTAAGGGCAGGGCTCAAGCCAGTGGCCCGGCTGCTGCCTGGGCAGTTCTGTCTGGACCCTGGTGGCTGTCAGAAGATGGATTCCAGGAGGGAGCTGGGACAAGGAGATGCAGGCCACAGGGTTCCGCCTTTGAGGAGGAGATCCGACTGGGCCTCGAGGGCCCACAGGAAGCTGGAGGGCTGAGTGGAGAAACTGAGGTGCCTGCTTGTTGTGTGAAAGGGGTGTGGAGGGGGCTGGAACCTGTGGCCACCCTCAGTTCACCAAGACCAGGGCACAAATCTGGGGCGAGTGTTGTGAAGGGCTGGCCAAGCCTTCTGGGGCCAGGCCCAAGGCAGCATGGCTGTTCAAGCACCCACCTACCATGGAGACCGAGGTGTTAACTGTCTCCTGCTCAGCGCAAATGTGCTGGAGGGCTGGGTGGATGGCTGACACTGCCCCCTGAGGACAGGGACAGAGCTGAGAAAGCGTGGAGGTGCAGGCTTGAGGTCTGCGTCTCTGCTGGCACAGCCTGGCCTCCGCCTGTTTCCGGCATCCGGTCCGTGCTGGGCTGCTGAGAGCATGGGGCTATGCAGCTGCCAGCAGGGGTTGAGGGGCTTCCTTTCCCAGCTTCCTTTCCAGCGGGAGGGGGCACCTGGGCATCCTGTGCCCTACAAGGGGAGATTAACCCCTTGTGTGCATGCGTGCTGTCACTTCAGTCATGTCCAAAGCTTTGCAACCCTATGGGCTATAGCCTGCCAGGCTCCTCTGTCCATGGGACTCTCCAGGCAAGAATACTGGAGTGGGTTGCCATTTCCTTCTCCAAGGGATCTTCCCCACCCAGGCATGAACCCAGGTCTCCCGCATCGCACGCAGGTTCTTTACCACTAGCACCACCTGGAAAGCCCCCATTAACCCCTACGAACCCCAAAGTCCAGGGTCACTTAACTATTCGAAGATTATTTGGTTAGTACCTCTTTTGTGCTAGCACAGGAGAAAGATCATAACAGTTGTTGAATTTCTCCTGTGCCCAGGGTTTCCTATGCATAGTGCGTGCCAGGTCTCCCTGTTGTTGTTTCTACAGTTCTGCTTTGACCTTCCTTTCCTCTTGTAATCTTAGGAAATGTTAACTCACTTCGCATAACTGTGAGTCAGGCAATCTGGAGAAGCCAGACAATGATTTCCGCAGCCACGAAGAAATGATTTTTAAATTATCTTCTGTTTTGCATTATCTTTGCTTTGCTTCTGTTCACTAAGGGATAGCTGTGGAAAGCAAAAGAAGCTTCTTGCTAACACTGGGAGGAGACAGAGAGAACAGCCTCAGGAGGAGCTGGCTCCCTCTGCCTAAGGGAAAAACACAGGAGTCAGGCAGCACTTTGGAGTGCCAGCTTCCCTCTGCTTTCTTACGCCAGTGGTTCTCAGCCCTGCGTGATTTTGCTCCCCAGAGGACAGCTGGTATATCTGGAGCCATTTCTGGTTGTCACAATTTGGGGGAAGTGGGTGGCGGATGCTGTTGGTTCTAGTGGGCAGTGGTCAGAATGCTGCTAAACATCCTACAACGCAGGACAGTCCCACAACTTCCGCACAAATGTCAATAGTGCGGAGGTTGAGAAAGCTGCCTTACATGGTTTGCTTCTGTCTTCCCTGCGATCCAGGTGGGAGTGGGGCTGTGTGTGCATGTTAGTCACTCAGTCATGTCCGACTCTTTGTGTAGCCCAGCAGGCTCCTCTGTCCATGGAATTCTCAAGGCAAGAATACTGGAGTGGGTTTGCCATTCCCTTCTCCAGGGGATCTTCCCAAGCCAGGGATGGAACCTGGGTCTCCTGCATTGCAGGCAGATTTTTTACCATCTGAAAAACCAGGGAAGCCTGTGGGAATAGGGGCTGCTAAAGCCAAGCAATGTCTGCAGCCGGAAGGAGACAACAAGGCAGGGCAGGAGAAGCAGAGTAGGGGTAAAGATGGGGTTTAGTGCTGTGGGTGGAGCTGACAAGACTCAGGAGAAAAGTTGGAGACTTGGAGACAAGGAAGGGATCAGAGGCCATAGCAAAACCCCAATGAGTTTGTTTATTTTATGAAAAGGGGATATTTATGTATTACTTGTGAATTTAAAAGGTAATTTTAAAGTAGCAAAAGATGGGTAGCAACTTAAAACTTAAAAGGTGGATCCATAAGGGACTAGCTAAGTACATTTTGGTCCATCCAGACAGTGGCCGACCGTGTGGTCAGTAGAAGATGTGGAAGGTGAAGTCGCTCAGTTGTATCCGACTCTTTGCGACCCCATGGACTGTAGTCTACCAGGATCCTCTGTCCATGAGATTTTCCAGGCAAGAATACTGGAGTGGGTTGCCATTTCCTTCTCCAGGAGATCTTCCCAACCCAGGGATTGAACCTGGGTCTCCCGCTTTGTAGGCAGACACTTTACCATCTGAGCCACCAGGAAGTAGAAGGTGTAAGGAGCACTATATACAGAGATGTGCAAGAGTTCCCAAAACAAACTCAAGGGAGAAAGCAAAGGGGAAACACAGGAAGAAAGGGAAGAAAGGGAGGGAGGAAGAAGAGGAATTCCCTCGCAGTCCAGTGGTTAGGACGCTGAGCTTTCACTGCCAAGGGCTTCGATCCTCACCAGGGTTCACGGTCTCATGGGGGTTCAGTGTTGAAGTAAGATCACGCAAGCCATGCAGCATGGCCAAGAAAAACAAAAGAAGAAAGAAAGAACACCAGCACAATTAACCCAGAAACAGGTGGATGGGAGATAGAGATTTTCTATCCGTTTGTTTCCTTTAATTTAGTACTATGAACATATTTTCTATTTGTTCATTCATGCAGTTTTTAAATTAAAATTAATAACCACAGGGTCTTGAGCAACATGCTTTATTTCACCGCTGCTCTTGGGTGCCACCCCACCCATTCCCCTGCGCTCTGGGTTGGGAGACTGGGTTGGCAAACCCTGATGGCAGAAGCTGGGGTGTGCCTCAGGGTGGGAGACAGCCCAGAGACTGGAAAGACCTCGAGTCCCACCCCCACAGAGCATCCAGGCCAACCTGAGCCGGGAGAACGAGGTGGTGAGGGAGAGCATGCGTCATTTCAGCGAGCAGCTGAGGCGCTACGAGAACCACTCAGCCATCATGATGAGCATCAAGAAGGAGCTCTCCAGCCTGGGCCTCCAGCTGCTGCAGAAGGACGTGGCCACGGCGCCCGCCGCTGCCCCGGCCCCTGGCGCCGGCAGCAAGGCTCAGGTGAGACCAGGCTCTGGTGACGGGACCAGAGGTAGGTGGGCTGGGAGCACAGCGTGCCGGGACCTTGGCCCTGAGGGCCAGCTGGGTCATGGGTTGGGGTCGTGGGTTGGGGCTGAGGGCTGGCCCATTGGGAGAGTCCCTGGCAGGGTGGGGGCGAGGGGGTGCCTGCTGCACAGTAAGCCATCAACACAGGTGAGCTGGGAGCAGACACGGGGCTTCTGAGCCTGGCGTTTGGCAGTATTCTCACTCCTGGTTCCAATCTAGCGGGGACAAGGTTGCAGAGATGACCCTCCCTGCCTGGTCCCGGGGGAACCAGGTCACCTGCAGCACAACCACCTGTAACCTCATCTGCTGTGGCTGGGCCCTGGCTGCATCAGTCCTGCGGGAGGGGGGAGGGTGTGGCTGGCAGGGTGTATGTGGGCAATGCCTCCGGGACCCAACCAACTAATACCACTTCTTCATGCAACCAATTGATTGTGGGGTGGAGAACTCCTGCAGCAAACACCCAGCCTTCCATCTTCAAACTCAGCTCCCAAAGCGAGCAAAGGCACTGCTTTTGTCACCAGGCAGAGCCATCCATGACATAGAACACACCTTTGGGCAAATTTGAAAAACGCCCTCCTCTAGCCAGACAGATTGCAGAAAAGACTCTCCCACTGGTCAGATAAATTAGAAGGGGGAGGGACCTCGCTGCTGGTCCAGTGGATAAGACTCTGAGCTCCCAATGCAGCGGGCTCGGGTTCCATCCCTGGCTGGGGAACTAAGATCCCATATACTGCAACTAAGCTCAAGGACAGCAACTGCTAAGTCCTTGCACAGCAGTGAAGACCCAGGGCAACCAAAACAAGTTAAAAAAAAAAAAAGGGTCCTCTTTGGGTGGATAAATTATCCGAAGGCTCCTTCCTGTGACCAACACACACCAGGATGTGTGCCTTGGCAGATGGAGCACAGACTCGACTTTACTTCCATTCGCTCCTTTGACCAGTCACCACGTGCAGGACACAGCCCCCACTGCTCCCACAGTGGCCTTGTTTTCTAGTGAGTGGGGTAAGAAGGCAGCCGACTTCTTCACAGCCATTGTCTCAGTGAGGCCCACAACGACCTGCAAGGACGGATGCTCGTTGCCGGTTTGGCAGATGAGGACACATGGAGCAGGGTCACTCGGAGAAGGTGGCCTTGATGGAACCCGGGCCTGCGTGACAGCCAAGCCCATGCTCTTCCCCTCCACCCCTCAGCCTCCCATGCTGACATTTTGATGATGGGACCATCTGTGTCTGCAGCAAGGACCACATAGATGCTGATAAAGCAGGGAGGAAGCCTGGTGCCTCGGCCCGGAGCTGGCTTCCTGCTCATTCTGTGCCAGTTCCAGAGCTGGAATGAGTCCTGTTGGGGCAGTGACACAGAAAGTCTAGATACCATCCTTGCTGTATCTCCTGGAGATCCTGCCTAACAATGGGTAATGCACAGGCCCAGTGTTCGCGTGCCAAGCCAGCATCAGAGGCGTTTAAAAGGAAGCCAAAATAACAAAATTCTTAAAATGTTAGAAACAGCATGCCCTAAGGTCAATGCCCTGGTGACCAACCATCCCAGTCTGCCCAGTACTGAAGCGTTTCCCAGGATACGGGACTTTCAGCGCTAACTGGGAAAATTCCAGGCACACTGAGATGAATTGGTCGGGAGGGCCTGAGAACCTCTCCCTGCTCACACACAAAGACCAGTGAGTGAGAGAGACGGATGGGAAGCTGACCTCCCTGGGGAGCTGACCATTGCAGTCTACCCCCCAGGCAGAGTGAACAATAATTGGGAAGTGGAACAGGATCTAACCTATTAGGCTGGGCTTCAAGCCTACCAGGGAGCTAGAGAGCTGGAGAGGGAAACCGAGGCACACCCGGGTCATGGATGTCACCACGATGGGAGGAGAGCATGAATTCAGGAGCTCCTGGGACACAGGGCCTGGAGCCACCTGACCACTACCAGCCCCCAAATGCTGAGCCTCCCTGACCCCTTGAAACATTCCTTCTACCACCCTCCAAGTCTGAGACTCCCCTTCTCCCCCAGGACACAGCTGGAGGGAAAGGCAAAGAAAACAACAAATATGGCAGCGTGCAGAAGAGCTTTGTCGACAAGGGCCTCTCCAAACCTCCTAAGGAGAAGCTGCTGAAGGTGGAGAGGCTGAAGAAGGAGGGCAAAGGCAGATTCCCCCAGCCCACAGCCAAGCCCCGGGCCCTGGCCCAGCAGCAGGCCGTGATCCGGGGCATCACCTACTACAAGGCAGGCAGGAAGGACACAACCGAGGCCATGGCTGGTGAGTTGGAGGAAGATGGAAACCTTGGGGAGTAGGAGTCCTACAGGGACTCAGGATCTCTTCTGTAAACTGCCCCAGACCTCAGCTCCGTGGTTTACCTGTTAGTGCCCTTTGCTCATCCACACAATGGGATAATCCCCCTCCTGGGGTTGTTGGGTGGGGATGAAATGATAAAATCACACGAAGCACCCCTGCGGTGTCTCTAGCTGTCTCCACTCTCATTGGACTTTTCCTCCTTCCTTGAAAGATTTGCTGAAAATTCACTATGTATGTGCTGTATCTTCCAGACAGTCTGCCTAACATGAAGCTCATAGTCTAGTGGGGGAAAGCACACACATAACTAAGCAGCTGCCTCTGGTGGGGCGGGAGAACGCAGGGGCCAGGCCAGGGTTCTGGGAAGTGCCCCGGGGCCTCTGCAGCACCTCCCATGCCCAGATTGGCATTGGAGTGAATAGCCTCTCTAGCACGTTCCACTCTTTTCCTCCCAAAGAAGAGCCCACAGACTCTGGTCTCTTTCTTACAGCTCCCTACCAGATCATGGTGAAGTGCAGTGAAATAATTAATCGAAAAACAAGAGACAAAAGTTCCAAGAGTTCCCAGATTTCTGGGCCATCCCCACTGGTGTGGTCCTGATCCTCCCTCTGAGCTCCTCCCAGATGCCTGCTCTCCTCGTCCCTGAAAAGTGTCCCCAGTCTGCTTCCCCTTCCTGGGTCCTGCTGATCACCTCCTCCACTGAGGCTTTCTGCCTAGCCCATGCCCAAGGGGGCCAGGAGTGGAACTGTGAGGGACCAGTCTCCCAAGAGCCCCTCAGTTCTTGGTCTCTCAGATCTCAGGGGCCTCTTCTCCCAGCTCCTAGTGCCAGCTGTCAGCTCTGAATCCTGCCAGTTTAGCCTGGCCACCGTGGAGAGCCGCTGACCCCTGGCTGAGGCCCTGCCCATGAACAGCTGCAGGCATCTGACTCTGCCAGTGAGGCCTGTGGGAACAAGCCCTGCCCTGGCTGGGTGCCAAGGTTGGCCCCCGCTGACCAGAGGGTGTACCTTCACTCCCTAGAGACTCCAGGGGCTGCTCCCCAGTGGGGCCTGACTACACCCTGTGCAAAGGGGAAGCCCAGCAGGAAGAGACAGGTAGAAGTCACATGAGCCTCAGTATATCTCTGGAGGCCCTACCACTACAGTAACGACGGCACAGGTCCTTTGTCTCTATATCACAGCTTTGAATCCTTGCACACGTGCTGTTGCAGTTGATCCAGGAGAGGAGACAAGTTCAGAGAGGTGAAGTGACCACCTCCAGGTTTTACAGCAAGTTAGTGGGACTGGAGCCCAGAAGCTGGAGTTTTCATCACCTGCTCTGTGCCACGGAGTCTTACTGCTTTTCTTGCCCATTCCAACCATTTCCCTGACCCCAGCCATTCCAACCCAGGGGAGCGCAGGTCAGGGATGACTGGAGAGGGCCCCAACCAATTCTTTGGAGCTGAAGAAGTTCCGGTCAGCACAGCCCATGCCAGCAGGGGTGGAAGAAGAAGGGAGGGCAAGCAAGCTGAGAGATGGGAGTTAGGAGATGAAAAAGGGGACAGAGACCTGGGGTCCAGAGGGGATGGGAAGCTGGCCACGCCTGGCCTGCCCTACCTGCGGTGTCAAATCCCGGATGAGAGAGACTAGAGGGTGGGTCCAGACAAAGACAAGGTCTGTAATATGAGAGCAGGGCTTTCTGCCTCCGGAGATTGGATCCAGGAAATGAAAACACTGATACAAAGTGTTTATTTAGGAGGGAAAGGGGTCTCAGGTCTGGCACCTCATGTTTGCCAGGATCTGTGCAAATGTCACATATACATTTTTCTCTAATCGATACAACAGCTTGATGTGGTAGACCTCACGACTCTCATTTCACAGAAGGGGAAGCTGAGGCCCACTGAGGCAGGGGACTTGACCGAGACCACTCACCTGAGGGGCTTACAGCCAGTCTGCTGACCAGGAAGCCCTCCCCACTTCCCACTTTGCAAGGCTTTTCACTCCTTGGGGGCCTACCCCCTTCTCTCCCCCATGGCCCCAGCGCTGGCAGCCCGGTGGGCTTGGGGAGGATCCGGGGGAATGGTGGGTGCTGCTCGGATGTGAACACGGGGTCTTCTCTCCACAGATAACGCCCTCAAGGGCACTTCCTGGCTGGAGCAGCTGCCGCCCAGGGTGGAGGGCCGGCCACCCGAG
>SJXQ01002196.1:250624-277083 GCA_006408695.1 Aepyceros melampus
GAGTAAGCCTCACAGGGGTCAGCAAACTACTGCCTGTAGGCCAAATACAACCTGCAGCCTGGTACAGCCCTTGAGCTAAGAATAGTTTTTACATATTTTAAGGGTTGTTTAAAAAAAAAAAAACATGGAACAGAAATATGTGGTCTGGAAAGTCTAAAATGTTGGCTATCTGATCTTTGTAGGAAAAGCCTGACCACATTTACAGGGAAACAGATAGTGTTCTCAACAAATTCTTCTTAAAACATCACCTAGAATCCCATCATCAAATCCAGCAACTATTTTTACTTCTGGATTTCTTCTGTCCAGCCTCTGGCCCTGTTTTTTATGTCCATGTTTGTAGTTTCGGCTTATGTCTAAGGTAGAAATCTTCCTAATTAAGTCATTGAGCCCATCCTTCTGGAGGGCATCTTGGCTGCCTGTGATAACAAGCCTTAAAACCATTCCCTACTTTGGTCCATGTGCATTCCACTTCCAGGAATCTTTTCCTAAGGGATCCATCAGATATGTGGACAGCAGCTACAGCTTAACTGGTTTGCTTGTGGTCTATTTCTAATGTCAGAAAACTGAAAATAATCTCAAAGTCAACACTGAGGGGACTGATTAAATTAATTCAGTGGCACAGCTGTCTGGCGGTCTGGTGGAACCTTGAAATCACATCATTAAAAGGCCATTTAATGATGTGAGAGATTGCTCAGTGGAGGGGAAAAACAGGATACATAAAACTGTATATTCAGAAGAATGATGGTGCTTTTTAAGTATTTCTGCATGACTGTACATGCAGAGAAAATAAGAAAAGGAAGGAAATACAACATGTTTGAAAATTTCTTTGAATAACAGAAGTTTGAATGATTTTTATTTTCTATCTTTTCCTTTTCTGAATATTCTGTTTTCTACAATGAGGAGGCATTGCTTTGATTATGAAGAAAGAAAAAATAATAAGGCTACAAACAAAATCTGAGGGGATTTAAGAAAGATTCAGATAACGTTCCCAGGACTGTTGCTTTGGCTTGGGGCACGTGGGTTGTGTAACAAATGCTGCACCCCTCGCTCCCCACAGGCAGAGAGGTGAGCTGTGAGGGCACCCTCCGAGCCGTGGACCCCCCTGTGAGACACCACAGCTATGGGCGCCATGAGGGAGCCTGGATGAAGGACCCCGCTGCCAGGGATGACAGGATCTATGTCACCAATTACTACTATGGAAACAGCCTGGTGGAATTCCGCAACCTGGAAAACTTCAAGCAAGGTGGGGGATCCCCGAGATGGGGAGGGGGCAGGTCTGGGGGGCCTAGGAGGGTTCCTCTGGAGACATGGCCCTCGTTTGCCTTGTGGTATTCTGTGGTCCAGGCTTCCTCAGCCTGGCCTAGCTCTGAATGGTCAGCCACCCCAAGAAGGCGAGTCTGGGGGCACCCCCTAAGTGGAAACTCTGAGTACTATTACCCTTGACAGTAAATGACACTCATGAGGGCAAGACCACGTCCATCTTGTTTGCAGCACTTGCTGAGTGCTTATTATGTGCTAATCACCTGTGTGTATCAACTCATGGTATCTCCATAACTCCACGAGGTGGGGGGTTATCACCATGTCTTACAGGTTAGCAGAGCCCCAGGCCTTACAGGAGCTTCAGGTCTGGACAGAGAAGGGCAGAAATTTTGTTATCACATCTGGAACATGATGGGGGGAAAGGGTCAGTTAGACATGACCTGCCCTCCAGAAATGCACAATCTGATGTGTGTGGCAAAAGCTTCAAGAAACAACTTGGATATAGTGCTAGAGGGAGGCCTTGGGCTGTGGGAGCCAACCTGGAGACCAGGGAAGACTTCCTGCAGGATGTGATGCTGAGGCATTCCCCGGGCAGACAGGATGGGAAACGGCAGTCTAGGAAGCAAGAAGCGCATGGGCAAATGCCTGGTATCAGCCTGGCCTATGCTGCTCCACAACTGGCAACCTTGGGCCCTCTGAGCCCCCATTTCCTCCTGGCAAGCGGGATAATGTCTCGACGGGTGAGATAACTGGCCCAGCCCCAGGCCCACAGCTCACTGCGTTTCATTGCTTGCTGGTCCCTGGGATGAGCTGAGGGTTTTCCCCAGAGGCTCTGGTGTGACCATCCGCCCCCTGCACGCAGGCCGCTGGAGTAACATGTACAAGCTGCCCTACAACTGGATTGGCACGGGCCATGTGGTGTACCAGGGCGCCTTCTACTACAACCGCGCCTTCACCAAGAACATCATCAAGTATGACCTGCGGCAGCGCTTTGTGGCCTCCTGGGCACTGCTGCCGGATGTGGTGTACGAGGACACCACACCCTGGAAGTGGCGCGGCCACTCGGACATCGACTTCGCCGTGGACGAGAGTGGCCTGTGGGTCATCTACCCCGCCGTGGATGACCGCGACGAGGCGCAGTCCGAGGTGATCGTGCTGAGCCGCCTGGACCCCGGCGACCTGTCAGTGCAGCGCGAGACCACGTGGAAGACGCGGCTGCGGCGGAACTCCTACGGGAACTGCTTCTTGGTGTGCGGCATCCTCTACGCCGTGGACACGTACAACCAGCGGGAGGGCCACGTGGCCTACGCCTTCGACACACACACGGGCACTGATGCCCGTCTGCAGCTGCCCTTCCTCAATGAGCACGCCTACACCACCCAGATCGACTACAACCCCAAGGAGCGGGTGCTCTACGCCTGGGACAACGGCCACCAGCTCACCTACACCCTCCACTTCGTGATCTGAGTGGAAACCTGGGGTCACAGGAGAGGAGTGGCCATGGGCATGGGGGCTCCCCACAGCGACTCCTGCAAGGGACTCCCTCAGCAAATATTTACTGGGGGCCAGGCCCAGGGCTAGGTGCTAGGCAGATGGCTTAGCAAGGATCAACCTTCCTTAGCACCCAGTGGAGTAATAATCGCTTCCACCTGCAGAATATTGTCAAGAGCTTCACATTCACTAACCTGCTTAATCTTGACAACTTTGGAGGTAGAGGCAGTTAAGCCCATTTAACAGATGAGAAGATTGAAGCCTCAGTCTGGATCAGGCTAGCCCACTTTACAGATGAGACCTGACCATGCTCTCCCTACCTCCAACCCTCTCCCTTCTCCCCTGGTTTTTCTTGTCCTCTCAAGTCTGTCTCCCTTCCCAGGGGCTACTCGAAACCCTTGGGACCACACACTAGTGTTGGGTGGAGGCCAGCTCTGCGTGCCGCCCCAGGACCCTGTTCTAAGCTGCTGGTGGCCCTGGGGCTTTGGGCCCTTTGGCTGGTGTCCTTGCTCCTTGCCTTTGGCCAGCCCCCCCATCCCCACCCGCTGTCTGACCGCATTCCAAACCTCCACAGTCACCCAGCCACTGAACAGAAACCACACCTCAAGAAAAAAATACCAGCCCCGCTTCCAAGACCCCCTCCCTCTGTACTCATTTTTATTTTCTCTTATTCTTCATCAGTGCCGTCATTTGTTTCTGAGGCAGCAGCTGAGAAGGCTGCAGGCAGCTGCCTGCCACCACGACTCTACCAGAGTGGGGAACTGGGCCAGGCCCTGGGGCTCCCTCTCCACCCAGAAGTGCTGGCTCCAGCCACATACCCAGGCTGTGGGACCTCTCCCCACTACCTCCCAGAGCCTTTGGGCCGGCGTCCACCTTGTCCTTTCTCTTTGGGCTTTTTAACCCACAACCTATGTGCACTCAGGGATACTCCAGGTCTGCCATGAGCAAGACCCTAAGCCTGAGGCTGGGCAGTACCAGGATGAAGCAGGTTTCCTCTTCCTTGGCAGTCCTAACCTGGTCTTTAGGTGAGCTGGCCTGGGAGATGGCGGTGAGGCTGAGATCGAGGCAGCCAGCACAGAGGAGGTTTTGGACCTTCTGGTGGCAGGGAAGAGCCGGGGGTGGAAGCTGGGAGGGAAGGAGAAAGGGGTCTGTGGGTCAGGGTTTTCCTGACTTCAGAGATATTGAGGCCAGGGTGCCCAGAGTCCAAGTTGGGGCTGAAAATGCACAGGTGGGCTCCCCTGAGCCTCAGTCCCAGGCAACCCAGGGGATCAGACCTTCAGGTCTGTTTCTATCTGCTTTGAACAACATTTTTAGAGCTGGAAGTTCTCCAGCCTGACCCTTGCATCAGCAAAGGAAAAAGGGCGCAGGGCCACTCTGGGAACAGGACACAGCCGACCTCCCTCCAGAAGGGCTTCGTCAAAATCCTTTATCCTACAGGCTTGGAGGCAGCTAGGCTGTAGACCACCTGGCACCCAAGCCATACTAACACATTTGAAGGGTATTTACAGCTGATCTCGACACAACCCTGGACCCTGCTGCTTTCATTCAGTCCCCATGCCAGCTCCCAGGTGTCTGTGTATGTGAACACCCAGCTGCCACGTTGGGAAATTCAGCTGCATACCCTGGAGTGTAAGGAAATGCATTTTGTGCAGAATACACTTCTTTCAGACATTGTCAGGTGACGTTATTTTGTTTAAGCTGTAACTCACCCCCAAAATAAAGGGGAATGATGACGCCCAGCCGAGCCAGGCCTGACTCATAGTAGCAGACTCATCCAGGCGCCCCCACCCAGTGGAACTCCAAGGGCTGAGCATACAGACTCTTTGGGGGCTGCAAGTCCTGGGTGTGGGTCTTAGAAGACTCAGTGCTTTGTGATATCACAGCCCAACCATGTGAGAAGTGTTCAGGCTCCTCTCTTCCCATTAGTCTTAGAAAAGGGAAAGTTCAAATGGACTGATTTTGAAAAAGGACAAGCAAAATGGTTTTCTCGGGGACAGGATGCTGGTTGCAGCCTCTAAACATTCACTGATCCCCTTCTGCTTTCAGGTCCTTGTATGTGGGTTACATTGTAGGTACAGTTATTTTCCTTATTTTACAGATAGTCAGACTGGCGCCCAGAGAAGTTAAGTGGAGGCAGTTAAGTGGAAAGCCAGGTTTCCAAATCAGGTAATATAACATGAACATCAACAGTGAGCTAAGAAAGTCATGTGCATCTTCACAACAGTGGAAGGTATATACTCTGTGTGTGCCCATTTTACAGATGGGAAAACTGAGGTAAAGGGACTTACCCAAGCAAGCAGTTTACTCTGTAGCAGAGTCAGGTTTTCACGGCTGGTTAGTACGTGTTTTTTGTCAATTGTTATCTCTCTCGCAGCAGCTCCAGAATAGTGCTCGTTTCTTTTAAACCAGTGTAGCCAAGACATAGGAGAAGGAGAAGGAGAAGGCAATGGCACCATACTCCAGTACTCTCGCCTGGAAAATCCCATGGACGAAGGAGCCTGCTAGGCTTCAGTCCACAGGGTCGCTGAGAGTTGGACACGACTCAGTGACTTCACTTTCACTTTTCACTTTCATGCACTGGAGAAGGAAATGGCAACCCACTCCAGTGTTCTTCCCTGGAGAATCCCAGGGACGGGGGAGCCTGGTGGGCTGCCGTCTATGGGGTCGCACAGAGTCGGACACGACTGAAGCGACTTAGCAGCAGTAGCAGCAGGAGACCCAAGAAGGAGGTTGGGGTCCGCTCATAAAGAGCCTTGAATGCCAAACCAAAGAGCGACTCCCTCCAATCACATTTGGAATGAAGTCGAGTATAAAGGAGAGGAAAGGAAATTCTCAATTGGATTTTGTCCTATCAGTGATGGGAGGCAGGGAAGAGCTTTTGTTGTGGGATTTACTACGTTTAACAGCAGGTACTTAAAGGAGAGAGCCAGCTTTTCCTGCCGACCTCAGCTGTGAAGGCAAAGGAAGCCGTCTCTGGTATTTCTGAACAACATGATTCAGGAAGAGGCTTTGACTGCTACCTTTGATTCCTCATGAGAGAGTTCTAGGCCTTAATATTTAATTTGCTCTGTCTGGGGAGAAAAGAAGGAGGCCTCTGCCTTGGGAGGCAGCCCTAAAAGTAAGGCTCTGGGGGTGGGATGGGGTTCCCTGGGAATGACTTGAGGGCTTCTGAAAACCAGTTTGTTCTAAAGCATCTTTTCCTCTTGACAACATTAGGAACCACTCTGGTGACAGGAAGACAGCCCAGGATGGTTGTCAGGGAGCCCTGGGTAAGGAAGGGTTTGGAAGTTCTAGGTTCGAATCCAGCTGTGCTTCTCACAGGCTTCACATTCGGGCAGGGTAGGGACTGTCAGAGGGGACAGACGTCAACTCCTTTTTATGCTGAATATTTGCAGTTTAGTGAGGACACAGGGAAGCTGAGGGCCCAAGCAGTACCCTCCTAGAGCTATAAGGCACCTTTACCTACAGTATCACTAATCCACCCAGGAACCCCACGGTTGGCATTACTTTCCCCATTACAGGGGATGAACCTCAAGTTCAAAAAGGTTAAGCAACCTGCTCAGGGTCACGAATCTAACAAGAAGTATAGTCAAGAGTTGAACCAGGTCTCTTTTTACACCAAAGCCCCAAACTAACTGTTGTTAAGAATTTTGTAACCAGTCAGTTTTTTTCTTTGCTTTGGCTACTGGGAAGCTTAAAGTCAAACTTGAGATTATTTTTAACAGTTGTTGTACTGAGTCTCCTACTGGACTCTGGCCTCATTCTAGCTTTCTGCTTTTGCCTTTACCCTGATCTCTTTATTATATTGTATTTTATCTATTTTTGTAAATTGCCACAGTATCTTTTTTTGCACCAAGGTAGACTGTACCGAAATAAATACATGATCAAAAGTTTGGTTTATAAGTCTTGATTGAATATTAGGATCTTCATCCTTACCAAACACAGACATTTAACTTTAAAACAATACTTAGTTTGTTATGAGAATTGGCCTTGTTACTGGAAACTGATCTGGAAAATGAACTAGGGCAGAAGAACCCAAGTTAGACTGAAAACCAGGCCCCTCCCAGGGTAGAGGAGAAGCAAGCCATTCCCAAAGGTACAGACATCACCTTGCAGCCCCACCTTTAGCTGCAGAGAGAGAGAATCCCAGATCAGGGGACATGGGGCTGAAGGGAAGGTAAGAACAGAAAGAAAGGTTTTCCTGGGGAAAAGACAGTATTGTGGAATCAGGGAGGCGGGCCTTGAGCATCACTGACTGATGTTTCTCAAGCTTCAGTCATTCATGTGACTTTTGTCACATTTCCCTTTATCATCTTCAGTATGCTTTGTTATTTCTTTTTTCGATCATTTCATTCTTTTTACTAATTTTATTTCAAAGGGAAGCTTTATAACCTGTTAGCAAAATGAAAACAAAAAAAATCTTTAAAAAATTTTTTAGAGACGAACTTTCTTACAATAGTAAAAGATAGCCAGTGACCATAAACACAAGGTGATCAGAACATGATGCTGAGAACATGCAGTCTCGCTGGACACCGTGCCTGTGAAGCAGGCCCAAGGTCTTTGTGTAAAAAGGAAGGTTAGCAAATGTTCAGGGGATGTAAAGGGCAAATGAGCAGAATGTGGACATGTCCTTGATGTAATCAGAGGGATGAGACTGAAAGAGAATAGCTTCTCCCATATGACTTAATGGATCTTCACATGGTGCCTTAGGTACCTCCAAGGAGCAATCAAACCACCGATGGGTGACTTGGACTTAGACTGGCTTCCCAAACACACATATACACGCACTTGTTCAGCCCAGTCCCCACAGGACAGACAAGTCAGAAGCACAGTGCCGCTCCTGCCACGGCAGAGGCTGATGGGGACACGTCCCTATCACCACTCAGATCCCACTGGGGCCGATCCTAATCCCAAGCAAGCCAAGCATGGGTGGGTTTTAGGTAATCTGGACCATGACCTCCCACTCTGGCTCCTCACCAGCACCAGTCCCATCTGTTCTCCGCCCCATCCTCCCCCAACTTTGCATCAGCTTTGCATTACTCTGCCCAAGACAGTGGTCTCTACACCTGTGCATGGCCACCTCCCTCTGTCATTCAAGTTTCAGCTTCCCCAGGGAAACTGCCCCTCAATGCTGAGTCTGAAGTTGGCCCCATCACAAACTTCCTTGTACCTTCACTAGCAGGCATTTATTAGTTTTCCTTCTTCAGGCCTGTCTCCTGTCCCTGGAGTCTGAGTTCTATGAAAGCAGAACTTGCTCTCTTCTTGTTGATCAGCACCCAGGAGACCCCAACAAATGTCTGCAAATAACTGAGTGATCTGTCTCAGAACCTAGAGTCAGGTTCCAGGCAGGAGTCTCTAGAGTGTAATCTCAGATCATTAAGGTTGGAGAGCAGATGGGATATTTCCAGTAATTCTCTCCATCCTGAAGTTCTATGAGAATAAGAAAACCCATCTTCAGGGAAAAAATACCTGCCTAATCAGCTTCCCCAGGGAAACTGCCCCTCAATGCTGAGTCTGAAGTTGTCCCCATCACAAACTTCCTTGTACCTTCACTAGCAGGCATTTATTAGTTTTCCTTCTTCAGGCCTGTCTCCTGTCCCTGGAGTCTGAGTTCTATGAAAGCAGAACTTGCTCTCTTCTTGTTGATCAGCACCCAGGAGACCCCAACAAATGTCTGCAAATAACTGAGTGATCTGTCTCAGAACCTAGAGTCAGGTTCCAGGCAGGAGTCTCTAGAGTGTAATCTCAGATCATTAAGGTTGGAGAGCAGATGGGATATTTCCAGTAATTCTCTCCATCCTGAAGTTCTATGAGAATAAGAAAACCCATCTTCAGGGAAAAAATACCTGCCTAAACACTCCACCCTGGTCTGCAGCCAGACACTTGGCCAGTAAAGAAAGCTGTGGTGTTTCTGTCGTCTGTGGCAATAACACTGTCACATGCCAGACATGCAGCTCTGAACCCCAGTTCAGTATTCAGGGCAGCTCAGTGGCCCACAGAAGCCAGAGACTGTAGAGCTTGGGGGGCTTGGGGGCTAGACTGACTTATCTCTGACCCTTACCAGCTTGCCTGACAGCATCACCCGCCAGAAAACGAGTGACAAGTTTTATGCAGTTTTATAAACCCTGAGCATGATGCCCAGTACACCGTGGGCATTCAGGAGGCAGTAACTCCTGTTAGCATTGTGACCAGTTAATTCCCTGCTCAGAGGATCTGCCAGCTCTTCCAGCAGAGAGCTGTGGGGTATCCAATGTGACTGATGCTTGTGTGCCAGCCTTGGGGGCACCAAGCTGAGCAGGTCTCACTCCTCCCCTTGGGAACCTGCTGGGAGGTACGAAAGCCTTTCACAGACACATCCACATGGTGTTCTTGGTGCTTTGAGAACCAAGAGTCTTTAGGGGCTCCCTGTGCCTTACCAAGGAGTGGGGGCTGCTCCCAGAGCCATGGAGGTGCCAACACCTCCCAGCCTACCTCCCGGTCAGAGAGTGAAGAGCCTCCTCTGGTCCCTTTTTGATGCTCTCCTCAAAAGGGATGACCTTCTCCTGCCCTCTAGATTTTCTCACTAGGGCTTCAAGCCCTAGAATTTCCCTTCACTGAGTGGGGAAGAAAGAAATAACAATAACTGCTATAGGAACTACACCGTCCGGGTGTGTGCTCCATGCCAGGCTCAGTTGCCGAGTCTACGGCATCATCTCGTTGAATCCTCCCAGTGACCCCACAGAATAGGTTTTGCTGTCCACGCTTCACAAATGGGGAGACTGGGGCACCAACTGCTGTGTAAATTGTTCAAGGTCACACAGCCATGAAGACCGAGCTGCAGCACCACCCTCTCAAAACACCATACCAGTGGTTCTCGCACCCAGCTCCCAGGACTTCTCTGGTGGTCCAGTGGCTAAGACTCTGTGATACCAGCGCAGGGGCCTGGGTTCAATCCTTGGCCAGGGAACTAGATTCCACATGCCAACTAAAAGATCTTCGAAGATCCTGCATGACCCAAATAAGAGCTGGCACAGCCAAATAAATATAAATACATACATACATAAAAAGCTCTGAGAAAAAAATCCAGCTCCCATCAGAATCACTGCTGGTGCCCGGGTGCCACCCCAGACCATGGTCCCTGGGGGCAAGGACTGAGACCTGCCCAGAAGATCGTGCCATGGGGGTTGGAGGCCCCCTTGTCCTTCGCTCTCCCATTGCTCAGAAGGGGCACCCCAGGAGTGATGGGGTGGATCTGTCAGATACCAGGCTGCACGTATGAAAGCACCCTCCTCACGGCTGCCCCAGAAGAACAGCAGAGGGAGCAGGCCTTAGCCTGGCGTGTGGGCCATTTCTCCCCAACAGGGCGACTATGAGTGGGGGTGGGGTTCCTAGGGCACAGAGCACAAAGACACCCTCTGCCCCAGGCAGTGCCCAGACGCTACCCTACCCACCGGGTCCAGTCTGAACTCTGCCCACATCTGGGGCCAGTCCCTCGAGCCCCTACATTCCAACAGGGACTTTGTGAGGCAGAACAGACAGGGCTTTCAGGATGCATGCCTGCCAGGGGGTATGAATTATTACCGAGAATTATCTGCCATGAGCTCAGGGTGCCATTTCACGTGCCAAAGGTTGGCTGCCCTGCCCTGGCCCTGGCTGCTTGGCTCCAGGCCCTCATTCCAACTGTGCAAGGACAGAAACTTTATTCTCTCCCATGGCAAGAGGCCTCCGCCCCTCACCATCTGTGCAGCACCCGCCTCAGCGATCCTCCCGCCCCCACCAAGGGGCCAGGGCCCCCTTTCTCCATGGCTCAACACAGAGCAGATTAGATAGGGTGATTCCAAAGACAAGTTTCCCAGGTTTCTTTAAGCCAGGGATTTTATTGACAGGGAAAGTCACTGTTACCAAAATGTCCCATCCCAACCTGGCCTGGCTTTTTTGCATGAGGCCTTGATGGACTTGAACAGCTGCTGCAGCTGCAACAAGCTTCTAGTGGAAGGACCCAGGGCTGTGGGGGCCAGACAGCCCTTGATTTGAATCTCAATTTGCCACCTACCACCTGCCACCTGCAGAATGTGGGCACTCTACCTGAAATCTCTGTTCTCAGTTTCCTCATCTTTAAAATGGGAGTGACAACCTCGATCTTCACTACCAGGAATGTTGCCAGGTTGAAATGAGCTAATGGACATGCAAAAGCATTAGGTGGGAACACAGAGGTGTACGGCAGGACGAAGCACAGTGCACTGTGAAGGACCTCAAAGACTGACTTGGGGCGTCACTCTAGGTCTGATCACGTGAGCTGTCAACAAATGCAAGCATGTCCTCAAAACTGATCGTCTTCCTTGCCTTCTCTAACAGAAGAGTGAGGAGGGCACATTTCTTTCATCCAGTGAGCCCCCTTGGATTGACTGGCAGTAGTCATCTATGAGAGCTGCCCACCTGGCCCAGGGCGAGGGAGGACAGTGAAGATTAGCAGGGTTTGCCATGAAAATAAGAAGTCTGGCTGGTGAGATATATGCTATGTTTGCTGTCTCTGTTATGGAACAAGGTCTAAATAAAACTCCTTACTATTTTTGCCTGGATTTGTGTAACAGCTTCTACATTGACCTTTCTGCCTGTTGTCCCTTCTTACCCTCTGATCTTCAACTTCAGTTGCTAGAGTGAATTTTCTAAAATGAAAAGCTGACCATGTCCCCTATTACCTGTCACTGTCCCATGGCTCCTCCCATTGCTCTAAGGATCCCAGCGGTGACTTTCAAGGCCTCTGTTCACTTTCCCAGCCCCACCCATAGCCACTCACTTCCAAATACCCCAACCGGAAGTCCCATCGACCTGCAGGCCTTCAAGAGCCAAGATGTGAGGATCCAAGGCAGCTTGGAAAGTCAAACCCCAAACTCTGTGCCCAGACTCACAAGATCAGGTTGAGATCAGAAAGGCAGCCAGAGATTTCACTGCATTTGCCAACAGTGAGTTTAACAAAGCAGAGGGAGCTGGTAAACTTCCAATGAACCCTGAAGTGCAGTTTAGCAAAGCGGTCACCTGCTCACCCCTAACCACACTGATGGGATTAGTTCTGCGTCACTCCTGCAGAGGGGAATTTACATGGCTCTCTTTTCCTGATTGCCCATTCCAAGACAAATCTTGGCAGCCAGACACAGGGTGGAGTCTTCCAGGCACCACTGTATCCAGAGATTTCTAGTCCAGGATCCAGGCATGTATGAGGACCCTTATCCCACAGGAGGCCATTGAGGTTCCTCCTCATTCCTTCTCAGTCTTTGCTATTCCCCTAAAGGCAATCAGATATTTTAGTCTTTCAGTTTCACAAGATCCTACCCTATACTCCTGCTCTGGTCAGGTGCAGAGATGAGCCTTGGTGATTCAGCGATGGTGCAACGTGAAAGTATTCAAGGGACATTGTCAACGAGCTGGACAGGAAGGGTCGATGGTCAGGAAGCATAACCCACACCACATGGCTGAGGAGTGAGGAACTCAAAAGCAAATCTCCATTTGTTTCTAAAAGATTGGGATGTTCACTGAAATACTAGGGAAGAGTCTAGACTTGCTCAACAGGCAAGTATATGAATGAGTTCCTTGAGGGAAAATAGCTTCTTTAAAGAAAAGAATCCAAACAGGTTTGTTTTTTCTTTTTTCTCTTGAACTTTTAAACTTCGAAATAATAACAAAGTTATGGAAAAACTATAAGAATAACACAAATACTCCTAAATACTTTTCCCTTGGATTCACCATTTATTCATATTTTGTGACATTTGCTTTCTCATTCTCTCTATAGAGAGCTTTTTTTTTTTTTTTTGGACATTTGAGAGTGAGATATGATCCCCCTTTTCCTCTAAATATGAACATTCACATAACCACAGCACAATTAGAAAAATCAGGAATTTTAGCATTATACAATATTCTACCTAATCTAGAACTTCTTTTTTTTTTTTTTTGCATTTCTTTGCCATGGGGATGGTCTTGATCCCTGTCTCCTGTACAATGTCACGAACCTCACTCCCATGTATTCTTGCCACCTCTTCTTAATATCTTCTGCTTCTGTTAGGTCCATACCATTTCTGTCCTTTATCGAGCCCATCTTTGCATGAAATGTTCCCTTGGTATCTCTAATTTTCTTGAAGAGATCTCTAGTCTTTCCCCTTCTGTTCTTTTCCTCTATTTCTTTGCATTGATCACTGAAGAAGGCTTTCTTATCTTTTCTTGCTCTTCTTTGGAACTCTGCATTCAGATGCTTATATCTTTCCTTTTTGCCTCTCTTCTTCTCACAGCTATTTGTAAGGCCTCCTCAGACAGCCATTTTGCTTTTTTGCATTTCTTTGCCATGGGGATGGTCTTGATCCCTGTCTCCTGTACAATGTCACGAACCTCACTCCATAGTTCATCAGGCACTCTATCTATCAGATCTAGACCCTTAAATCTATTTCTCACTTCCACTGTATAATCATAAGGGATTTGATTTAGGTCATACCTGAATGGTCTAGTGGTGTTGCCCACTTTCTTCAATTTAAGTCTGGGGCCTCAGCCTCTGACATCTGTGTGGGCCTCTATGGTTGTGCTAGCTTCTGACTCTGGCCATAATTTCCAAAATTCCTGAGCACAGGGACAGGTCTGAAATATTAAATGTGTTTTATTTGTTGACCAGTCTGTTTAGCACACATTCAGTTTTCATCATAAACCAACAAAATCATTCTCATACTTCTTGATATCCAATGCTGTGGCATATGCCTCTTTCAACCAAGTTGTCCCCGCTTTCTCAAAGTCAATATAATTCTGCCTCTTGGGGCACTATTTTTCTCTTCCTGGGAAGAAAGCTATTTCTGTGAATGTGTGAACTCTACTGAAAGAGAATCAGCAAAAGTACATGGTACACTATTCCTACAGATCAGCAGAATTTATGAGACATGAGAGCTCCCGGAAGGGAGATTTGCATATCTGCCCTCCAGGTCTCCCTAGGAGGCTTGACTACTATTGGATGGCTCAGGTGTGGCCTTAAGAGAGGCAATGGGCTCTTAAGATTTCTAGGACCAGGACCCTTTTAGCTGCAGCCCAGGTCTAGAGGATGGTTTCAATGTCTTACTTTACCATCCCTCCCCATTTCTCTATTTTGAGCCTCATCCTTATTGACACTCCTCCATTCTGAGAGGGGGAAATGTGCCTCTTATGTCTTTTTGGCTTCTGGATCCATCATCTTTCAGCTGCTCAGGAACTTCATTCCCTTAATGATCCCCTTTCCCCTTTCTCGTCAACTCT
This sequence comes from Aepyceros melampus, assembly GCA_006408695.1. Classification (NCBI taxonomy): domain Eukaryota; kingdom Metazoa; phylum Chordata; class Mammalia; order Artiodactyla; family Bovidae; genus Aepyceros; species Aepyceros melampus. The sequence goes on from SJXQ01002196.1 coordinate 264,617, forward strand.
TTCCCACCCTGGTTCTTGTTTTCAACTTCTATGCCTGCTCAGATCTTACTTTAAAACAAACCTCGCCTGCATACCTGCACTGCTTTGCCTGGCCAACACCAACTTGTCTTTCTATTTTCTGTTCACACGAAGCCTCCCCTCCATGCCACACTTCTACTCTTCTCTGTTCCTGGAGTGCCATGTGCATATCTCTTGTCTCACATATATCCTGTACTGCAGCTTACTTTTTTTATATGATTGCCCCTCCCACTGGACAAAATGTAACTGCACTTTTTACCTATTGCTGAACTCCAGTTACCTTATATAGTAATCTCAATAAATTTTTGTTTGAATCAATAATGCAGAGGCCTAATGAATGTGTCATTTTGAGAAGCTGTTTTCAAATCAAGTAAAGAAACTGGAATGGGCCCAGAAAATTCAAGACACTTATATCCTCAAGACCCATCTGCAGTGAGGTTTAAAGAAGTAAGGTATTTTGACATACTACTTTTTAACAAGAGCAGGATATTAAACAGTGGTAAGATCTCAATTTTCCCCTATAGGATCCCTTAAAAAATTACATATACAGTACTTATTCAATGAAAAAGCAAATTTGAGTATAAAAATCACCTGTAATGCCACAATGTAGATATGACTTCTGTTGATATTTCCGTGTACATTCTTCTAGACTTCTTTACTGTGCTAAAATGTCTATTTGTGTAAATACATATTTTAAATTGCATTATACCATGTATACTTTTGAAAGCCTACCTTTTCACTCATCATGTGCATCTTTCCACACCAATAAAAACACAGCTACAATATCACTTTTATGCTGGAGTGGGATTAAGGTGGGTGAAGGTTATAATATATTTAACCAATCCATCCTCTATTATAAAATTTTAGGCTATTTGTAGTGTTTCATTATTTGAAAACCATTTCAACAACAACAAAAAAAAAACATTTTAAAACCATTCAACAAAAAAGCTTACATTTTTTTAAGCTCATGCTTTATTATTTTCTGAGGATGTATTTTTAATGGCACAGTTTCCTGGTCAAAAGATATATTCATATTTGAAGTTTTTTATGTTACAAATTGTCACATTTCTCTTCAGAAAATTGTACTAATTCATGAGCTTCCCTAGTGGCTCAACTGTAAAGAAAGTTGTACCAATTCACACAAAAGTGGCTTTCCCTACAGTTTCACCAGTATCAGTTATGCTGATGCTACTTACTCTTTTTCATTTTGATTTGATTGCTACGTTTTTTTTTCTTTCAAAATTTGCATCTCATTGATTGTTAGTTAGGCTGAACATATTTTTATATCTTTATTGTTCCTTTTATTTATTTATTTATTTTTAAAAATGTTTATTTATTTAACTGCCCAGGTCTTAGCTGCAGCATGCAGGATCTTTTAGTTGCAGCATGTGGGATCCAGTTCCCTGACCAGGGATCAAACCCTGGCCCCTTGCATTGGAAGAGTGGAGTCTTAGCCACTGGACCATCAGGGAAGTCCCTATTCCTTTTATATTTATTTTTGAGTTTCCTGTTCATATCCCATTATCTCTTATTTATTTGAAAAGTTATATGTATTTGCCAAAAATGTATCATATACTTTTCCTAACTTGCTCTTTGCATTTTAAAGCCTTATTTACAGTGTTTTTTATAAAATTCTTACTTTACTATGCATAAAATTTAACCTTTTTTTCCATGGGTAATCCATCTTTTCCTTCAGGTTTCTTCTTAGATACCTTCCCCACAGGAGGCAGAGATTACCAGTTACCTACCAAATACCCTCTCCTCATCTTCTCTAGCAAGAGAACAATGTGTTTCTGAGTCTCCTTTGTAGTTGGGTGTGACCAGGTGACCAGTTAGGGTCAATACTGCAAGTGTTGTTGTATGGCCTGGGGCAAAACTCCCCAAGAGTGAGAGGTGAGGCTTCTCCCTTCTTTTCTGCCGCCTAGAAGGAGACAGCTGGGGCTCCAGCAGTCATCCTGGACTATGCGGCAGTGGGTACGGAAGGAAGGAGGCTGGGGTCCTTATGTGTACAGTTGTCACACCAGCCCTGGGCCGTCCACCCCCAAACTTCTCTTCTATAAGAGATTAGGTAAGTCACTATAGTCAAGCCTCTAGAAAGAGCAACTATTACTCCTAAAAGCAATTCCTAACTCATATGCTGACCCAAGGTTATATTAATATTTATTTGTATTTTATCTACTATATTATCTCTACCTTTACAGATATATGACTGAAAAGACTTATAACCAAGATTCAATAGTATTATAAGATGATAATTCTTGGTAGAAGCTTCTTCAAAATAATAATCGCTAGGCTTCCCTGGTGGCTCAGCTGGTAAAGAATCTGTCTGCAGTGTGAGAGAACTGGGTTCAATTGCTAGGTTGGGAAGATTCCCTGGAGAAGGGAACAGCTACCCACGCCAGTATTCTGGCCTGGAGAATTCCATGGACTGCAAAAAGTTGGACACGACTGAGCAACTTTCACTTTCAGAACCCTGTGTGGATAAACTGTTACACTGAATTTTAAGGAAGAATCTAATTATAGAGTTTTATTCTATCAGGCATTTTTTGAAAAAGTTAGGCCAACAATCTTGACTAAAATACTTTTATAATACAGGTCTTGAAAACAGTTTTAGTATCTATTTTCTTCACTCATTATCAGCTTTAATCCTGACAAGTTAGTTTTCAGAGGATGTGACTATAATATATGTCTAGCTAGTTGGGAGGTTTTCAATGTAGATAATTGGATACATATCTAAATTTGAATAATAAAGAGCTATAGTATAGCAATATTGTACTATGGTTCCTTACAGCCAGAATTTAATTTTAATACTATTAGTTTTAAAACATGTTTTGACTATAGGTATGCTTTTTCTAGAACTTGACAACACATACTACTCTTGCTTATGGAACAATTAGCCAGAGATTAGTGTTCAATTTAATGTAACGAATATTTCCTTAACTAATGTTTATTGTTTATATATGTGTGCATGCTCTCAGTCATGTTCGACTCTTTGTGACCCCATGGCCTCCAGTCTACTAGTCTCTTCTGTCAATGAGACTTCCCAAGCAAGAATACTGGAGTGGGTTTCCATTTCCTGCTCCAGGGGATCTTCCTGACCCAGGGATCGAACCTGTGCCTCTTGCATTGGCAGGGGGTTCTTTACTAGTTGAGCCATCAGGGAAACCCCAAACACCTATTATGTATTTATTAGTCCTGTATTTAAACTCACAATGACCTGCAATTCAGATAATATAATCCCTAGTTTAGAGAGGGGGAAATTGAAGCTCAGAGGTGTTAATCCATTTGCACACTCACTGGCTAAAAGGAAATTTCAGACAGCCTCTGAAACCTGTTAATTTCAAAGTCTAAACTCTTGTGCTACTCATTCCAGGCCCTGAGCTGGGTCTGAATGAGATAAGAGATTAGGAAGCCAGTTTCCTACAAGCAATATTAAAGAAAATTTGGTACTTACCTGCCCCACACAGATCTGTTATATTAATGCGAGTGGGCAGGGAACTGCCTTTCGAGTTAGCTGCAGACACAGCCACAGCCCAGGTGCCAGTTCTGGGAATGACCCAGGTCCAGGAGGTGTGTTCTGTGATGTTCTGTAGTGTGATTTCCCCTCCTGCCACGTCCTGCAAGGTCACTTGATAGTGGAGGATTTTTCCTCTTGCTTCCGATAGACTCAGGTTCTGCAACAAAACACATTCACTTGCTGTGTACTCTCAGACAAGGTCACTGGATGCTCTGCGCTAGGACCTCATGCCCACCTGCAGCAGGCAGCTACACTAGAGTGACCTTTTTATTTACATCTTTTCGTTTCTTCCACCACACACTTTTACGCTCCACCAAGCTCCACCACGTATAGAAAAAAATCAGTTAACATTCTTTAAAAGTTAATTCTTAAAGAATTGTTTGGGAACAATCCCAGAAAGTAAGCATAAAACTAATTCTTTGTATTGTAACCCTATTAGGGCAAGGACCACGAGAAACAGAAGCACTGGAAATGGAGAGTTGCCCAAGCCTGTGCTGGCAGTGCCTGTCCATGCCTAGCGTAGGAAGAGAAAGGCATTGCTCACCAGACTTAAGCATCACAGTTTTCTTGGCAAGGCTCTTCCTTCCATGGGGAGTGGGGTGACCTCAAGACGCTGAAAGACACACCTTTGGTTTGGCAAATGCCCCTTTCTCTAGTTTCCTGCTCCTAAGCCATCTTTTAATAATTTGGTATCCTACGTTTTTATCTGGAGAAGGAAATGGCAAACCACTCCAGTATTCTTGCTTGGCGGAGAAGGCAATGGCACCCCACTCCAGTACTCTTGCCTGGAAAATCCCATGGATGGAGGAGCCTGGTAGGCTGCAGTCCATGGGGTCGCTAAGTCGGACCTGACTGAGCGACTTCACTTTCACCTTTCGCTTTCATGCATTGGAGAAGGAAATGGCAACCCACTCCAGTGTTCTTGCCTGGAGAATCCCAGGGACGGGGGAGCCTGATGGGCTGCCGTCTATGGGATCGCACAGAGTCGGACACGACTGAAGTGACTTAGCAATAGCAATAGCACGTCTTTTATCTGTCAGGAGAGGCTGGGTTAATATGAATATCTGCTTTATTTAGAATTTGTATCTTCCACTTTAAGTGAAAAAACTGGCCTTCTGATTATAATTTGGCTTCTGAAATAATTAGCATGCTGCGAGAGGATGCTCCTATTTGCTGACTCAGGCCTTCTGGTTGGCCCAACAGCTGTAATTCTCACTATAAATTAATGCATGAACATCCAGCTTTCTTATATTTCAGCCTCTGAGAGCTTGAATGATGCAGGTCATGTCGTAGGTGCCTTTCTGGATCCACAAGGGCCAAGACTAGATCATAAAACATGGTCAATTCAATGGGTGAATGCCATGTGGCTGGGGGCATTTTGGGGTACATGTTCAGCCTTTCCCTATAAGACATACTGTGTCCTGGCAAGAACCAACAAAGTTTTGGTGGGGCAAGTGTCCATCACAGCTGATCTTGTGTGGATTAAAACAAGTGAGTGCTTTTGACATTGTGATGTTCTGAACTATTATTAATAAACATACCCTTGGCCACAGAAGAAAAAAAAAGATAAATAAGTAAAAGCTGGGTAGGGAAGACCATTCCATCAGTTCTCTCTCATTCCATCCTTCCCTACCTGTCTCTTTGGTAGCTCCAGAGGGTAGCACCCAGATGTACTTCCCAAGAGTTGGTGTTCACAAAGCTCCTCATTCTTGCCAGGGACCCGGAGGCAAATAGGGAAAGAGCCTCTGTTATGGCCCTCTCATTGTCCTTCACAGACAACTTGGCAATCTCATGCAATCCAATGGTAGAATGCTAACAGAAGGGGGAAAATGTCAAGTCCTACTGGGTCCAACGAACCTACATAGTGACTGCTATGGAAATCTATCTGATCCCAGTGATCTGGTAAGCAGAGGTGTGGGTTGGAAAGATGAGTGAAGGAGGGCAGTGAAGGGCCTGGACCTATCTTGCATTTTCTCTTCAGATCCCTTATTTTTGAGCTGCAAATATCAGTGAGAAAATGAAGATGGGGCCAACAAGTTAGACAAATGAACATGTATCCCTTGACTTATGCTTGTATAAAATGTCAAACTCAAGTTTGGGGATAAAGGTTAATATCAATCAGTTAACTAATCTCCTTAACCAAACTGGAAAATCGACCTAACTTGTCTAGCAGGGTCCATAGAATAAAAAATTCAATGAGTTCAGTGAGCCAGTGGAGAAACAAGTATTTAGCTAGCAGAGCAGTCAGTCTTCTGAAGCACCTGAAAACAGTGTGATTAGGTTAGTTTAAAAAATTAGGTAACATCAAGTTTGCAAATCATGACATAATCCATCACCTGTGGATTACACCTGGCTCTGAGGGAATGGAATAATAACAGAATTAAACAATGGAATAATTATTCCAGTTATAATAATAGCTGGAATAGAATAACACCAGAAGAACAGAACTGGAGGGGAGTCTCCAGATGAACAATGAATTCAATGTTTCATTTTTTCAACAGAGGAAACTAAGTCCCAGGGACATGAGATGATTTGCTTAAGGCCACTCAAGAGACAGATGGAGGAGCTGAGAGTGGAATCAAGGGCTCCTGACCTCCGGACTCCTGACCCCTCCACTCTGACTCGATACTCCTTCTATTGGCAAGCCTGACACAGTTGGTGAGTACAGGCACCATATTGCATAGTTGGGTCCTCAGTCACCCTTCTGGCCCGGAGTTGCAAACCAGCCTCTGTAATTGTGTGGCGTGGTATGCTCTGATGTGGAACATCAATATGGGCATGAGGTTGGTAATTTGGGGAGGGTGGAGATCCAGAATTCTTTCTCCAGAGCCAACAGGCTCTGACTCAGAAGGAGACAAGTTCTGAAACAAAAAGAACCTTGGCTTGAGGAGCCAGCTGGGTCTTTTCAGATAAACTTATTTTTTCCTCTAGTGTTTATTTGGGTGGGTAAGAAAGGGGAATCTATCGATTGGGCCTGAGTCAGGCCCATGAGTCAGTCATACCATGAGTCAGGAGCTCTACAACGGGTGTCACATTTATTCTTTATAACTCCCCATTCTGTTGAGGGTGCTAAAGCTCAAGAGAGGTTAAGAAATGAACTCGTCTCCATAGCAATGTGAGATTTTAGTGCGCCCCCTGGTGGATGTGAGAGATGAAGGCGATACTCCTATTGAGCCTGGGGTCCCTGTGAACATCACAAAGATGGTCCTTGTCCCTTCTTGGACAGTGCTAAGAGCAGATTTCAGCCAGTGATATTACTGTCGTCAGTTTCTTCTACTGGTAAGAATACACTAAAAAGAAAAATATGTCCACTGCTTCTCTCCCTTCAGTTTTCTTTCTGTTCTGTCCTATGGAAAATGACCTAAACTTAGTGAACTTAGCCTTTCTGACTTTGGTTTGTCCAAGAAGCAAGGAGTGAGCTCCCTTATAAACCACTATAATAATTCTGCTGCCTGAAAAGGCTTTCAGAATCAAAAATAACTTGGTGAATGCAATCCAAGAAAGCACAAAGTCTGATGCATTTCAGAATGCACTGCCCCGTTTCTGTTTTGAAGTGTATTATAGGAAAGGTGTTTCTGTGAATTGATAAAGCATTTCCTCTTAGGACTTAAAAACTACTGTACTGACAATAAAGTAATATTTTACTTCTGAATTTCTCTTCAGGCAAAAAATAACTTTTTAAAAACGGTTAGAGTTTAGCCTATATCAGAGAAGAGAGCCTGTAATCAAGACCCCTTGGAAAGCTGGGGAGTTTGAACAGTTACTATCACAGCTTTATCTGTGAAGATTTTTTTTTCCTTTTGGGTTCTGGAACACTGCTGACTTGGTTCTTGTTATTAGGACAGATCTTCGACTTTTCTGTTCCACCACTTAGCAGCTGTGTGACCGTGGGCAAGCTATTTCAACTCTCTGAGCCTCAGTTTCCTCACGTGTAAAATGAGGATAATTCTTCGTGCAGCACAGGTGTATTGGAGGATTCAGTGCCCTAAGGGAAGCTGACTGTTTTCAAAAGAGTGTCTGGTGGATGGCAGATGTGAAGACGCTGGTGGGCACTCTTGACTCACTCTAATATACAAATAAATCATCACGATCTGCACTTTCCCCTCAAGGCTCTTCTATGAATCCTCTATTATTCTTAACCTGGCTTATACCACAGCTCTCTGTGGAAGTCTTGCCAATATCAGACAGTTGATTACAAAGTATATACACCATTTGTGGGTTTAAGCCTGAATACCTCAACTTTTCAACTTACGACTGCCTTCAGCAACCCTAGTTTAAAGTAAAGACAGTCTTCACCTGGAAGGTTTAAAAATCACTGTACTGGAAATTTCTATCTGTGGATCTATTTTCCCCATTAGCCTGTCAGTTCATTTTTGCATCCTCAGTGTCACACACAGGGTTTGCCTCCTAGCAATGACCTTGGAAACACTTTTCACAATTCTCTTTTTAGTTTTCATAGCAATCTCATGTAGTATATGCTATTATTATCTACATTATGCTCATAAGGCACAGAGAGGTTGAGCACCATGCTGAAGGACACACAGCCAGCAAGTGGTAAAGCTGGAACTTGAACCCAGGCAGCACAGCTGCTCTACCTGGAGGATGAGGTCTTAAACTGCTGTCATGCTGGCACTTAGTAGACATTTCCCAGGTGTTCTGTTACTCTGAGCTGATTTACTTTCTGGCAGTTACCCTGGCATAATGATTTCACTAGTTTAAAGTAAAGACAGTCTTCACCTGGAAGGTTTAAAAATCACTGTACTGGAAATTTCTATCTGTGGATCTATTTTCCCCATTAGCCTGTCAGTTCATTTTTGCATCCTCAGTGTCACACACAGGGTTTGCCTCCTAGCAATGACCTTGGAAACACTTTTCACAATTCTCTTTTTAGTTTTCATAGCAATCTCATGTAGTATATGCTATTATTATCTACATTATGCTCATAAGGCACAGAGAGGTTGAGCACCATGCTGAAGGACACACAGCCAGCAAGTGGTAAAGCTGGAACTTGAACCCAGGCAGCACAGCTGCTCTACCTGGAGGATGAGGTCTTAAACTGCTGTCATGCTGGCACTTAGTAGACATTTCCCAGGTGTTCTGTTACTCTGAGCTGATTTACTTTCTGGCAGTTACCCTGGCATAATGATTTCTATCCTGTTTTATAGCTGGAAAACAGCAAAATAATGGAAACTTTTTAAGAGCAAGCTTTAGCTCCCCTTGCATCTGTGTTTGGAGAAGGAAATGGCAACCCACTCCAGTGTTCTTGCCTGGAGAATCCCAAGGATGAGGGAGCCTGGTGGGCTGCCATCTCTGGGGTTGCACAGAGTCGGACAAGACTGAAGTGACTTAGCAGCAGCAGCAGCATCTGTGTTTCCTATGTTCTGTTAATTCTCTGCTACTTACTCTTATCTTTGTTACTGACCACATTCTGCTATCCAACCCAAATTCCCTGCATTGCAGCTGGCATAGCATGTGTGACCAGCAAGCAAGGGAAAGCAACCTGTTCTGTCTGAAAGTATCTGCAGCAATTCTGTGCCAGCCTGTGTTGGGACAGGGCTGGGAAAGGGAAGGAGAGAGAGTTGAATACTACAACAAAACTAATCGTCCCATCTGCTGCTTTTGTATTTAAATATTGATTCTGATGTTGTATACCTCCTATAATTATATAAGGCTCCTGGCAGCCAATCTTCCCTGGGGATTCACAATAGACCTTTGTCCTTCATCAATATAAACCAGGTTACAAATAATACTTTCTACTTTTATTGAATCTCTTTCATATGAGCAGGCCAAAGAATTCATGGCTTCAGTACAATGTGATACAGGCTGGAACACTTTTCATTCACCAAAGACAAAGACAGGGAGAAAGAACCAAGTAAATTACTAAACAAGCTGCTTCTGATCTCAACTGTCTTTCTGAAGCTGCGCTGTTAACTAGTATGGGGCTGGCTTTTTTCTCTTTCTCCTTGTCTTCTATGGTTTGAGGGTAGCTATTTATCAAAATGAACTACTTCTTTTAACAAGTGAATCTTTTCCCTACTCAATCTTTCCCCCACTTTCGGAAACAAGCGTTTCCCCATCTCTCCTGTCCTGCTTGTCAAGGCTTAGGAACCTTGCTCACTACAGGAGGGAGCCATGTAGCCTTTGAAATGAGGCTGTCCTGACCTAGGATGGGGTGCCATCTGGAGGGTGAGCTCTTGGCCTCTGGTCATACTGGCACTTAATAGACACATGCATGCGTGCCTACTCAGTCGCTTCAGTCATGTCTGACTCTGCGACCCTATGGACTATAGCCTGCCAGGCTCCTCTGTCCCTGTGATTCTCCAGGCAAAAATATTGGAGTGAGTTGCCATGTCCTTCTCCCAGGGATCTTCCCAACCTGGGCATCAAACCCGAGTCTCCTGCATTGGCAGGTGGATTCTTTACCACTGAGCCATCAGAGAAGCCCCAAGATAGTTCATTAGTAATTTTTAAATTGATTGCATGTTGAAATAACATTCTCAATAAACCTGTGTTAAGCAATACGTATTATTAAAATTAACTCCACCTGTTTTTTTTAATGTCCTAAAATGTGGCTATGAGAAAGTTTGAAATTATACATATGGCTTGCATCTGTGGCTTGCTTTATACTGGGTTGGCCAAAAGGTTTGTTCAGGTTTGTGTGCCCTCTTATGCTGAATGAAACTTTTTGACCAACCCAATATTTCTATGGGATAGCAAGCACTTGACTAATGTGATTCTTTACATGCCAAAGCCATGTCCCCCCTGAGGTCTTCCTAGCAAATGTTCTCCCACCCTTGTCCTGACTAATTTGTTCTTCTGGGGAGCTCCAATATTACTTTCTTTTGCTTTTTTAAGTTAGAAAACTGTAATAACACCTGGACAGAATCATATAAACAGTTTAAGGGAAAACACATGATATTTTCTAAAGCTTTTAAATATTCCAAAAGATTTTATCCTTAAAACTCAGTTTAAACAAAAACTTCTCCCTATTTAATCCTCAGCAACTAGACTGCTGACTCATTTTACCCACACCTCCAAATCCTTTCAACCAAATGAACTACAAGCAGACGCTCACATGGATTCTGAGTGTAGGCCCATCTTTCCATGTGTAGACCCTCCCGTCCCTTGCATCTTCCTGATGCCCTCTTTAACTGCAGGGACTCACGGCCTGAGCTTCACTTTGGTCTAAGATTCACAAAGTTAGTCAGCTGCACAGAGAATGGGAGATGCTGAAACTGCCAGTACTGCCTTCCGAAAGGTCCTCTCTGCCTCCTCACCCCTCCTTTCCCTGGTCATAGTCCCCTCAGCTGAACCTTGAACTCCTTCGTAACACCCGAAGACCCTCACCATCCTCTCTGCATTTCTGTCCTCCTCTGCTGGACCATGAGCTCAAGGACACGGAGCCTGCCCCTGGCTTGTTCACGTCCATGTCCCTGCATACAACATGGGCTCTAGGCCTAAAGAGGGGCTTTAATGTACTTGTTCGCGTGGATGAACAAATGAGGGAGTGAGCGAATGAAGAAGGGAATTCAGCTCCATCTGCACATAGACATTTCTCTTCCAGACCCATGGTCTAAACCTAAACTTCAGAAAGTTTATGATTAGCCATGCTTCAGACAGTGAGAGGACTCTGAAGAAGTTGACAGAGGACACTGGAAAGGGTAACGTGGCTTTAACCCACTGTCATATCTTTTCATACATCATCCATATATATATTCAAAGTGATTTTCTTCTTAAAGGATGGAAGCTGAATTAACTGAAGGAAAAGTGTCCTGGAATCACAGATGGAGATAACTGGTCAAAGCAAAGGGAATGATGTGAAAGTTTGTGCAGAAGGGGATGTTAGAGAGAATGTGAGGGAAAGAATTGATGACCCCTGTGAAGGGGTCTCCATCCGGCCCTGGGGCTGTGGTGACACAGCAGCATTTTCTGCCACCGCATTTACTGTCTTGACAATACCCAGGTGTTTTTGTTCTATTCATAGATTATGCTCAATTTTTTGGCTTCAACATAGAAAGTACTTTTTCTCTTAAAAGCAACTATGGGGACTTCCTTAGTGGTCCAGCGGTTAGGACTCCGTGCTTTTACTGCAGGTTCAATCCCTGGTCGAGGAGCTAAGATCTCACAAGCCATGTGGTATGACCGAAAAAAAAAAAAAAAACTATGGCAAAAAACAGTACAGAATACTTTTGAGGAAATGTAGCTTTTAGGAGAAACCAAGGTGTGGGAAAATGAGGAACTACATAGGAACCAGAACAACAGTGGTCCCCTCTACCCTCAACACGCTCACACTCACATTCATAAATAGACACATGTGTAGATGCTCACATTCACACCCACCCCCCACACTCACAGACCCACACATATTCACCCACACTCACACCCACATACACCCCACACACCCATCTTCCACACATTCACGCCTTTACACTCACTCACTGCAATGGTGATTCACACACTGGAATTTCACACCTAATGTGATGGTGTCAGGAGGTGGGGCCTCTGTGAGTTGATTAGGTCATAAGGGTGAAGCACCCATGGATGGGATCAGCACTCTCTAAGACCCCAGACAGCTGTCTAGTCCTTTCCACCATGTTACCATGTGAGGACACAAGAGAAGTCTGAGACCCAGAAGAGGGCCCTTACCTAACCATGCTGGCAGCCAGATCTCAGACTTCCAGCATCCAGAACTGTGAGAAATTGATCTCTGCTATTTGCAAGCCCCCAAACTATGGTATTTTATTAGATGTGACTAAGACACTCACACGCACAGCATACATGCCTGCACACTCACAAACATACTCATATCTACACACCCACACAATCAGATCCCTCCCATGAATACAATATTCACATGCATTCATACACATGTGCACTCACACACACACAACACACACGCAGACACACCACTCCAGATACTCACATACCCTCA
>SJXQ01002196.1:277163-312147 GCA_006408695.1 Aepyceros melampus
CACCCACCCCCCTGCCCCCACCCTGGGCTGTACCCACTCAGCATCAAGTTGTTCTCCTCTAGTGTGAGCATCCTAGAGAACGAAAGGTCATCTCTCATTTCCCCAGCCACAAGAGAAACGTGCTCTCTCTGTGTTCACAGGCTGACGGGGTTTTACTTGGGGCTTCCTTTGGTGCTGAAGCCCTGAATTCCCCTCTACAGTGGCGGGGTGTCCCTTTCATTGGGTTTCCCAGTATTGATCAAAGTTAGAGAAGAAAAATCACCCACCACACGCATGTCTTCGCTTCCCTTCCCCAGTGAGGTCTGACTGGGCCCCACCACAAAGCACCTGATCTGGCTGCAGGCTGTTCTGAGGTTTTGATGAGTTCCTCATGTCACAGCACTGCCCCGGCAGCTCCCAGTCCCACCTGAGGGTGGCAAGAGGAATCCCCAGTCGGGGGAATGGGAGAGGGGTGGTTCCAAACAGAAGGGCAGTATTCCACCCAGGAAGGGCTCCCAGCAGCAGGCATCACATTACAGAAATCCTTGTGTGAAATTGCTTCCCCTCCCCAGACTGCAGTTTCCATGTTTGTAAAATGATTGCTGAACTGCATGCTGCTTAAATGCCCTTTGGCTCTAGAGGTCTGGGATTCGTGGTTATGGGGCTCAGAGCAGAACCACTCATCTCAGTAACTCTGGGCAGGGTTTAATTGCCACTTCCTGTGTAGGGCCATTGAGGAAATCCAGGATTCAACAGAAAAAGACTAAGTCCTGTGTGTGCATGTGCTAAGTCACTTCAGTTGTGACTGACTCTGTGTGACCCTTGCGCTGTAGCCTGCTGTGCTACTCTGTCCCTGGAACTCTCCAGGCAAGAAAACTGGAATGGGTTGCCATTTCCTTCTCCAGGGGAATCTTCCCAACCCAGGGATCAGAACCCAAATCTCTTGTTTCCTGTATTGGCAGGAGGGTTCTTTACCACTAGCGCCACCTGGGAAGGATTAGGAACTAAATCCTGTAACAACCCTGTAAAACACAAGGCTGGCTCCAACTTTCCTTTCTCAGGCTGGACAATTGCTGAAGGTTTTGAAGGTGCCCTTTCATGACCACTATCTAGCATAAGGTTGTAGAAGCTTCTAGTTTTTATATTTTTGGTTTCTTATTCAAATTCATTCCGGTCCAAACGATTCTTCTTGGGCCCACAATTTTGGCTCCACAAAAGAAAACCTTTTCTAATTTATAGACAAGAGATGCCATCAAGGTGGGCTGTCTCAAGAGCAGTTCTTCCTGTCCCAGAGGGTCCCAGCAGAGACATCTGTCTGTCCTGGCTAGACTAGGAGCAATGTTCATGAGAGATAGGGTGGACCAGAAGAGTTTTAAAGCCCTTTTGAATTTCAAGACTTCATTTTAGAACCTAAAGCTTTGTAAGAAACGGATAAGATTAAGATGAGCAGCAGAGAGGAATCCGCATATGGAAGTTTGCTAAACATTACCTGTTGGCTAACAAACCATTAGTTTGACTTTGCTCCGAGGCTGGCTTCAGGGTGCCCTGCTTATGCCTGTTCTAAATGTTCTTTGTGACAGAAAGACAGGTCTAGCACTGGGTATGTTGCTTACACTGTCATGAGAAAAATCATGTTGCAGTACAATCTAATTTTTCCTTGGCAGCCCCAGTGATTTTTCTGGGTTTGCACCTTCTCATTTACTTGTGCCTCCACCCCCCACCTTGAATTCTGCAGGTACTTTGATCATTACCCTCATTCTACCAAGAGAAATCCCAGAGTTGAGGGGAATGAAATGGGACCAGAACAGCATATTTTCAGATAACTGTAAAGGACATTTTTGGAGGGGGATCTTTACGGGACAAAAAATTTGCATTTTAACCAGTTGCTTACTTGTGAAAATGAAAATTAACAGCCAGGAATTGAGCTAGGTTCTTCTATACTATTTACAAATTACGGTTGCTCTAAATGCCTTGCTTTAAGAATAATCTTGCTATTAAAAATTCATTTTTTTAAGATAAATTTTAAGCTGCAGTTTTAGTTTCAAAGTGAAGAACTTGATTATGACTCACCAAGCTATTTACAGTAGTCTCCTTTTATACCAGAGATTCTATGTGCGAGAGAGAGAAAGGGAAAGAGGGAGAAAGAGCTCATTTCTTAAAATTGAAGAAGACTGTGATTATCAAAATCTATCATGCCTACCCCATCAGAGGACTTTCTTACTCTGACTTCTGGTTTCATGCTTGTCAGTTGCATAATTCCAAAACTGTTTATTTACCCTTAACTGGAAGACGTCGTAAAAAGGGCATAGCTTTTGAGAAATAAAACCTCTTCTTATAAACATGCCAATCAGTAGCTCAATTCAAACAGTATATATATATATTGGGGGGGGGGGCAAAATGAGTCATACTGTAGCAGAAAGAGCTCTGGATGGGGTTTTAGTCCCAGCTCTGCACTTAGTAGGTGGTTGACTTTGTCGAAAACCTCCTTTTTTGGACTCTCAGTTTTTTTCATGTGATAGTGGGGATACTAGTATGTATCTCTTGGGGTTTTTGTAAGAGTTAAGTGAAATGATAAAGCCACCTTTCAGCACTTTGTGAAACTTTTACATTCTGTCATAACATTAGGCCTCATTGTTTCCTGGAAGGTTGTTCTGTTTACCACTGTTTTACTACTATTCCTGAGGAAAGGCTGTTTTCTATTCCTATTTCTCTTATTTTCGACTATTATTAGTATTCCTGAGGTAGAGGAGCTTACTTTCCACCCACTCACTTTTCAATGACCATAGAAAACATATTCCTAGTATCTATATCCACAGCTTTACTCTCCCCTAAAATGAAACAGTGAGGTGGGCACTGTCGGGCATATTTATCTGTGGGGTGGGAGGAGTGGCAGAGAGGAGAACAGAATCAGAAGAGAAGGTGTGCTGAATGGGGTCAGAGGGTGGGCATAGTTCGGGAAGGGAAGAGACCTTGATCTGACTGGAAGTAGATGAGGGAAAGATATGACTGTGTGGAGGCAGGAAGTCAAGAGTCCTCACCCTTGTGTTGGAAAAGTAAACACAGAGTCAACCATCATGAAGATCTGGCTGAGAAAATGAGTTCCTACACAGTCTCTGAACCCTCATATCAAAGCAACTATAGAACAAGTTCTTTGGCCTTGAAACTTAACCGTTCAAATATATAATTCTCTTCATATGTCAATTATATCTCAATTAAAAAAACTATATAGTTCTCCTGAATTTTAAGTGGACACTGCAAACTTACCTTCCAGAAAAGAGAAATCTGTTGTCTATTGTAGTCAATGTGCTGTCTCATGTACCAGACATCTAACATCCCAATAGGCTCTGTTTTGAAGGGAAAAAAAAATCCACAGCTTCATATATATATATATACACATATACAAATACACAGTGTAAAAACTTTAAAAGTCAATTGGTTATTGATTAAATGATTCTAAGAGAGTAGAATTATAGGCTAATTTCAATTTTCTTCGTGTCCCAGTATTTTCCTTTTTCTTTTGTTAAATAATGAACATGCTTGACCACAGAAGTCATAAAAAGCAAAGTGCTGTGGTGATCACAAAGAGTCAAACATGACTGTGTGAGTAAACAGCAACCTTAAGAACAATCTTTTAAAAATGACAAGGGGATGCTGCATTCTTAACTTACCCTTAAACATGTATTAGTAAAATAACTCAAAGAAAGTATACACGGTTAATTCTTTTTTGTTGGAATGCATAAAGAATTCTCAACAGAAAAACAGACATAAATCATGAGGAAAACATTTTTCAATCCTGTAAAATACAAAACACAAAGGCTGAACTTTGTGGTCATCTCCATTCCTGAATTTATGTTGGAGTATAATTATTTGGTTTTCTGACCATTAGACATAATCTATTGTAAGGAAGTCTGTCTCATTCATCTTCGCATTCCTCATACTCAGTGTAGTGCTTAGAATGTAACAGGCTCCCAGTTACTCTTTGTTAAATGATGAATAAGCAAATGAACAAACCAAGCAATCTCATCTACTTGATGCTGAAACACAGGCTGAACTAGTAGAAGAAATAACCACCAATCCATAAAACAATGGTCAAATATGAGGTAATTTAATTTGAGAAAGTCAACTGAATATATTTTTTGAAAAGAAACTGAATAATCAACTCCTATGTCTAAGTGTGTGTATGTACGTGTATTATGAGTGGGTGAAATAGTTTTATTTCTCCCACTATCAGATTTGTTTTGATTTACAGCCAGGGGTGGAATCAATAGAAGCAATCCCTGAAAACAGGCTTCAATTGCACCAACCTAACTTGTGTAACAGTGACCCTCAGAGTATATTAGGGTGAAGCTATCTTGGGGTTCCTTCTGGAGCAGCAAGTTCCATTTAACCAGCGGGAAATTCTCAGAAAGCAAAGTCCCACCTGGATGGCAGAAGATAAGCAGCCAGGAAGGGGAGAAAAGAAAGGACAGGGAGGGGGCACATGTCCCAGCACATACCACGGGCAGGCCCCATATGGGCCCATTCAGTGACATCTCATGTCCTCTTCAGCCCCATGACACACTAGCTTTGGTGCAGTGGTTAAAGTGTGAGCTCCAGAGCCAGGCCCTCGTTGGGCAAATCCAGGCTCTGTGATCCTGAACGATGCTAACCATGTCCTTAAGCCAGGTTCCTCATCTGTCAAATGAGGATCATAATTCTGCACATCAGATGGGGCTACTATGAAATTTAAATGAACGTAAGAGTGCTTACATATGTTAAGCACTCAGTCAATTTAGCTGCTGTTGTTTTCTTCACTTGAAAACTGAAGTTCAAAGAAGTTAAGGAACTTGATCAAAGTTCCAGAACTAATTAGTGGAGAAGCCAGGCTTTGAACACAGCTCTGTTTGGTCTATGATCTCTGCTCCGCATCATCAGTTGCCTGGCTCTGCTAAGTCTTACAACGCCTCTGTAAAACTTAGCTCCTCCATTGGGTGTGCCTCTTTCATGTTCTAGTCTTTTCCTTTCTCACTTCCTCTTCCTGCCTCTCTCACCTTCATCTCTTTCAACTTTTAAACGTTCATTTCTTCCCCTTCTCTTCTGACCGGTGGTAGTATTCACCCTTGCAGCGAGGACTCAACGGTAAGAAATGTGTACAGAAGACGTTCTGAAAGTGCTCTCTATCCTTCAGGATTACAGCAACCCAGGAATCAAGCTCAGAACTTTTTTCCTGCTAGTCCATACGTAAAAAGGAAAAAAAGCACAGGCAACAGAAAGGAAGGGGGCCTGGCGTTTATTGACCACCTACCACGTGCCAAGTAATCTTTGGACACTATATATCCATGCTGTCACTTAATCCTCACACAATGCAGAAGAAGCATATGATTAGATCTGTTTTGCAGCTGAGGACAAGGAGGCTGACAAAGGTCCAATGATTTACAAAAACTGCAGAGATGGTAATGGCAAAGCTGAGAGCTGGCCCAAGTTTTGCTGTCTCCAAAGACCCTGCTCATCTGTTAGCGTTCATCGTATTGAGCAAAGATCTGAACACGCCACAAACTAGACAATCTAGACATTGACTACATAATCAGGATTTGGAAACTATGGTGTGCTCAGTGTCTAGGCCAGTTGACACGTTCCATGGTGCTACATGTCTTCAGTTAATTACATATAGGTGAGAAATTTAAAGGGAACACTCACCTCTCATTGCCACTCATTGCCTCTACAACCTACCAGATTATTACAGAGCTAAGAATCAAATGCAAGAGTCATATTTTCTTCAAAAGATAAATTGCAAGTGAAGCTGAAATTTTAATGGTGCCCACCTGTAGTATAAGCCTCTATGGGAGAGAAATCATTAGCTAAATCTGTATGGGTTTCAAAGTGTAAATCTTCATGACTAGAAATGTCAAACTACTGCTGTGTAAAGCAATATAAGGGCTAATATTATAGAGAATATTAACATTCAACTGTCAAAATCACTTGGGAGTCCTAACCTCAGTGTTATCAAAAAATCAGACAAAAGTATCATAGGCAGGTGAGAAAAGGAAAGACAAAGCCCATATGTCCCAAGTGACACACACAAAAAGGATGAGTACAAATGATAAAAAATATGAATATTGAACAATGGAAGTCATTTCTCCTGAGACAAATGTACTATCAATGTAAAGGGAAAATACTGGGTTAAAGAGGAAGGAATCACCAATATAAAAAAGAGGACATCCTAACTTAAGCAGAAGATCGGCCTAACTGCTCTCAAAGGGTTCTTTCAACTCTGGTGGTGGTGGTTTAGTCGTTAAGTCACGTCTGACTCTTGCAACTGCACGGACTGTAGCCTGCCAGGCTCCTCTGTCCATGGGATTCTCCAGGCAAGAATACTGGAATGGGCTGCCATTTCCTTCTCCAGGGGATCTTTCCCATCCAGGACTCAAACCCAGGTCTCCTGCATTGCAGGCAGATTCTTTACTGACTGAGTTACAAGGGAATCCTAAGATTTGAGGATTCAATGAAACAGGACGTGTGGTAAGTAAATCAGGGCTAGGCCATGTGCTGCTTCTGAGATTAGCACCCATCTCAGAAGCCAAGGCAAGTGCAAGGGTGTGGATGAGAGCAACTGAAATGCAAGTAGACAGCAATCCCTCCACAGAGGTTTTAGCATGCAGTGGGGTAGAGTAGAAAGATCTCTAAGAACAGTGAAAATAGAGAATTTAACACAAAGTGAATATGAAAAAGGAGTACCTTGAGAGATTTCAGGTAGTGGACTAAATTGAACCCATGAGAATATTTTGGTCCAAGCCATGCTCTAAGCAGGGAAAGACAGAGCTAAGTAAGTCATCCACCACCTTGGTTCCTCAGTGTCCACTCTTTGGACTGTGATGCACTTCTCTAAAACCTAGATTCAAATAACTCAAGTAGATTCACAGATTCACAAACACCTACATGATTAAACAAGTTTCTTAGTGGTAGACTCTTGCCTTCGATGTTACCACCTGCTATGTCTCCATGGGAAGCCCTACACAGGCTTCCCTACCCCTCCTCCTCTTTGATAACTTTCAACACATCATTCACTCTCTCTTTTCACTCCTTTCTGTCACTAATTTTGGTGGCTCATCATCCACAGGGGTTGCTCCTTCCCAATGGCTGATGCTGTAAGTCCCTCTACCTGCTCACTTCAAATGATCTGATTCTCTCAACTCATATCTTTGCCTCACACTTCACTGAGAAAAAGGAAGCAACCAGACAGGGATTCCCTAATACTTCCACCATGAAAATTTCCAAACTTCCCCATCAATTCCCTAACACATCACTTCTACTGACTTTACTGTGGATGAAGCATTCCCTACTTCTATCACAGACCAACCCCTTGAGTTTTAGGTCCCATCCTCTTTCTTCATCAAGTATATCTCTCCCACTATTATCCTATTTCCTCTATCATTAATCTCTCTTTCTCTGTTGGGTCCTAAAATCACTTTGTAAATATACTGTATTATCTCTGATCCTAAAAATAATTAAGGAATTTCTTAACGCTACATCCTGTTCCAGCTACTGCCCAACATCTCTGCTCCCCTTCACAGAACTTCTTGAAGGTTGTGAATCGTCACTGTCTTTATTTCCTCACCTCACATTCACTCTCATTCAATGCCCCCATAACTCTACATATGCTGTTCCCGGTCAGAAATCAATGCTGCTTTGTCAAATCTGATGATTACTTCTCTATTCTCACTTCACTGGATTTATTGGGAACATCTGACATAGCTGAATACTCCACCATCTATTTTAAGAAAGATAATCTTTAAACATCCAGATCACAAGTGAAGAGCCTATTTCTTAACAGAAACAGGGATGTTTCCTCTATCCTAAAATCAATGGAGACATCATGTTAGAGTGCTGATGGGGAAAAAAAGTGAGCTGCAAAAGATTATATACTGCATATAATTTTGATCAAGCTTAAAACAAGCAACACTAATCACTGTTTAGAAATATATACATTTCTGAAAACTAGAGAAAAGTGTGATGATGACATAAACACACAATCCAGGATAGTGGCTACCTGTGGGTAAGTGTGACAGGGTAAGAATACATCAGTAATTTTACAGCATTTAACTTGAATGATGAGTTTGTAAGTGTTCATTTTGTTGTTATGTTTTGTAATGAGAAAGTAGCTTAAACTAGGATAGTCAGAGTAGCAATGGAAGCAATGAATAGATTTTGAATATGTTTAGGAGATTCAATGCTGGTATGAGGGAATGGGAGAAAAGGAGAATTTAAGGATAATTTCTCCATTTTTCGACTTGAATAACTAGGAAGATGGTAGAGTCATTTACCACGAAAGGAAAGAATGAAACAGAGGCATTCTGAAAGCATTTTGCATTGGAGGAAAAACAATCTTTTTAGGCTATGTGAGGTTTAGTGTATCTGTTGATATCTAAGTGAAGATGTAGAATAGGTGACTGGAGTACAAGTCTGAAGTTCTGGAGAGACTCCAGAACAGAAACTATACCCTTTCTTTCTCTTTACCTACCTATTTAGTTTTAGAGCCATGAGATTGAATGAGGTCAGCTGGGAAAAGAAAGAGACCCAATACAAAGCCCTATATATTGATATTAAGAAGAGAAAGATGGCCAGCATAAAAGACTAGGAAGAATTGGCCAACAGGGTAGAAGAAAAATCAACAGGGTAGAAGAGATTTTACACAACTCAAGAGAAGCAAGTACTTCTAGGAGGTAATAGCTCTTTCCTTCTACTGCAGTACCTTGGAGACCACATGCTCCAGATGGTAGAAGGCCATAAGATTCTCTTTGGGCTTTGCAGCTTATTCTTGGTGCCATCTCTTCCAGGAATTTTCCCTGATGTTCCAAGATAGACTGTAAGTGCCTGAATCTGAGAATCTGACTGGTTATCATTGTATCTGAGTACCTGGCATAGTTCCTGACATATATACGTTCCTTACAGGCCATCTATAGAAGTGTTTTTTACTCCCCACTGGCTTCTTTTGGAGGGTTTCATGAAAAGCATTTCTTCCCTTGGAGTGATTATCATCTTGTCAAATAATTAAGCTTAGGCATTTACTTCTTCCAGGGTAGGTGCTGAGCTTAGAAGAGGCCACAAGAAGAAGAAAAGAGGGTAGGGACACTCATTGGATCTCAAACGTAACATTTTCCCTCTAATGAAAATGTTTGTCGCTAAGTCCCTTTAGTAGGTAAAGAACCATTCATCCTCATTTCCTCAAGTCTTAGGCAAAAAGATACAAGCATGATATTTTCAAGTTTAGCTAATTTAGGAATCAGCAAACTATGGCCCATGGACCGAATCTGACTGGTTCCCTATTTCATGTTTCGATATAGCCAGTGAACTAATGATAATAGCTTTCACATTTTTAGATGGTTGACAACCAATCAAAAGAAGAATCCTTTTTAGTGACATAAACATTTCATAAAATTCAAATTTCAGTGTGCAAAAATAAAATTTTGGATACAGCTTTGTCTATGTATTTCGAGACTGTCGATGGCTGCTTGCATGTGATAACAGTGTTTTAATAGTTGTGACAAAGATCATAGGTCTGCAAAGCTGAAAATATTTATTATTTTCAGCCTTGGATCTTTACAGAAAATATTTGCTAACTCTTAAGCTAGACTTACCATCTTGCTTACTAACAGATGGTAAAATAACCTCTAGTATTTAATTGTTCACACCTAAACTATCCTAGCAATTGTTTAAAATCACAAGTGAATGAACAACTGTCTAGCTCCTCAATGGGAAGATGGGCAGCTGCAGCTATGTTTTTTCTCTCTTTGGGGATCTCTCACCAATTCCCTATGTCATCACCATGATGGAGGAGGACTCCTCCTTCTCTGCTCTGGCCCTAGTATGAGTGTTTAACACTTCCTTTACTAACTGTCCACAGTCAAGTTTACCAAGATCAAACATACAAATAACACTTTGAAAAATGATGAAGAATGAATAGGCAGAAACACCTAATTGTTAATATAGCTCTAGGGAATGGTTCATTCACCTTTATTTTGGAGTCTCCTCCTGGGTGCTCAAATGATGAGAAAGCACTGTACCCCAATACTTGGGCATTTTCTCAGGCATGTGAAGACACTATGCAACCCAAACTCAAGACTGTTTTTCCATTAGAAGCAAAATATGACTGCTCAGAAGCAAAATATGACTGCTCATTTCCCAGTGTCAGGCCCACATTTGATGTATACTGATTGCTGGACTGTCTTCCTAAGCATAGGAATGTGATATGTTTCCTTCCACCCCTTACTTAGTGGTCATTTTAAAGTGTTCTTTGTGGAGGACTGTGACAAGAGTTTAATTTAATGACAGGGGAAGGGCCATATGGAGTGAATAATGCCTTCATTCTCTGCTGACATGCTATAAATAACTGCACCCAAACCACTAAGAGATAACATATTATGCTGTTTTGAGTAGCCAGGGCTGCAAAGGAAGAGCTCTATCATAATAACATTGCTCAGTTTTAGACAGTAATTAAAAAAAAAAGCTTACTAGTATTTTTTTTTTAAATGCCAAGTTACATTTGCATACACATCCCAAGGGTTAAAAGGAAGAAGTGTCAAAAAAATTTCACACCTTTTAGGTTTACATCAGTTAGTGTTTCATACAGAAACTGATGACAGAAACAGTGGTAAGAGGTGAAAACCATGAAGCTTAGAGTAAGAGAAAAGAGATCTTACAACAACCCACAGAAAGATCAAACACAGAAAAGGGAGATTCAGACAGAGAGGAAGTCAGCAGAGCTCAGTCAACGTGGTATATTTCAGAGTATGGGTTTCTCTCTTTGTGAATGCTTGCAACTACTCTGAATAAGCCAGCTTCCTTGGTTCAATTCATAACCATCCACGAGTTCATAAACACAGCAAGTTGCTGCATTCATTGTTATGGTGATGGTTCACTTTATAGGATATGAGAAAGTTACCATTCTGCCTTGATGGGTTTTTAATTCAACAGACAAACACTTGCAAAAAAAAAAAGAAAAGAAAACTTTCACACATCTCTAAACAGGTTATTATCAAGTGTGAGTAAAAATGACAAGCATTTATGGCCCAGAGTTTCCCTATTTTTATATTTTAGCTTAATGTGATACAACTTAACTTCTCAGACTATATACTACCTTGGACTTGGACATAAAATGTGGCCTGTTTCCAAGAATTTTATCTACATTATGTATAAATTCTAATCCATAAGGCATTTTAAAAATGCATCACTTTAACATGTGTAACAAAAGGATAACAGGAGTAAGCTCTGGATTCTAAAACTGACACACATTTAAAGAGAGAAGAGCGGCTCAACATTAAGAGGTTATGACCATAAAATGAGAGGAAAAATTATAACTTGTTGAATGAATTCATTTATAAACATTTTTAGAGAAATGAAATTACTGTTAAGAAGAAAGGAAATGTATACAATTATTCTATAATTTATATATTATTTATTTGATTAATAGTTTACATCCTTGAAAGTCATTCAGTATCATCAGTTACCATCACTAGTTGCTCACAGAAAATGAATGTAGTTTAGTCATGAGGCTAGTTTACATGCACAAATATCTGTAAGTTTCACAAATAAGCACTTAGCTTTTCTGACATTAATGGTTGAACATCTCCATATTATAAAGCAATAGATTATATGCCAGTTATTTTTCCTCTGAGACAAATTTAGACAAATTATGAAGTTGTGTATTGTATCACTAACTGAGTGCTTTCGAAAACTAATACTCAAACGGCTATTTCTTGTCTCCAAAGATTTACAAGAGGCATGAAGTTCATATAAACATTTTTGCTTTAATAAAATATTTGACTTTACTTCAATAAAATTGTCTTCCCAATAATTACCTAAAACAAAAAACTCATCAGACTGAAAAATATATTTGACCCCCTCTTCATAGCTATGGGCAATCTATGGTACTCCTGTGAGCAGTGAGTATCAAAGTTTGAAGAAGTGCAGGGCTGTAATATTTGGAAAAGAGAGGATTGTTGGATGTTAAACTTTATTTTAAAATGTTATGTCTCCAGAGACTACCTTTTCCCAAGTTTTAGTATGGCTTATAAAGGCCATATTAATTTCATAGAACCCAAAAGGCAAGATGCATCAAGGTTTAATGATAGAGGAATGAAATTAATTACTAGTCATAGCTTTGTGGAATAAGAGTAACTGAGATAGTAAGTGAAATAGAAGTAAGAGATAAAATCAAACAGAGGCATAAAACTTGTAACCAATGTGATAATATATGACAAACAGGAGTAGGACTTAACTAATGTCAAAAATTTCCAAGCAATATAAACATATCTCCCTGGACAGCTTCAATACTTAAGCTGATGTGAAAATGAGATTGTTAATTAATGCACTATGTTTTGATTTAGTATCAGTACTTTAGAGTCTATTCTAAGGAAATTATTACATCTTCCTCTCGCTCCCTCTTATCTTTCATCCCTTCTATCCACCCCTCCTTCCCCGCCCCTCTGCCTTTTTTAGACACATACCTTCCTCTGGTGTTTGTGTTCGCAAAGATTCACTCCAATCACTCCAACTACCTTTATAAAGATGTAGCTTAGAGGAAATCTGAAATTCATATTCTGTAAAGGGTTTCAGATCCAGCAAGTCATGTCTTCCTTTGGCATTTGTGGCATTAACCTTGAAACCAACAAGATTTTTTTAAGTGCCTGTTAATACTAAATTAATTAAAATAAAGGTAAGAAAACCAAACTAGATAACCCTTTTTACTTTTCAAATCTGTCATTCAATGAGAAGAAATATAACGACTGGGTTACTGAATACATATGATGTTAATCTGAAACAATAGTGTCTCATTAGAAACACAAAGACAAAAAAATGCGTGGATCTAACAACCCATCTATATAGATTCCAAGGGGGATCCAGAAACCAGCTTTAAAACAAGTCAAGACTGAAAACTACTCGTTTTCAAAAAGGCCTTGAAAAAGTTTGTTTCTAACTAGATATTATTTTTTATTTGGCCACAATTAGAATACAATAAATGTTTTAACACAGACATAAAACTGGCTCCAAACAGAAAAATTTAATTATATAAGAAAATTATTAAATGGCATGCTGCAGTCCTTGGGGTCGCAAGAGTCAGACATGACTTAATGACTGAACAACAACAACAATATATAAACATTTAATTATTATACCTCTCTATGTGTGGAACCAGGGCTTCTCTGGTGGCTCAGATGGTAAAGAATCCACCTGAGTTTGGTCCTCGGTCAGAAAGATCCCCTGGAGAAGGGAATGGCAACCCACTCCAGTATTACTGCCTAGAGAATTCCACAGACCAAGGAGCCTGGTGGGCTACACTCCACAGGGTCACAAAGAGTCAGACATAACTGAGCGACTAATATTTGAATAGGGTAAAAGTCATTCAGTCATGTCCGACTCCTTGTGACCCCATGGAATAGTCCATGGAATTCTCCTATGTGGAACTGATACTTTGTTATTATTACAGGCACTATATTTTACCAAAATACTGGAAAGAATCATAATCGTACATTTTTATTGTAAAAATTTAATGTTCAATATTACATCAAAGTATAAAGTTTTATCTTTGGAATATTCAATTTAGATAAGCCTCTGAACATTCCCTAATATTTCTTTTTCCAATAGGTTAAAAAATTACTAAAAACATGAGACTTCCTTGGTGGTGTGATGGCTAAGACTCTGTGTTCCCAATGCAGGGGGCCTGAGTTTCATCCCTGGTCAGGGAACTAGATCTCGCATGTGGAAACTAAAACCCAGTGCAGCCAACTAAATATATAAATAATTTAAAAGAAATTACTAAAAAGTAATAATGGAAGTAATAATGGGGTAGGGAGTAGAACAAGGAAAAATTAATCATTTACTCGAAATAAATCATAGAAAATTAGTGTGGGTTTACAGAAGCTTATGGCTTAAAAAATTTCAGCAGCAGTGATCAAATTTTAGGATATTTGTTTTCATTTTTATCTTTTTTTGACACATGGTTTATACGATTTTAGTTTCCCCACTAGGAATCAAACTTGGACCCTTGGCAGTCAGTGTTTGGAGTCCTAACCACTGGACTGCCAGGGAATTCCCTTAAGATACTTCTCAATAAACAGAAGTGTAAATGATTGATGATATGTCTCACATGTATATGTGTACTTTCGGGCTAAACATTCTTAACCTCTGTATTTTGCTAGTATGAAAAAAGACATCTGGGCGGTCCTACTAAGAATTTCTCCCTGGTTTCCCCTTCACTCTAGAGACCATTACCATATTCCAGGATCTGCTGTTAACGGGCCGATATCTGAGTCGATTGAGCAGCACCAGTCCCTCATCTCTCCACAGAAGGGTACACATGTTCACGGAAGCATTTACAAATTTGATTCTGATGTCCCACGGAGGAAGAGGCTTCACTGGTAACCAGGACAAACAAAAAAGTGTGATTCAAGCTCCACGGTTGGAAATTTTCTTATAATTACTTGAGCTATAAAGAGTTGAACAAGTCTCATTTCTAAAATGCACAGCCGCCAACTTGGTGAAACAGACAAGAGAGGAGTCCTTGGCTTTTAGAAAAAAGAAAAAACTGGATTGACTTCTAAATCATTAAAGTAACCCTTTAACCTACCCTCATTTTTATACAGATAAACTACCATAAACATCACTGATAATTTGGATTTCATTTAATTCAATGATTTAAAGAAAACCAATGTGCCAAACCCAAGAATTTGAATGGCTGAGAAGGTAGAGGTGTGGCTAGTAGTGATCACATCAGAAGGAGAAGAAATGTTGGTAGGAAAAGCCATAGGCAAGAGAGTCAGCAACAGAGGAATGGAAGAGGGAAAGAAGGTGACTAGAGATGAATGGTCAATGTAAAGAGAAGGAAGGCAAAATGGGCAAAATTGTGATAGCAAAATGTATAGCAGATGCTAACGTATATCACTTACCATACTGCACAGTGTGTATGTGTGCAGTGAGATGCTTTGGGAAGAGAGAAAAGAGACACGTGGTGTGAGGCCAGAACTTCAGGCAGGTCAGAAGCTCAGTGTTACCTGGGAATGCCTGAAACTGGCCTCTGATTCAACTGGGCCAATTACATTTGCTCAGAAATGTGCTGGGACTGGCTAACTCCAGCTCCCAAGCTGATGAGAAGGGTGAGGTAAGTGTTCTCTGAGGAAGATGATTTGGTACATTGATACATTTTATTTACAGTTTGCACCTGGCTGCTTCATCCCTGCAGGCCCACACGCGGCTTTATCTTAGAACACTGGAGTAGCTGTGACCCTGAGTAGCTGTGACCCTGAAAAGACACCTCTACCATGAAGGGCTTACACTGAGCTTCTTGAACAACCTCACATGACCCATGCTCAGAAAGTGTCACTGGCAGCCTATGCCTTCATGGGATTTGAAACCAGTGGGCTCTTATTTCTCCAACACAAAGAATAATGTTGCATATTCCATTTTGTATAGCCATGTCTCTCGCTAGAGACCGACATCCTTTTGCTTACATCAAAGACACATCTATCCTTTGTCAATGCTTACTGGCCACTCTCCATGAACCACTCTCCCTTTTGAAACCATCACACAAGTGATTCTAAAAATAATGTTCACAGGCTAAGATCAACACCTAAAAAAGCGAAATTATACATACCTATGTCCAACAATGTGAATGAGGATGGAAATGAAGAAGCACTCCCAAGACTATTGATAGCAGTAACCTTGACTGTGTAACTAGATTCAAGTGATTCAGGGGTTAGGTTGATTCCAAGGTCCAGATGATCACAATAGTGATCATTACATTGCTTTTGCCAGGTTAAATTTTTTGGCCCATTTAACCTGTAAATGAAAGATGCTTGTGTTTAGCAAGACAATTTATGTGCTATTGCCTCCTTTTAGCACAAAGGAACAAAATGTTCAAGTATCAAAAATTCTTGACATGTTTTATTAGGGGTTATATAACACTATGGGAATATTTGTATTCTGCAGTCATAGGACCACGGTTCACCCCTCTTTTTTTTTTGATAGGACTGAAATGCTTGACATTCATTTGGATGAGTAATAATCTCTACACTGCCCAGTTGCTTCAATCATCTCCGACTCTTTGTGACTCCACGGACTGCAGCCTGCCAGGCTCCTCTGTCCATGAGATTTTCCCAACAAAAATATTAGAGTGGGTTGCCATTTCCTCCTCCAGGGGATCTTCCTGACCCAGGTATCAAACCTGCCTCTCCTGCACTGCAGGTGAATTCTATTTTTTTTTTTAATAATTTTATTTATTTTTGTTTGTGCTGAGTCCTTGTGACTGCATGCAGACTTTCTCTAGTTACAGTGAGCGAGGGCTACTCTTTGTTGCAGTATGCAGGCTTCTCATTGCAGTGGCTTCTCTTGTTGCAGAGCACAGGCTCTAGGGTGTGCGGCTTCCATAGCTGCAGCATGTGGCCTCAGTAGTTGCAGCTCATGGGCTCTAGAGCACAAACTCAATAATTGTGGCACACGGGCTTAGTTGCTCTGAGTCATGTGAGATCTTCCTGGACCAGGGATCGAACCTGTGTCTCCGGCACTGGCAGGCAGATTCTGTACCCGCTGAACCATCAGGAAAGCCTTGAATCCCTAAACCGTGGCTGACCTCTTCACTCCTTAGGACAGAGTCAGTCATCCAGAGGATTCATGGCCACCTTGGCATTTACTTCACAGAAGTGCCAGATCCAAGTACAGACCAGAACCGTAGGCCCCTTCCTTTCCCCTATCTCCTCCTCACTTAGTCACAGCCCTACCAGCTAGATTTCTGGATGGGATTACAGAATTAATTCCAAGGGAAAGAATTTCCCAGACTCTCTCTTTCTGTAAACTCTCAGGTCAGATTGTTGCTGTTGTTCAGTCACTATGTCATGTCCAACTCTATGTGACCCCATGGACTGAAGCATGCCAGGCTTTCCTGTCCTTTACTATCTCCCAGAGTCTGCTCAAACTCATGTCGATTGAGTTGGTGATACCATCCAACCATATTATCCTTTGTCACCCCTTTCTCCTTCTGTCTCATCTTTCCCAGCATCAGGGTATTTTCTAGTAAGTTGGCTCTTCGCATCACGTGGCCAAAGTTTTGGAGTTTCAGCTTTAGCATCAGTCCTTCCAATGAATATTCAGGACTGATTTCCTTTAGGATTGACTGCCTTGATCTCGCTGTCCAAGGGACTCTCAAGAGTCTTCTCCAGCACCACAATTTAAAAGCATCAAGTCTTTAGTGCTCCGCCTTCTTTATGGTCCAACTGTCACACCTGTACATGACCACTGGAAAAATCATAGCTTTGACAATGTGGACCTTTGTTGGAAAAGTGACATCTCTGCTTTTTCATACACTGTATATAGGTTGGTCATAGCTTTTTTTTCCAAGGAGCAAGTGTCTTTAAAAAGGTGCTTTAAAGAGAAAGTCCTTCAGGGCTAGTGGAAAGCTACCACAAAAAAGAGTCTATTTATAAACTATGACCCAAGATTCTGCAACTGCAAAAGAGAGAAGTTTAACCCTAGAGAGAAGCCAGTTTAACCCTATACAGTAGAGAAGAACATCCATAATGTGGGCCTTGGATGCCCTGAAGAGATCTCTGAGTCAGTCCTCAGGCCTAAGACGTAAGTTCTCACACTTTAGATGAATGAACCAGTTTTACTTGATGAACACTAGAATTATTTTTTTAAGTATCTAAGTATCTGGAGATGTTTACTGCTGCTTCTCTCGGTAAAACTAGCACTGTTAGATACTTCTAGATGTCATATAAGAGAAGACCTACAAAAAAGCTGCAAATATAGTCTTACTCACTGTAAACTGTATGCAGTATACAGGTGGGTGTCTCGTCCTCTGTCCCAGGTGCAGGTCACAGTTCCATGTTCTCCTTTCTGTATACAAGATAAGTTTCGAGGCTGTTCTGGAGCAACTTTTTAAAAAAAGAATAGAACTACCTATTTTAATCAGCACACATATGATATTTCAATTACATTATTGTTATTTGCCAACAAGATAACAATACTTCCCCTATGTCTCCCATACCCAGATGAGCTGGGAGCTATTCAAATTCCATCAAGTTCAAATGTGCCTCCTAGGTATGAATTTGTTCTAATAACAATTGTAATAATAATGGATATGGATCAAACACTTACTATACGCCAGTCTATACTAAGTATTTTATGAGTGGTTTTTCTCAATTGGACATTATAGCAGCTACATCAAGTACATACTATTATTATCTTCATTTTATCAAAGAGGACACTGAGAGATGAAGTATCTTGCCCAACATTACAAAACTATGAAGTGGTGGAATCAGGGCTCCAGCCCAGGAGTGGCTGACTTGAGTTCAAGCCTTTCACCATCATATTCTACTATTTTCCCTGACAAGTGAACATTCAGTGCTAGTTCCAATACCCTGGGTGATGATGAGTTTACATTTTTAGAATGAAGCACATTCAAATATTAGAAACTTATAAAAATTAGGGTCTTCCTTTCTCCATTGACTTGGAATTTATTGCCAAGGCACATCTATCCATTGGCCCTAGTCATGTCTTCCTGGGATGTACCACCAAAATCTAATTTCTGCAGCATCACCTGAAGCACTTAATGAATATTTATAAATTACTTCTTTACATACACAGACATTGAAAACCTTCCATGGACCAGGCAGCATTAGGTGTGGAAATCCAAAAGTGTACAAGATAGGCCCCTTCTATCATAAGGTGTGTATTTTTAAATGGAGCCACTTCATAGTCAAAGACAGAACTTTAACCCCACTGCTATTCTTACTCGCAGCAGTACATGGTAGCATCAATTTCTGTCTGTCTAGGGTGGGAGCTTCTGCATTAAATCAGGTCATATCTTGACATTTCTCACTGGCAGTTATAGGCCAAGCCGGTGATTGCTGGTCCACCTGCTCTCCAGCTTCCAAAACTTTGTTGCTGTGTCTCCCCTCCCATTCTTTCTGTCGTTTAGGGTTTGTGCCTCTAGAAAACTTTCTTTACTGCATCTTGGCTTTATTTCAGGAGGAATGAAAGTAAATACATGTGTACAAACCATCATTTCTCTAGTGCTTCATAGGGTCTTTGATGACCAAATGAGATAAAGATAATATACCTGACACTTTTGCATAATGAAAAAGTCAGTTTCACCTTTACTCCTAAAAGTTTGCAGAGCATCTCATTTTAAAGACCATAGCTTTCACTCAAAATCAAAGCAACTTATTAAATGTGAGTTCCCTGGACCATGAAATCAAGGTGTCTACTTCAGGCTGGGACATGGTTTGGCCAGAGACTGTCTGTCCCAGGATAAACCAGACC
This sequence comes from Aepyceros melampus, assembly GCA_006408695.1. Taxonomy (NCBI): domain Eukaryota; kingdom Metazoa; phylum Chordata; class Mammalia; order Artiodactyla; family Bovidae; genus Aepyceros; species Aepyceros melampus. The sequence continues at coordinate 296,433 of SJXQ01002196.1, forward strand.
TAATTCTTTTCAATATAAATGTATAATAGCTGAAGCTAAGAAAACATCAGAAATCAAAGCCTCTGAAGTGAAAATCGTTTACCATGTAATTATTATTTGTATTATGTAAATATCATTTGCATTGTTATGTGTATTCTTCTTATTAGTTTTTAAAGCCCCACTTTCTATATGAAATAAATAGTCTTAAAAAATAGCATTCAGAAATATCAACAGCTAAGCATATATTGAAAACAACTAAGCAAGAATCTACTGTCTTTCATTTATTTCCGTTGTCCAAATTAGCTGTGGCCCAATCCTCTGAGGTTAAGTAGAGCCCTGGTTGTTTAGTTAATCTGGATGAGCTCTGAGCAGCAGAGCAGCACAAGCCCAGGAGGGGGCCAGAAAGAAGGGGCTTCAGGGCCATCTACCCATTCCCAATCCTGAAGAACCAGTCACTTTTGTGACAGGTCTACTTGGGGTATGCAATGTTATTCTGGACTACCACTTATCACAAAAGAGAAAGTGGGCTGCTCAATCCATCACCAGATAGAATTAAACTCACTGCACCAGGTGAAACCAACATTCATTGTGTCTTTTCTTGGAATGACTTGTCATACTCAGAAAAAGGTGTTGCTTCCAGTCAGTTCTTTACCTCAAAGGTGCTAAACTTGTTCAAAGAGCAGCCATTTGATGGTGTGGTTATCACCTGAGCATGCTGCACAAGCAACATTCCAGCATCGCTGCCCAACTGAGCTACAGCGGGGCAGACGTGCCTTACCATCTCCATAGATCTCCTGCTGCTATCAGTTCCACAGGTGCATGCACAACCTCTGGATGAATGGGGCTGTGGCACTCCCATGCATCTGAGCAAGGATAGGAAAGGGAATGGAATGGCTTAAGGACATCTGCAAAGATACTGACTTCCAAGGCCATTGTTAGCTCCCTAAAAAGCCCACCTGCAGCACTGTGAACACTTGGAACTGACATCACAGAGCTGAGAATGTCTGATACCAATATAGTATGTTGGTCTATAAGACGGTGAATTACCTGGATAAAATATTCAGGTGTTCAGAAGATAAGGGAGGTGAGCACAAATGCTGTTCTTAAGAAAAATTTTCATTGTGCCTATAACCAATACTTTATTTCCTCTCAAGCAAAACATGCTCAGCCATTCAGCGTACTGCATACATGAAGAAAAGAGTAAAACCGGTGGAACTGCAGACCTAGCGCTCATCACTTAAGTGCCTCCTATGTTCCTGGTACTAGATTAAGCACTTTGCATCCAAGGTATCATCTAATCACCACAACCATCTTAGGAGGTAGGTGTTAGTATCTTCATCACACAGATGGAGAAACTGAGGCTGAGAGAACTGAAACTAAGAGTCCACTGCTAGTGGCTGGGTTGGGATTCAAAGCCCATGCTCCTTTTACTACATCACAGGCTGTCAGAACTGAGTGTACATAACCCATCAGAGGAGTCCCTGTGCTGGAAGAGGGGTATGAGACCTAGTTTATGCCTCCACACCCCCAGTGATTTGCTTAGATATGCTTGGTATTCTGCTCAATGCTTGTGGTGGCCCTCTAGGAATTACTGCCTAGCACAAACCATGTCCTTATAGATCAGGGATCCTCAGTCTCCAGGATCTAATGCCTGATGCTTGGAGGTGGAGCTGATGTAATAATAATAGAAATAAAGTGCATAGTAAATACAATGTTTTTGAATCATCCTGAAACCAGCCCCCTACCATGGTCTGTGGAAAAACTGTCCTCCATGAAACTGGCCCCTGGTGTCAAAAAGGTTCGGGTTGCTGTTACAGGTCACAGAGAAGAGCTCCTATCTTTCCTGATAAGTTGCTCTGAGCTCTGTACCACTCTCGTTATGACAGGGACCCTGTCCGTGCATCTTAGTCAGCCAGCCTGCAGCAGCAATTCCTCCGACTCTCCACACACCTCTCACCTGCCAGTATGGAGCTTCCCAGGAACCCCAGGGGCACAGCGTGCCCTGGGATGGCTCAGGGCCTTTGCATGCTCATTGGCTTGCAGGGCTGGGCCTTCAAGGCTGCAGACTGCAAGCTGCAGGAAGGTGTGTTGCCGGCTCACCCTGCGCACTGTGGCTCAGATTGCAGACGCCAACTCTGACATCTTAGTTCCTACCCCTGGCGGCAACCCATGGTGCAAGCTAGCAGTGCGGGGGAGTTGGTGCTCTGTGGGTGAACTTTGACCTACACCAGACAGTTCTCTCTTTCACCTGTCACTCTATTTCCATATGTTCTTTCTGGGGATGTCCCTAGTTACCAGGCAACCAGCTGTATCTTCTGGTGATGTGGTGGCCAGGTCAGTAACTTAACCACCTCATGTTTGCTCCACTTTTTTCCTGATTCACTCCCTCACTCTTGCTTCCCTGGAACCAGACAACTCCTCTCCCGCTCTGAAGTCTTAGCACATCAGTTTAGTCTCAGGCAGTTTTCTAGAAAACCCAGGGAAAGATACTAAGTATGATGATCGTTCTCTCTTAACGTCTGCTCAGTATGATAATCAGTGATCAGGAATGAAGTGGATGGAAGAACTATTTTTTTTTAACATTAAGTCAGAGAGGGGAGAAGTGTTCAGCCTTAGGTATCAGCCTGGACTGCACAAGTCGAAAGATATCTCTTCTTTATAGGAGGCTGTGGCTTTGAACAAACTCTTGTAAGTCAAGAAGGCACGTAGATTCAGATGCAGAAAGCCTTTTTCCTGATTTTGGAGTCCAAGGGCAACAGGTAAATGGTCTTAATGGCCAAAAAGAGGAGAGAAAGAGAGAGAGGGGGGAGGGAAGGATAGAAAGGAGAGGGGAGAAGAGGAAAGGTGAGGAGAGAGAGGAAAGAGGAGATTTACTAAATGAGATCCCAGTTCTATTGATTTCTGGACTTAATACATTGAGGTGCTCATGTTACTAGGAAGATTAAATATATCCTTGAAGTAGGAGAAGAAAGAACACTGTCCTCTACTTGGATTTCTGCTTAACACATGCCAAATACCAGAAGATCACCAGTCTTTAGGAACTCAGGATGGACTGCTCACCACCGACGGAGATCTCTGCCCCACATATTCGAATCTCACTGCTGCTGCAGGCCAGCTTGCAGACGAACAGGGTTGTGCCCAGGGGAAGACCTGTGACTTGAAAACTGAGGGAGTGACCATGCTGCACACAAATTCTTCTGTCGAACTTGTAGAGGATTAACTTGTTAAAACTGGAGGATGGCAAGTAGCCTTGTTTGGGCTTCAAAGAGCAGGAAATGTTGACAGCTGATCCTAATGAAATGACATGGGAAGGCTGCACAGTCACATCCCCTCTCTTGCACACATCTGCAGCAAGATACAAATGCAAAAGATGAGTCGGAACATAAGAAACCTATATCAGTTGGAGGGTCTGTGTAAATTTCCCAAAGCTGGATAAAGCAAACCCTATCAAATCATGGAAATACACATAAGCTACGTTGCTCTGGTTCTATTGGTGAAGCACAGTGAGGACAGAAGGCAACTATTTTAAAGTCCAACCGTATCTGAATTAAAGTATACATTCTTTTCAAAACAGTAATACGATAACCAGAACTATAAATAGGAAAGTGGTGAAAAAATAGGGTTGGAAGAACATTCAGGAACACAGTTCTAGGAAAAACCAATCTCTCTTATATGCAAATTATTCAACAAACTACAAAAAGTACTTCCCAGAATAAATCACATTTGTTTCCCTGCCCATTTATGGTTTATAACACTTACTTCAATATTCATACCAAAATGATTAAAAAGCTATCACGAACGCCTAAAAGCCTACTACAAATGTTAAAGGGCACATTTGGGAATAATCCCCTCTTGCTATATTAGGGGTATAAAGTTGTCTAATGCATAGCATTATTTTATAATAAACAGAAAATATTTAGGGGCTCTGGTATGTTGTAGTTGGGATCAGGGATGGAAATTAGGTCTTACCATGGTATTCCTCCAAGATGTAAGACCCTAGGTAGGATGAGCCACTCCTAATACAGCTAATACGAAAGTACACAAAAGTATTTTTCTTTTAAAAAGAGTTCTCCATATTATTTTCCTTATGCCAGATCCCACAATAAACTCAAAGAGAGATCATTCTTACTCTCCAGGTGGTTCTATATATGTAAATACAACAGCTAATTGCAAATTAGCAGTTTTTGGTAGTATTCAGTAACACCTGATGAAAAATAAAACCCTTATAGATTTACCCTGAATTTTTAGATATGATATAAAGCCTCCACTGAAAGTATTTTTTTGTTAATTGTAAAATTGCTTGGATCAACTACCATAAACAAACTGGTAAAAAATTACTTAAGTCAAATAAAGGAAGTATTAAATATTTATTTTAAATGAAAAGTTTCCATTTTTATTTTCAGAAATAATCTCTTTCTCTCTCTTACTTTTATGTTTGTTTTTTGTTTCTTTGATCAAAAGCAAGTAAAAAATAAGATGCCAATAAAAAAAGCAAAGAAAATGACAGTCATTTTCTTTTTTTAACAGAGCCGAATCCATCCATGAATACTCTTTGTTAAAATTCATTCATGATTGTTAAAACACCCACTCATGATTCCTAGCCTGGTTACCTAGTCGCTTTCTTAAGAGGAAAAGATATCACTGGCGTTTCAATCATTAATATAACGAAATAACATACATATTAGTAACATACTTAGAACCAAACTTATCCACTTAAACTTGACAGATTGCCTTAAAAAGACCAACTATCAGAACATTTACTGCAAATGCATATTTCATCTGTGAGAATTTAAACCAGAAATTCCTGCACAGATTAGATTACAGAAATATCTTACCTATTTTTGCCTTAACTAACAGCAACATGATGATAAAAATAAGTGCCAGTGAGCACCTGCTACTGTATGTGCCATGAACAGTCAATTCTGGAATACACCTCTGTATGTTTCCTTGTAAAAGAAGACAAATTCATTCATGTTAAATACATTCAGAAAATACCACAACCAAAACAATTCAGAGGGCTTAAAATGCTCCTTTAATTTTCTCTGTATTGTTAAGAGACTTAAAAAAAAATGATGTTTAAAACCAATAAACTAAAAACCTTAGCCACCTCTAACCCCCATGTCATTTAAGCTTCTTGGGGTCAGCAAAGAGTAAGCGAAGAGATCTGACCTATGGAGTCCTTTAGAACTGGGTTTAAATACTTTGAGCCTATGGGCAAGTTACTTAATCTTCTGAGATTCAGTCTCAACAAAGCTTTTTTCCTTTCAAACAAGTCTGCGTCACCATAGTCAAATGTACTAGTGTTAAAATTCCAAGAGTAGTGAGAATTTCTGATCTAGTCATGTGCTCCTGGAAGTAACAGGAGATTAAAATGTGGTTCATAACCACTACTACCTCCCACACTCCAGAACTCAGTAAAAGACTGATTTCCTTGGCAGTAAGAAAAGAATTCCAAGGGTTCCCAGGGGGCTATTGGGGTTTTCATAAGTTCATTTTTACTTGTTTGCTTGTTTATTCATTATTTATTTATTTTACTGAGCATTTTTATCTTAAATGACTTGGAAAATGCAAGTTGGTGATTTCTGTTTGTTTCCAAATATAAACCTAAGGAATGGCTCTAGCAAATTCTCTAAATTCTATCAAAAGTGAAAGTGAAGTCTCTCAGTCATGTCCGACTCTTTGCGACCTGTGGACTGTAGCCCACTAAGTTCCTCCGTCCATGGGATTCTCCAGGCAAGAATACTGGAGTGGGTTGCCATTTCCTTCTCCAAAATTCTATCAAAAGTGGGCCAGAAATTCAAGAAGCACGCTGAAAAGCTGTGTGATGTTGGGCCGTTGGCAACCAGTCAATACAAATGTCCACCTCTTATTCCCATGCCCAGAAATGTGCCAGAATACCACTGGAGAGCCTCAGAAAAGTCACTTATTCACTCAGCAGTGATGGTTACCTTTCACGTGCCAGGCACGGTGTTCAGTGCTAGAGATACTACAGTCCTGCTCTAGCAGGCTTCCTGGAAAGTATCCCCTAGCTTTTTTGACTCCTGTGTTTAGCATCTTTTCAATAGTCTTTTCTGGTGGCTCATCCTTTTCCTCCTGACTTGAAAGTCTTGGAGGACCTCAGCACTCAAGACATTTACTTTTTCTCTATTTCTACTCTTTCCTGAGGGATTTCATCTGGTCTCTTGGCTCTCAACACCATCTGTAAACTAGACTCTCAGATGCTTATCTTCAACTCAGACACTGCATGGAGTGCCAGTCTCCTATGTCTGTCTCCTTGGCATCACTTCTCAGATGTGACTGCTCCATATTAACATGTTCAAATCGAACTTTGGTCTCCTTTCTCCAAACTAGTTCTTCCTCCAGCCCTTTCTATCTCCGTGAATAAAATTTTTATCCTGTGAATTGCTAAAAAGAACCTAGCTGCCATCCTTCATTCCACCCTCTCATACCCCACAGCCAAATCACCATTAAGTCCTGTCAATTTTACCTCTAGACTATATCACAGATCAATCCTTTCACCATCCTCATCCCAGTCCAAACCTCAGTTGTCATCTCCCCCGCAGATGACTGCAGTAGCTCCTTAATGTGTCTCTCTAGTCCATCCCTGCCCCTTTCTAAGTCATTTTCACATAGCTGACTACCTTTTAAAAACATAAATTGGATTATGCTCCCTGCTTGGTATCATCTCTATTTAAAACCCATCAGTAGATCCCCCTTGCTGTTAGAAAAAAATCCCAAGTCCTTACCATATATACATTACTCTCTCAGCCACTGGCTGGCTTCATGTCTCCTGTCTTGCCACCATCATTTGCTCTATTTTTTTTTGCCTTGCTGTCTGCTTCATTCACATTGGCCTTCAGACTGTTCCTTGAAAAAGACATGCCCTCTGCTGTTCCAGGGACCTTGTACTTTTCATTTCCTCTGCTAGAATCCTCTTCCCCGGCTCTTAGTGGCTGACTGACTTACATCCTTCAGATCTCAGATCATGTGTCACTTCCTCAGAGAGCCCCTCCCTGACCACTCAGCCAAAGTGGTCTTGCCCAGTTCCTTTCTACACATCACTTTACTTACATCATCAAACAACCTCCTGTTTTGATTGCTTATCAGTCATCTACCTTTCTGTTAGAATTTAAGCCACCATGAGAGCTGGAACATTGACTGTCTTGCTCGTTGCTGTATGTGAGCACTTGGCCTTGGAAAAGAAAGGCCTTATAAGCATTGAAAGAAAGAAGGGAAGAAGGGAGGGAGGGGGGAAGGAATATGAGTTATAGAAAATCCCCTATAAACATCCCTGTGGGCCCTGCAGCATAGTGCTCCACAAAAGATGTCCATTCTCTAATCTACAGAACCTGTGAATAAATATATTGTGTTACATGACAAAGGGACTTTGGAGATGTGATTAAAGTTAGGGACCCTGAGGTACAGTGATTACCCAAGTGAAAATCTGCTAGTCTCTTAGTCATGTCTAACTCTTTGTGACCCCATGGACTGTTACCCACCAGGCTCCTCTGTCCATGGGATTCTCCAGGCAAGAATACTGGAGTGGGTTGCCATTCCTTTCTCCAGGGGATCTTCCTGACCCAGGGACTGAACCCGGATCACCTACATTGCAGGCAGATTCTTTACTATCTGAGCCACCCACAAGGGCCCAACCTAATTGTATGAGTCCCTAAAAGTGGATGAGGGGGGCAAAGAATTGGTCAGAGAGCCGTGATGTGAGGACTGTGGCTGCTGCCTTTGAAGATGGAGAAAGGGGCTATGGGCCAAAAAACAGGGTGGCCTCTGAACTCTGGAGATGAATCTCAGTTTGCAGAATATATAACATGTATTCTCTGGGTCTCAGTTTAAAATGTCTGAGAAACATTGACCTAAATTGAAATCTGACAGTTTAGCTCTGTCTAAATCATAAAGGCCAAGGTCATAGCATTCAGTGGCTTCTGTGACTGGTATTTCCTATCGTCATACCAGCTACATCCACCTCTACTGACACTCCTGCCTAGCAACACTGAGCTGCTCCTGGTTCCCCCACACATCCCATGCCACTTCATGCTTCTGTGTCTTTGTTCGTGCTATTCTCTTACCTTTCCACTGCTCTTGGACTCCCTAAGTCTTACTCATGTATCCCAACTCAGCTCAGACACTTTTTATTCTGTCATTTACTTGATAAATAAGAATTTCGCAGTTGTCAGGTGCCAAGGACTTGAGAGTGGAGAACAAGACAGAGTTTCAGCTTGCATGGAGCCAATATTCTGGAGTAGGTAGACAAAAAGTAAATAAATAGCAAACAGATACATTCAGATAATAACAAAAGATTAAGAGAGGCTAAGGGGAGAGAGTCCCTGGGGAACAGAGAAGCTGGACAATGAAGGCCTTTCTAGGAGGTGAAACTTGAGCTGCGATTGGCACAGGCCAGCTGAAGGCTCAGAAAGACTTTTCCTGGCAGAATAAATATTGGGTACAAAGCCTGAAGGCAGAGGAACGGGCTTGCTATGGTTGAGGCACAGAAATAAGGTCAGAGTAGCTGGGGTAAGTAACTATGTGCAGAGTCATATGAAATGAAATTGTAGAAGGCAGGAGCCAGATCTGCCATTGATTTGTTTGCCATGGAAAGGAGCCTGGATTTTACTCTCCAATCAATGGGAAACCACTGTGTATAATTAGTGGTTTTATTTATTTATTTAACTGGGTTTTAGTTAGGGTGAAACAAGATATGAATTATATAAAACATACACACAAATACAAAAGCAAACAGAAAAACTAGTCTTGGCTCCATGTATGGAGGCTGGAGTAGAAGCAAGTGGACCAGTTAAGAAGCAACTGGGAACATCCAGGTAGGCAAAACTGGTGATATGGACCAGAGGGATAGCAGCAGAGATGGAAAGAAGTAGCCAGATCTTACAAGCCTTATGGGAAACCACTGTGTATAATTAGTGGTTTTATTTATTTATTTAACTGGGTTTTAGTTAGGGTGAAACAAGATATGAATTATATAAAACATACACACAAATACAAAAGCAAACAGAAAAACTAGTCTTGGCTCCATGTATGGAGGCTGGAGTAGAAGCAAGTGGACCAGTTAAGAAGCAACTGGGAACATCCAGGTAGGCAAAACTGGTGATATGGACCAGAGGGATAGCAGCAGAGATGGAAAGAAGTAGCCAGATCTTACAAGCCTTGCTGATGTCTTTTGGTCAGACTGTATCTTGTATCCTACTTGTATCTTCATAGCATTCTGGCATCTTCCTATCTTAGCACCTGCCATGGTAAGTAAAACTAATTTCTTTAGGTATCTGCCTGTCTCTTCCATTATCTTGCAAGCTCCTCATGGGCAGAAGCCACAATTTGTGGCACATAGAAGACAGGTGCTGGTGAATTCCCCGGTGGTCCAGTGGTTAAGACGCTAAGCTTCCAATGCAAGGGGCACAATTTGATCCCTGGTGGAGGAACTAAGAGTCATATCACCTAGCCAAAAATAAAAAGAAGTATTTAGGACTAACACTGTCCACATCCAGACGGTGATGTTTAAAAATAAAAGGCACATGCTGAACTGAATGAAATTTAAATGGTTTTTCTGTTTTTTAACTTCTAGTTAGTTTAAAATAACATAATACATTAAAACTACATTAAATCTCATTTGGCTACCTTTTGTTGTAGTTGTCTTAGTTCAGTTTAAAATCAGTTTTCATTAAACTTTGGAATATTCTGGCATAAAGGAAATGATGAATTGAACTAAAAGATAACTGAATGAATAGATATATAGGGATTAAAGGTTTCTGCTTCTCAACTGCAAAGGGTGTCCACAGAGTATTATTTTTCAATGTGCATTGCAACTTATGAAGTTATAACATTCTCCGAACAGTAAAATATTAGTTGGTTATAATAAGAATTTTTAAAATGTATATATGTATATGAAATATATATATACCTACATATGAAATAGGCAAAATAGAGGATTTGAATTTACATTGTACACTGATCCAAACACAAACATGCTTATTTTCTCTGAATGACCAGGTAAAACAATTTCTTCATTTATAAGAAACTCACAACCCCAAAGACCTTCAAGTAAATGAGGTATCTTCCAATAAAATGAAACCTTCTATCAACTGTAAACATCCTTCATACAGTCTGCCTGGAGGGTCGATATTAAAACTACAACTCTGTCTTGAATCAGAAAATCAAAGTGTGCTGTCATTGACTCATCACTCAAGTGGGGACAGTTTCTAGACGGTGAAAACAACATCTCAGTGAGGGAGGCAGGAACCAGCCAGAAATACAGCCACTGGCAGGAAGGCAGAGAAAGAATTCCCCCTCCATGAGCCTCTCTTTCCCGACTCCTCCAGGAAGAAGCACAAAATAAGCAGCTACTTCAAAATCATGTTTGACTAGGCTAGGAAAAACCCTCATCACAGGTGGTGATTTCACGTAGGCAGGAACTCTTCCTACTTCCACACTCCTTTTCTTCTGTAGCACCATAGTAACCTCAAGGAGTAGCATGGTATGGTGGAAAAGAAACAGGCTAGAGAGCCTCAGTTCCACTGTGTGCTGTTAACTGTCAGGGTGCCATTTACTCATTCATGCCAAGAGTACAGGGATACCTACCTCAACCAAATTACTGGGAGAATGATATGTCCATGTCATGGACTCCTGAGAATATCCAGCACAGGGTAGACACTCCACTGAGACTAGCTCTCCCATTTCCTTCTGGATCCAGGTTTTGCATCTCTTTTCTAAATCTCTTATGACTTTCAACATACTTGAATTGTATGTTTTGTTAGACTAGGTAAAAGGTCATATGTTAGTTAATTTTAACCCTGGTTTTCAAAGAATTTAAGAACTCAGAGGAGGAAGGAACCTCAAAGATTAGCTAATAACAACCATGCCCTACTGCTCCCCTCCCCTCCCAACAGCTGACATTTGAGTCTGGGCCACCACAGAACGAGAAAGTGATTGTTTTGAAAGTTCATGAAGGCTGTCTGCCTTACAAATACAGACCATTAATTACCCAGTTGATTTGCTGAGGCAGGGTACAAAATCCTTCTCTTCTGCTGGCAAAGTAATGGACAGGCATGTCTTACTGGTGGCAGATCAGCATGTAAAGACCACACTTTGGGAGTCATATATTCTACATTCCTCATTTTATAGGTAGATAAACTGAGCCCTAAAGAAAGGAAGCAACTTGCCAAAGGTCACATTAATAGCAGAATCCAGATCAGAATGACGGTCTCCCAATTTCTAATCCAAATTTCTTCTTGCAGGTGTAATTGTTTCTGATTAGTAGCAATAGTAGCAGCATAAAACTAGAACTAGAACTAATAAGAATAATGCTCTTAGTACTAATAGGAATTTGTTTGTTAATCTCTTATTATGGTCATTGCACATTACATCCAGTCTTTATGATACCCATCTAGTAAAGCGCTTACAGTGCCTAACGCTTTAGTGTTCAGAAGATTGAATCACCTACTTCCCTCAAACAAAGATCAAATGACAAAACCCAGTGTATGTACAATATGTATCCATTTCTAATGATCTATTCCACTGTAAGGTTAGAAAAGGAAAAGTCCACCAAATAGCTAACTTGAAACTCAGCCTTTGGAGCCAATCTTCTCCTCCTCAAGCCTTTCACAAGCGATGTTATAAAAAAGAGTCCTTACCCAAAGCATCATCTCCATTTTGCTACTAAGACTACCATTTGTTGAAAAGTCTAACAAGCCGTAATATGGACAAATCCTGGCCCACAAGCCCCAGATTATCAAATCAGCCCCTTCATAATGTCATGTCAGATGGCTTAATGCAGGTACCTTAATGCAGGTACCTTAATGCAGGTACGGTCAGCTGTGTCTGACTCTGTGACCCAATGGACTGTAGCCCTCCAGGCTCCTCTATCCATGGAATTTCCCAGGCAAGAATACTGGAGTGGATTGCCATTTCCTCTTCCAGGGAATCTTTCCAATTCATGGATCAAACCCATGTCTTCTGTGTCTTCTGCATTAGCAGGCAGATTCTTTATCACGGTGCCACCTGGAAATCCCAGATGGCTTAAAGGGGAAGGAAAGTAACCATGTCAACCTCCTCTGCTTTTTCTTCTTTTTAACCAACAGTTCCAACTGCCATTACACAAGCCAAATTGGACACACACCTGTTTTTTTTCTCATGCAGCTGCTGACGCTCTCTTGAACTTTGGCTTATCTCACCAGTAAGCATCTGTAGTCCTAATTTTACCCATGTACAGGAACTTTCTTCTCTTGCTTTCTTCTCTTGAATTCAAGGGTTCCCTTCTCTCTTTTTAAATTTCAGAGTGTTTTCTCCTTTACCTCTTTATGATTTTTTAAAAAATCATTTTCCTTAACAAAGATCCCCTTTGCTTTTCTCCCTTCTTTCCTATTTTTCTAGAATGTTCTATTTCTCAGTCCTATTTGTTTCATTTCCACTTCAGATATATCACACTGGACATAACAGGCAGGCTCCAGACATGTTGTGTGTAAACAAATTCCATTTAAAACTTATTAGGGAATCTTATCAGGACCCAACCACAGAATCATGTGTACTGTGAACTGCCTTATAAATTGAACAAGCACTCCTACAATAGAGAAATAAAAAGGAAATAAAAGAATAAGTCTTGAAAAAACAAGGTACTTTCAAATCAACTGGTATTATTTGCAATGTTTTTATTTCTTCGTTTAGCTCCACAAGGCTACAATTCTCATGGCACTTGTTCAATTAACTTTCAACAATCCAACCTTCTCTATTTTCACTCCCTGCATACTTCAAGAGTTATAAGTAAAAGAAGTCATCTTTTCCTAGAGAGGATGGTATTCTGAAAACAGCATGGTATGTGGGGCCAGAGGACCATCCTGGGGCTGGGTGCCATCCTGGTTTTTCTACTTCTATTTGTGTCATTGCATGTAACTTTAAAAAATGGCAATACATATTTATTGAGAAAACTAAATCTCTCTCTCTTAACTTATTTATTAGTTTATTGGAAAGGTCTTTCCTTGGACACATTCAACCTTGAAGCCTCTATTTGTGGGCAATGGCACGGGAGTGGCAGGCTTGTCCTTGGATCTTGTAAAATCTTGGCAAGTTTTGAAACACTAACCCCTGAGTCTTTTCTGAGTGCTATGAGGCATTAAAAACATTAAACACGTTATGATTACTTTGTTCTAAGAGTTTTCTAGGAATTTCACAATTATCTTAATATCATTGGAGGCACTCTGGGTGGGGGCTGGGGGGAATAGTAATCACTATGCTACTATACTCCTCAACGCTTCTTCTATAAGCTAATAATTCATCCCAAACCTCTGCACTAACAACCTCATGTTTCAACATCTCTGCCTGATGTTTTACTTAATATTTTCCTTTTCTTCTGCATATTACTGCAAAAGAGATGTAAATTAAGATTCTAGTCTTAATAATCTTTTATAGGCATTTACTTAGCAATTTACCAAAATGCAGAGTTTTAAATATTTGCTTTCCTACTAAATAAAGTTAACTATTGGTATCTCTATTCTACAAGTGGAGAAATCTGCAAGTTGCTCACAATAATAGGAAAAACACGAAGTAAATTCAGAATCAGATAAACTAGAACTACCTTCCATGCTTGAGTTTCCTCAATTATAAAATAAAAATAGCACCTACTTCACAGGATTATTGTGGGAGTTAAATGAGAAGCTCTTAGCAAAGTGCCTGGTAATAGCAAGAGCTCAGTAAATATTATCATCCATTATTATTCTTATTATAAGAAAAAAGATAATACCACTTACTTATCAAGGACATTGTTAGAATTAAGTTAGACAGTCTTGCTTTTTGACTTCTCTCTTGGCCCATTCATCTGGCTCATCACTGAAGGAATTAGTTTGATTAAAACTAGATCCTATATCTGCTACATAAAAGGTGATTTTATGCCACCTATCATTTATGACAAAGTGGCTCAGTCGTAAAGACTCCATCTGCAATGCAGGAGGCACAGATTCGATCCCTGAGTCAGGAAGATCCCCTAGTGAAGGAAATGGCAACCCACTTCAGCTTTCTTGGCTAGGAAATCCCATGTTCAGAGGAGCCTGGTGGGCTACAGTTCATGGGGTCGCAAAAGAATCAGACACAACTTTGCGACTGAGCATGCACGCAAACAGTTTTAACTTGAGGACAGGAACTGAGACTTACATTTCTTTGTATTTATTACAATGATGAGCACAATGTCTTGAACATAACAGATTTTCAATACATACTTAAAAAACATTGTTACCATTAGCAAAGAGCACCACAATGTTCCAAGGACAAAGGAAACTGGACAAGGCTTCCTTGGGATTTGGCTTTCTTTCTTTGAGATTTAGCCTACACAAATGTACATACAGAAGTTAAGAGCAGGGATGCAAATGTCAAAAGATGACAAATAACTGGCCAAAGAACAAAGCAGGTACAACAACAACAAAAAGTCCACAACTGAAAAAGGCTGGACAACATCCACTGTACTTACAGGATTTTCCTCCCATAAAAATCTCATATGTGTTTTAGAATTTTTCTACACTGTAATTCAATTCTAATGCAGGAAAGATTCAGAGCTTGCCAAAATCTGGGGATTTATGCAAACATCATGACATTCAAGAAACATGATACATGATAAAAGAATGTTGCAAACTCTCTACCAGTCTTCTGTGCCCAAGAAAGTGACAGTAATGAGTTGAGAATTTCACATTAAAATGGACGGGAAGAGTTCAGCTCTCGGCCACTAAGGTCCTTTTAGTTATATGCTGGACACAGAAATAGGGCACTGTACCATTCCTTGCTAATGAGAACTAGAATCTAATGTTTGTTTACCCAAGTGGAAGTGGATATAGTGTTCTGAGTCAGAGGTGCAAAGGCAAGAAGCACAGAGTCTGGAGCCAGAAACCTGTAACCGACTATCTGTGTGAAAGTGTGAAAGTTTCCACATCTGTAAAATGGGAATACTTTTAACTGGTTCACTGGGTTTTTAAAGAGTTATAGAGTGTAACAATGATACCCAAGGGCCAGGTACAGAGTAGGTGCTCAATGATTTTTATTCACATGGGACATACATGGAAGGGATTATAACAAACATTTAGAGTTTTTTTAAAAGGCTAAAGTCTAATTTTGCCCTGTTCTTTAGACTATACCATGGAGAAAACTGTTTGCATGGGTTTGGATTGCTGTTCATAAAACTGAGATCTAATCATAGGATACATAATCTTTTTCAATGCTTTTATTTAGTGCCCTTCAACCAGGTGAAAAGGGCCTCTTTAAAGAGACATCTCACAGATGAGAGAAGAGTCTGTCTGGCCAGGCGGCTGGCCCCAGAGCATTCTGCTAGTGACTGGCAAGGTGGGGACTCTGGGTCTACAGAGGTCCCAGACAAGTGCTGCGGAGAAAAGGATTCACCCCTATGCAAGACCAAGTTTAGATTCCTCAATATCTTAATCACAGAAGGTTTGCTTTCGAGCCCCAAGTCACTCCCGTGGGCCTTATCCAAGGCTAGAGGGGTGCCTGCTGCCCTTTCCACAAGCCACCCGTGCAT
Organism: Aepyceros melampus; assembly: GCA_006408695.1. NCBI lineage: Eukaryota > Metazoa > Chordata > Mammalia > Artiodactyla > Bovidae > Aepyceros > Aepyceros melampus. The sequence goes on from SJXQ01002196.1 coordinate 311,944, forward strand.
CCTCCAGTGAGCACTCCCACCATTGAACAAGCTCAGTGGAGGATGAATCTGAGCGCCCCCTTCCCTCCATCTGACCTCCAACCCCAACCTGGCACCCTCCTGCGAATAGCCCGCCAGGACCTTAGTTAGGAGGGGTCGTCCCCCAACCCCCCTCCACGGGAGAAGCGAGGCACGCAACGCCGGGGTCTCTGGTGCCCCGACCCC
>SJXQ01002197.1:0-29235 GCA_006408695.1 Aepyceros melampus
ATGAGATGGCTGAATGGCATCACGGACTCAATGGACGTGAGTCTGAGTGAACTCCGGGAGTTGGTGATGGACAGGAAGGACTGGCGTGCTGTGATTCATGGGGTCGCAAAGAGCTGGACACGACTGAGTGACTGAACTGAACTGAACTGAACTCCCATAATTTACAGAATTAGCCAGAAGGTTTAATCCAGAGACTGCCCTCAGGCAGAATACATTATTGTTGTATAATCCTAAGGAATGTAGAGAAGGAAAAAAAAGTTTGTCCTTTCTTTCTCCTTGAGAATTCCAGACCCCTCTCTCCTTGGGACCCGTAGACTTCTTGAACCTGCCTAGGAAATGACTTTCTCAGTACTTCTATTTTTAGTTTTTTTAAGGAACCTCTGAACTGTTCTCTATAGACTGTAGTCTATCAGGCTCATCTGTCTATGGGATTTTTCAAGAATACTGGAGTGGGTTGCCATTTCTTCCTCAAGGGGATGCTCCCAACCTGGGGATTGAACCATGTGTGTCTTGCATGTCTCCTGCATTGGCAGGCAGGTTCTTTACTACTAGCACCACCTGGAAAGCCCACTGTTCTTTATAGTGGTTGTAAAAGGAATGAAATTGTGCCATTTGCAAAGGTGTGGATGGACCTAGAAGCTGTCATACAAAGTGAAGTCAGAAAGAGAAAAATAAATATAATATATTGGCACATATATGTGGAATCTAGAAAAATGATACAGATGAACCTATTTACAATGCAGAGTTCCTTGAACAGCAAGGAGATTAAACCTGTCAATGCTAAAGGAAATCAACCCTGAATATTCATTGAAAGGACTGATGCTGAAGCTCAAGCTCAAGCTCCAATATTTTGGCCACCTGATGCAAAGAGCCAACTCATTGGAAAAGACCCTGATGCTGGGAAAGATTGAGGACAGGAGGAGAAGGGGATGACAGAGGATGAAATAGTTGGATGGCACCATTGACTCAAAGGAAATGAATTTAGCAAACTCCAGGACATAGTGAAGGACAGGGAAGCCTGGGGGCTGCAGTCCATTGGATCACAAAGAGTTGGATATGACTTAGTGACTGAACAAAAACAAAGGCAATTAAATTTAGCTTCTCCTAACTCAATGAAACTAAGCCATGCCCTCGGGGCAACCCAAGATGTGCGGGTCATCGTGGAGAGGTCTGACAGAATGTGGTCTGCTGGAGAAGGGAATGGCAAACCACTTCAGTATTCTTGCTTTGAGAACCCCATGAACAGTATGAAAAGGCAAAATGATAGGATACTGAAAGAGGAACTCCCCAGGTCAGTAGGTGCCCAATATGCTAGTTGAGATCAGTGGAGAATTAACTCTAGAAAGAATGAAGGAATGGAGCCAAAGCAAAACAAAACCCAGCTGTGGATGTGACTGGTGATAGAAGCAAGGTCCGATGCTGTAGAGAGCAATATTGCATAGGAACATAGAATGTAAGGTCCATGAATCAAGGCAAATTGGAAGTGATCAAACAAGAAATGGCAAGAGTGAACGTTGACATTCTAGGAATCAGCAAACTAAAATGGACTGGAATGGGTGAATTTAACTCAGATGACCATTATTTCTACTACTGCGGGCAGGAATCGCTCAGAAGAAATGGAGTAGCCATCATCGTCAACAAAAGAGTCCGAAATGCAGTACTTGGATGCAACCTCAAAAAGGACAGAATGATCTCTGTTCGTTTCCAAGGCAAACCATTCAATATCATGGTAATCCAAGTCTATGCCCCAACCAGTAATGCTGAAGAAGCTGAAGTTGAATGGTTCTATGAAGACCTACAGGCCCTTTTAGAACTAACACCCCAAAAAGATGTCCTTTTCATCATAGGGGACTGGAATGCAAAAGTAGGACGTCAAGAAACACCTGGAGTTACAGGCAAATTTGGCCTTGGAATGCAGAATGAAGCAGGCCAAAGACTAATAGAGTTTTGCCAAGAAAATGCACTGGTCATAGGAAACACCCTCTTCCAACAACACAAGAGAAGACTCTACACATGGACATCACCAGATGGTCAACATCGAAATAGATTGATTATATTCTTTGCAGCAAAAGATGGAGAAGCTCTATACAGTCAACAAAAACAAGACCAGGAACTGACTGTGGCTCAGATCATGAACTCCTTATTGCCAAATTCAGACTGAAATTGAAGAAGGTAGGGGAAACCGCTAGACCATTCAGGTATGACCTAAATCAAATCCCTTATGATTATACAGTGGAAGTGAGAAATAGATTTAAAGGTCTAGATCTGATAGATAGAGTGCCTGATGAACTATGGGATGAGGTTTGTAACATTGTACAGGAGACAGGGATCAAGACCATCCCCATGGAAAAGAAATGCAAAAAGGCAAAATGGCTGTCTGAGGAGGCCTTACAAATAGCTGTGAAAAGAAGAGAGGTGAAAAGCAAAGGAGAAAAGGAAAGATATAAGCATCTGAATGCAGAGTTCCAGAGAAGAGCAAGAATGGGTAAGAAAGCCTTCTTCAGTGATCAATGCAAAGAAATAGAGGAAAACAACAGAATGGGAAAGACTAGAAATCTCTTCAAAAAAATTAGAAATACCAAGGGAACATTTCATGCAAAGATGGGCTCGATAAAGGACAGAAATGGTCTGGACCTAACAGAAGCAGAATATATTAAGAGGTGGGGGGGAGGGTGCCTAAGATGGCGGAGGAATAGGACAGAGAGACCACTTTCTCCCGCACAAATTCATCAAAAGAACATCTCAACGCTGAGTAAATTCTACAGGGCAACTTCTGAATGCAAGCAGAGGACATCAGGCATCCAGAAAAGCAGAACATTGTCTTCAAAAACAGGTAGAAAAACACAAAAGATGAAAAAAGAAACAAAGGAGGTAGGGAGGGAGCTCCCTCCTGGGAAGGGAGTCCTGTCCCAGGAAAAGAGTTTTAAAAAGAGAGAAGTTTCCAAACGCCGGGAAACACTCTCACTGCCGAATCTGTGGCGAGTCTTGGAAGCACATATCAGGGAAGAAAAATAAATCGTGATTAAGACCAACAGGTTACGAGCCCAATGGTAATTCCCCCAGCCCGTGGTAATTCCCCCAGTGGAGAAGCAGAGCAGATGCCTGCATCTGCCACTAACAAGTGGGGGTTGGGCAAGGAGGCGCGGGAGACGCAGGCGGCAGCGCTTAAGAATCGGGCAGGAACGCCTGCGCATAACCGGAGCAAACTAACTCAGGCTAGCACACCAGACTGTGGGACAGTTACCACACGAAAAGCTCTAACATAAGACACCACCAGGACCGCACACAGAACAAAGGACGGAACAGAAATAGACGGCTGCCCGCCAGCGACAGGCAGCCAGAGCCGTAAAGGCTGGAACATGGCAATCAACCCCAGTGGAGAAGCAGAGCAGATGCCTGCATCTGCCACTAACAAGTGGGGGTTGGGCAAGGAGGCGCGGGAGACGCAGGCGGCAGCGCTTAAGAATCGGGCAGGAACGCCTGCGCATAACCGGAGCAAACTAACTCAGGCTAGCACACCAGACTGTGGGACAGTTACCACACGAAAAGCTCTAACATAAGACACCACCAGGACCGCACACAGAACAAAGGACGGAACAGAAATAGACGGCTGCCCGCCAGCGACAGGCAGCCAGAGCCGTAAAGGCTGGAACATGGCAATCACAGCCCTGGAGGGACTTTGCTGATCAAACTGCAAGCAGGCTTCTTTGCTATCTGAGACTTGCCGGGGTGCTGGACAGTTACAATTTGCCTTACAAGGAGTCCCGGGTTACACCCAGAAAACTGAGCAGCAGGAAAAGGCGATAAGCTGCGCGACTGTGCTCGCCAAATACCTGAGCTGCTCAGTCCTGGGAAGGGCACAAGGCGGAGGCCCAATCGAGTCTGCGATTACCTAGGCACGGAGCCTGAGAGGCTTAGACCAGGGAGGTGCATGCAGCCTAGGGCCGGCCTCAGACGCTCCACTGAACCCAACTTCTATTTTATTCAGTCATTGTGGTGGATTCAATTTGCATTCTCTTGACAAAATAAATTACTATTTGAAGAATATCAGTTGAAAACTCAAGGTAAAAAAGAACAGATGGATGTTCATCAACTAGTAAGAAAACCACATTTAAGAGATAGTTTTCCATTTAATAATGCATTTAATAACTAATAACTGAATAACTTATGTATCAGACACTGGACTAGAATCTTTCTCTACATAGCATTCTAAGCAGTTACCACCATTAGAAAAGGTCATTGAGAAAAAACTAATTTTTAATCAACATGTATAATATATTTGCCAATAAATTAAGCTAGATATTTTTGAAATATAGTATCAGTTTCTGTTTAAAGATATATGACAGTATTCCTCTTGCAAATTGGGACCAGGGAATTATTTCATATTTTGTTTTTGACATAATATTTAGCATATTTATTTTTAACAGAAAAAATAGATTAAAAAATAGTAATCCAATTTGCTACTGTATTTATTTATGCACTCTTTATATATGTTTTTAATTTTGACATGTTTCAGGTACTATGACATATTCTAATTAAAATAATACTATTAGAAAATATTGGTTCTCTGAGACAACATACAAATAATTATAAAATAATGGATTAAATATAATGATAAGCTGTATTCATAAATCTATCAGATCACAAAGAAGGATTTCCTTTCTGATGAGATGAGAAATTAGACAAAGTTTTCTAGATAATATGATGCCTGAATCAAAAGATGAGTTGGAATTTGTCAATTATAAGTAAGGAGATGGTGATCGGACATTTTAAGCAGATGGAAGAACATAAAAAGATTCCAGATAAAAGAGGAAATTGACTATGATCAAAATTAAGTTTATTCAGCACAAACTATTTTCATCTCGATATATTTTGGCATGCATATTTTGGAGAAAAGTGTCAGATTATCAAACACCTTTAATTTTGGCTCCATTTTATAATCTATTGTAGTGCTGACATACTGGGAGAGGAAAGAAAATGTGGGTGGGAGGAGAAAGATAAGAAGATGGGGTAGGGGAAAGAGGAGGGAGACAGGTAGGAAGAGAGAAGGAAGGAGAAGAAATCTTAGGGAAAATGTGTGAAAGGCAAGTGAATTTTCATAAATATAAGCACATCTTCTAATTGTAGTTATATTGCAGTACTTTGGCCACCTCATGCGAAGAGTTGACCCATTGGAAAAGACTCTAATGCTGGGAGGGATTAGGGGGCAGGAGAAGGGGAAAACAGAGGATGAGATGGCTGGATGGCATCACTGACTTGATGGGCATGAGTTTGAGTGAACTCCAGGAGCTGGTGATAGACAGGGAGGCCTGGTGTGCTGCAATTCATGGGGTCACAAAGAGTCGGACACGACTGAGCGACTGAGCTGAAATCAACTGAACTGAACTATTCTTTCCTTATTTTCTTGATATTCTTCAAAAGTATTTTATTATACTTAAAAAAATAAAAAGCAAATACTAGTCATTAGTTCAAACGTCTGGTAGTACAGAAATACTTTTGTTGTTCAGTCACCCAGTTATGTCTGACTCTGTGACTCCATGGACTGCAGCAGGGAGTGTCAGGCCTCCCTGTCCCTCACATCTCCCAAACTTTGCCCAAGTTCATGTCCATTGCATTAAGTGTAAATAGATTAAATTATTCCAGATTAATGTGTGCATCTGTTTCTAAAAAGTCTTTGTGATGGTCCAACTAGTCCACAACGCCCAATAATTACTCAGCTAAGGAACCATTAAGGATGTGAAATTTATTTGTAATGTCTCTCTGAAGCCAGATTTTCATGACAGAATTTTCATCAACAATTAAAGTAAATGATTGTTCCAGTCCAGATAAATATATTTTTATCACAAAAGCAAAGCTAAGAGAAATTTACTGGAAAAATTCCATTGTGTATCCCAATTGATGTTTATAAAACCTTATTTAACTGACAGAGTGGATAATTTTTAATAATAATAAAAGCACAGTATAAACTATTTAAGCTCAGAACCTCTTACTATCAGGCATTATATCTGTTTCTTCACTTTCAATTACTGACAAAAACTTAAAGCCTTCTTTTCCTGATAATTCCATACTCCTTAACAACAAAAAAAGTAATTTCCATTTACCCAGTTTCTGTCCAAGTGGAGTCTAATATTTTATTGCTAACTCAATTTTTTTTTCATTTTATTCAACCCTTACTCCTCAAAAAAAATATTTCTTTATGTACTGCTATTGTATCCCAACTTTTGTGTTTATGCCCTTGATAGATAAACTCATGCAAAGCACAGGTCTCTTGGTCTCCATGGGCAGGGCTGTCCTCTAACTCCTCAACAAATACAAAAGGATGCTTTTTGGTTCTCATCACTGTGATTCTCACCAAGAGCATGTTTACAGCAAGTACCTTTTTATCACTTCATCTAGATAATTGAATTAGTAAATTCAAAGAGGAAAGCTTTATTTATTGATATACATAGGGAAAATGCTGCCTATTGTTTTAACAGTATGTTTCTAAGCTAGAAACTCTGGAAATGAAGAATATCTAATATTTATGTAAGTGCTTATTTACATTCATGGAAGTGAAATGAAAGGAAATAAACTTATTTCTTCACCTAGTGTATTTCATAAATTATCCTAATTTGTCCATTCTTCCCATGTTTTTGTTTTTGTTTTTAATATGGGTGAAGGGAAGGCGTACAGGACGTTAAGTTATAGTCTAATTGATTAATAAGGTGATTCAATGCTTCAACAAATGTTTGCACTACAGGATTAACAAAATTGAAAGATAAATTATTTTGTTATTAGTTTATTTCTGCTAACTTGAAATTCATTTCTCAATTGCATCAGTGAATAAATTCAAATTAACATGTCATTTTTCAGTGAATGGGAAAAATACATTCAAAAGGGCACACATTAAAATAGTATCCTTAATTTTTCTATGAATAATGTAATTAAATGAATAATTTAATCTACCTACCTAAGTGGTTGATTTTAAGATGCACATTTTTCAATGTACTATAAGAATTAGCTTCCAATGTCATATTATTTTCTAAAAAGTTTAGCATCAAATTTTGATTTTTTAAAATAATAACTGAAGAAAGAGTATTATATTCTATCTTTCCCATTTATATCTTAATTTTTTTGGCCTATATACCTAGCATGATGTTTCAGTAGGATATACACATTTAATAACTAACACAAGCTGATATTTATTGCTAGCACAGTTCTATTACATGTGTGTATGTATGTGTGTTTATGTGCATGAGTAAGATAGGGAATATTTTATTCTAAATATCTGACATTTTTTACTAACTTTTAAAATGTAAGCTAGGTTGAGTCACTTAAAGTATATGTTCTCAGTATGCTCACCTCATTTCATCTTTTGCACTGATGAAATTTTACTCCTTGTGAGAAGTACATTTATAGAGTTGCAAAAATCTCTAGAATCTCCAGAAAAGTTTAGACAAACATATTAAATTGAACAATTGCAACACTGTCAGCACATATTTTGTATGTTGTCATATACTTTATAAATATATGAGTTAGCAGAAGTTGTTAACATTGGAAGGGAGATTACTTGTGTATGCCCAGAATTGTGACTAAGCTTAGAGTTTTAAGACTAAAAGATCTAAGTCTTCTTCCTTCTAAATTCAGAAAGATTTCGTTGGTTGAGACCAATCATATTTCTAAATGTTCTCTGATAATAATCACCATTTCACTAAAAGCCACCCTTCCAATATCTTCACTCCTACAATCTGCTCACATTGATTATATTCTTTGCAGCCAAAGATGGAGAAGCTCTATACAGTCAACAAAGACAAGATTGGGAGCTGACTGTGGCTCAGATCATGAACTCCTGATTGCCAAATTCAGACTTAAATTGAAGAAAGTGGGCAACACCACTAGACCATTCAGGTATGACCTAAATCAAATCCCTTATGATTATACAGTGGAAGTGAGAAATAGATTTAAAGGTCTAGATCTGATAGATAGAGTGCCTGATGAATTATGGAATGAGGTTCGTGACATTGTACAGGAGACAGGGATCAAGACCATCCCCATGGAAAAGAAATGCAAAAAGCAAAATGGCTGTCTGGGGAGGCCTTACAAATAGCTGTGAAAAGAAGAGAAGCAAAAAGCAAAGGAGAAAAGGAAAGATATAAGCATCTGAATGCAGAGTTCCAAAGAATAGCAAGAAGAGATAAGAAAGCCTTCTTCAGCAATCAATGTAAAGAAATAGAGGAAAAGAACAGAATGGGAAAGACTAGAGATCTCTTCAAGAAAATTAGAGATACCAAGAGAACATTTCATGCAAGGATGGGCTCGATAAAGGACAGAAATGGTCTGGACCTAACAGAAGCAGAAGATATTAAGAAGAGGTGGCAAGAATACACGGAAGAACTGTACAAAAAAGATCTTCATGACCCAGATAATCATGATGATGTGTTGACTAATCTAGAGCCAGACATCTTGGAATGTGAAGTCAAGTGGGCCTTAGAAAGCATCACTACGAACAAAGCTAGTGGAGGTGATGGAATTCCCGTTGAGCTGTTTCAAATCCTGAAAGATGATGCTGTGAAAGTGCTGCACTCAATTTGCCAGCAAATCTGGAAAACTCAGCAGTGGCCACAGGACTGGAAAAGGTCAGTTTTCATCCCAATTCCAAAGAAAGGCAATGCCAAAGAATGCTCCAACTACCGCACAATTGCACTCATCTCACATGCTAGTAAAGTAATGCTCAAAATTCTCCAAGCCAGACTTCAGCAATATGTGAACCGTGAACTCCCTGATGTTCAAGCTGGTTTTAGAAAAGGCAGAGGAACCAGAGATCAAATTGCCAACATCCGCTGGATCATGGAAAAAGCAAGAGAGTTCCAGAAAAACATCTATTTCTGCTTTATTGACTATGCCAAAGCCTTTGACTGTGTGGATCACAGTAAACTGTGGAAAATTCTGAAAGAGATGGGAATACCAGACCACCTGACCTGCCTCTTGAGAAATCTGTATGCAGGTCAGGAAGCAACAGTTAGAACTGGACATGGAACAACAGACTGGTTCCAAATAGGAAAAGGAGTACGTCAAGGCTGTATATTGTCACCCTGTTATTTAACTTATATGCAGAGTACATCATGAGAAATGCTGGACTGGAAGAAACACAAGCTGGAATCAAGATTGCTGGGAGAAATATCAATAATCTCAGATATGCAGATGACACCACCCTTATGGCAGAAAGTGAGGAGGAGCTAAAAAGCCTCTTGTTGAAAGTGAAAGAGGAGAGTGGAAAAGTTGGCTTAAAGCTCAACATTCAGAAAACGAAGATCATGGCATCTGGCCCCATCACTTCATGGGAAATAGATGGGGAAACAGTAGAAACAGTGTCAGACTTTGTTTTTTTGGGCTCCAAAATCACTGCAGATGGTGACTGCAGCCATGAAATTAAAAGGCGCTTACTCCTTGGAAGAAAAGTTATGACCAACCTAGATAGTATATTCAAAAGCAGAGACATTACTTTGCCGACTAAGGTCCGTCTAGTCAAGGCTATGGTTTTTCCTGTGGTCATGTATGGATGTGAGAGTTGGACTGTGAAGAAGGCTGAGCGCCGAAGAATTGATGCTTTTGAACTGTGGTGTTGGAGAAGACTCTTGAGAGTCCCTTGGACTGCAAGGAGATCCAACCAGTCCATTCTGAAGGAGATCAACCCTGGGATTTCTTTGGAAGGAATGATGCTAAAACTGAAGCTCCAGTACTTTGGGCACCTTATGCGAAGAGTTGATTCATTGGAAAAGACCCTGATGCTGGGAGGGATTGGGGGCAGGAGGAGAAAGGGACGACCGAGGATGAGATGGCTGGATGGCATCACAGACTCAATGGACGTGAGTCTGAGTGAACTCCGGGAGTTGGTGATGGACAGGGAGGCCTGGCGTGCTGCGATTCATGGGGTCGCAAAGAGTCGGACACGACTGCGCGACTGAACTGAACTGACAATCTGCTCAATCTTAAACCCCACAAAACAAAAATATATCTGGGGAGAAGCATATTAGTCTGCTCTTAGGGAGTGCAACATGTTTAAAGAAAGAGTAAATGCATATGGAATAACTGGCATTTCTTCCCATGCTTTCCAGCCGATGCTTTCTCAGGAGAAGAGGGTGGAAAAGAGACTTGTGACTGCCCCACCAAGAAGCTGGCATCAACCTTCATGCGTATCTTCATCAGGGTGAAAGAGGGCAGTCACCCCATAGACAAAAGGCATAGAGTAGTAGAGACATCCCTTTAAAAGGGCCAGTGAGGGCTTTCGTAAAGAGTAAGGATTCTGTCTGGTACCTGTCCCCTACTTTGCCTCAGGAGCAAACACATGGTAGAGGGAAGGAGAAAGGTTGTCATGGAAAAGCCAACTGTATGACCTCATTCATTACAAGACTCTTTGCTGGTGGAGAGAAGAGATTTGAATTGAATATGAGGATAAGGTTTTCATAGAGTCCAAAATAATAACAGTGACAGCTTAATAATGAATAACTGAGAAGCTATGGAAGTAAATTGAGAACAAAATGAGCACCTCCAGTGGAAAAATGGAGGCAGGTTGGAGGGTATTTATCATAGAGGAGACAGTTACTGCCAAAATAAAAAAAACTTTTCAGGTTTTTCCCTTAATTAACTGATCCTCTTCAAAAAAGAGAATCACACATACCAAATTAAGTACACATATTTCTATTAGTATGATGTCCAGCAAGTGATATGTTGATCTTTTGTGAATCTATATTCTGCTTATTTATGTCATTTTCACAGCCCATGTATCTTCACTCTTGTCCCAAATGCTAATTTCCAAATCTTATCATGGTAAGAGGTATTATTCAGGTAAAATATTTCATATGAATTATCTTAGTAGCTGTATTCTGCATAAATATAAAATATTTCATATAATTCTTGCATAGAAAAGGGAGAGAGAAAAGTGTTAGTCTCTCAGTCTTGTCCAACTCTTTTTGACCCCATGTACTCTACCTCACCAGGCTCCTCTGTCCATGGAATTCTCCAGGCAATAATACTGGAGAGGGTTGCCACACCCTCCTACAGGGGATCTTTCCAATCCAGGGATCAGACCTGGTTCTGCTGAATTTTCAGGCAGATTCTTTACCATCTGAGCCACATTCTCATAAATATGAAATATTTCATATGATCCTTGCATAATCCTTACAAAAAAAGATCTATTTCTCCTTATACTGAAGCATTTTATAGTTTTCATTACCTATGGAATCAACATAGTGATAATTATCTCTCTCACTCATAGAAATTCTAAGTTAGTGAGAAACAGTCTAACATATTTTGCATTATAGTTATTAGCATCATCATTACCCTGCACAACACTAACAGACCAATAAGTGTGTCTCCACAGTTGATGTCAAGAAAGCACTCAGAGATAATTGCAGTAGGACTTTGAGAAGATATTTCCTTTATGTTCTCTAGCCAGTCTCTGAGGCAGCTTCTTCTCCTCAAATATAATGCAAAGTTCTCTATCTTATGCAAAATCTAGTTGTTGAGCTGAGAATTTCAGATCTTATAGTACACAAAAGTGCATGTAGCCCAGTCTTCTGAGTTCATTAGTGTGATATTGAAAGAATTGGGGCTACGTTGGTGGTATTTAATCCAAGCTATGACTCAGGATATAAGTCAGCCTTCATCCTCCACACCTACATGTTCTATTAATCCTTTTTTGGTCCTCAGCCAATGCAACTTAGAGCCCTGTTTTATACCCAGGAGAATAGACTACACAAAATCTTTACTTTAAAACCTGAAACATTTATGGAAATAAATGAATTACACCCAAATGAGAATCAAAGGCTGTTTATTCAGAACTTTTTAGAGCAAGAGAGTCAACTGTCATCTCTTGCATTTTGTCAGAGATTCAAAAGCAGGCAGAGGCATAGGAAAGCTGCAGAGTAGACACAGAAAAGCTTCAGGTGTGCCTTGATTGGAGGCAATTGGCATGAAGAAGCTGTAGGGGTAATGTTTGAAACCTGGAGCATAGAAAACAAGATGGAGATATGCCATGAGTTAGGATTTTGAGAAGACTTCCTTTCGTCAAGGTAGGGAGTGTGGAGAGCATCAGTGAGGAATGTATGCAAGCAAGTAATAATGAGGAATGCTCTGTGACATAGTCACTCTGAAGTAGTGATGAGAAAAAAATAGGAGGCAGCAAGCCTCCAGAAAGTGGGCCAAGAGTGATCCACTTATATAATTTGCATTTTAGCAATCCTATCTCTCTAAATGATCTAGTTGAAAATAAATATATTTACTAAGAAGGTGGAATTTAAGGAAATGATATGACCATTTTAAAGTTCTTTGTGAAATCAAAAAGACAAAAAAAAAGTCTTTTATGAAAAACAAAACTCCATATTATCCTCCATGTGATGCTTTTTCTGTTTCCATTTCCCCTTCTTTATTTGTGAGGTTTATGTATCTAGTCTGTTTTTTATTATTATTATTATTTTTTTTACTTTACAATATTGTATTGGTTTTGCCACACATCAACATGAATCCGCCACGAGTGTACATGTGTTCCCAATCCCGAACATCCCTCCCACCACCCACCACACCATCCTTCTGGGTCTACTATCCTTTTGTATACCTCTTCCCTGAAATCCAGAGGGGCATCACTTTTCCCAAAGCCAAAGGAACAAGATCATCATTGCTTGATGCCCTTAAATAAATGCATTACTCAAAATGACAACCTCACTGGCAATCAATACAAAGAAAAAAATGGCTAAAGCAAGTGTTGAGTTCAGAAAAGCAGTCTAGTTAAGCAATTGCTCATCTAATGGAACAAGATTAATAGTGATTGATTTCAAGTACACCTTACAGAGCATATGTGTCTAAACATTCATCCATTCCTATCTCCATTCCATCCTTCCCCTTCTTCTGTGTCACTTTACTGATGACTTAAAGATTTAGTGAAAGAGCTAATTATAAAGTCTTGGTTTCTCAATACAAATTGAAGTTTCTTAATATATTATTATCAGTGATTTCTGTTAAATAAATTTATAATTCATAAGAATATTACTTAATAGTTGAAAATATTGTAATTCTATAAATTCTGTACATGTATTTGACCAAAATTTCTAGAGGAAAATGAAAAAGCCCCTTTCCCACTACCTCTTCACACCTCAATTTAATTCACTTATATGTGTCTATATGTGTGTCAGTCATTCAGTTGTGTACAACTCTGCAACCCCACAGACTGTAGCCCACCAAGCTCCTCTGCCCATGGAAATTTTCAGGCAAGAATACTGGAGCAGGTTGCTATTTCCTGCTTCAGAGGATCTTCCTGACAAAGAGATCAAACCTGTGTCATGTGTCTCCTGCACTGGCAGGCAGATTCTTTACCACTGCACCACCTGTGAACCGTGACTCACTTTTGTGCATATTTTTAAAAAGTTAGCTTTTCTAATAATACTTCTCTGATCCTGGTCATCTTGTCTCTTTAACTTTGTCTTTTCTTTGAATCTTCTTTTTATATCTTAAGTTTTTTCTGTTTATATTTTCATTCATTCAAAATTTATTTTTAAAAATATTAAACATATATAAGATACTAAGCTTTACATAGAATCTGGAAGTAAAAAGACAGTGGTTTAATGGCTTCTGTCATCATTTTCTTATATGGGTTTTTGACAATTAATGTAATACAGTATTATCAGTTTGATAGAAGTGTGAAAAATAAGTATCACAGAGATATCAATACTTAAAATGATCCAAAATATTGGTAGAGTAAGAGTTTTAGATTTCTACAAGATTTCTAGAGCCAGTGACTTTTAGACTTTTTGAATAAACTTTCTTGAACTACTCAATAAGTCAATAGTAGAAGAGATAGACCAAGACAGATAAATATACTTACATAAATGATAAACCCTAGAATTTAAGAAGAAGGAAACACACCACAAGTGGTACAGGCTACATGACAAGCCTCAAATGTTTGCATTTGGTAGCAGGAATTTCAGTATTGTGTTACAAGATGTTTACAAGAATCAGCCATGATTCTTACTAACAGCAGCCAATTTCGGTTCATTAAAACAGGGAGGTATAAAGAGCTCACCTGTTCATTAAAGCAGCTAAGTCCTCTTGGACTCACTAGGAAATCTAGAGAACAGATCTCAGGATTTGAAAGGAGGAAGAAAGGAAAAATTCCTATCAATGTTACTGTCTCTTGTGCTTTGAATGCTGCAGTTGAACCACGTTGCTGAACCTAAAGAAACTAGAGGTTTGTTCTTGCTGAAAGCACCTTATAACCACAGATCGTTTTTCACAACTTTTGCTCTTTGTATCACTGATTTTCAACTCAGTGTCTGGATTATATGCATCTCATGCTTCAGCTCATGCCATATCCTTACTGTTGAGGATGATGGGATAGAAAATATCTAGCTTTCCCAACTTCCTTAGAGAGAGTATGATAGTTAATTTTCTGTGTCAACTAGGTTGGAAATGGCATCCTGATATTTGGTCAGACTCATTCTAGATGTTTATGTGAAGGTGTTTTTTCGTTTTTTGTTTTTTTTTTTTTAGATGAGATTGACATTTAAATCATTAGTTTTGGAATATAGCAACCATTTCATAATTGGGTTGCCACATCTGATCAGTTCAAGACCTTCATAGAAAACAAAAACAAAAATTGACCTTACCTGAAGAAGAAGAAAGTTTCCCCGGAGACAGCCTTTAGACTTGAGCTACAATTCTTCCCAAAGTCATCAGCCTGTCAGCCTGCTACACATATTTGGGATTTGCCAGTCTACACAGTTGTGCATATCAATTTGTTCAACTATATTAATCTCTCCCTCTTCTTAGGTAGAGAGATAGATAATAGTAGATAGATAGATATCCATCTATATCTATCTACGTAAACATATAATTACATACCTACCTAATTATTATCTATCTTTCTGTTTGGTGTCTCAGAGGGTAAAGAGTGTGCCTGCAGTTCAGGAGACACAGGTTCAATCACGGGGTTGGGAAGATCCCCTGGAGAAGGAAATGGCAACCCACACCAGTATTCTTGCCTGGAAAATCCCATGGGCGGAGGAGCATGGCAGGCTACAGTCCATGGGGTCACAAAGTCAGAGACAACTGAGCCACTTCACTTTCTTTTCTTTCTGTCTGTCTATTTACATCCTATTGGTCTGCTTTTCTGGTAAATCCTGACTAACACAGTGTACAATAGGCTTTGATTCACCAAGACTAAGGAAGGGAATCCCTAAGCATAGTAAGTGTTTCAAAGGTTCAGTGGCCAAAAGTTGCACTGATCAGCGTAGAAGTGGTTATGTTGTGGTTAAAAAAATCCTAATATCTGAATGTTTTTAAAAGCATAGGGACACTTCTTGCTCTTGTGAAGGGTACTTGACAGGTGGCTGGGGGTATGATGGGCTCTTCCACTGTCCTTTTTACTCTAAGAACCAGGTTAACAGAGCAACGATGCAACCATTTTCTGTACATTGCCAATCACTGTGGCAAAGGTAAGAGAGAACGTTGTAAGAACACATAGGTTCTTTTTTTTTATTTTTATTTTTACTTTATTTTACTTTACAATACTGTATTGGTTTTTAAATCACTGTCCAACCAAATATTTTCCACATACCTTTGTTGACCAAAGTAAGTCATACAATCAAATTTGAATTCACAGAGCCAGAACTTTCTTATCCTTTTCAGTGAGAGGAAATATGAGAAGACAGTATTTCAGTCTGACCCAAATGTACATGTCTTTAATGCAATAAGATAATTTTCAGAAATGTCACTCTGATATTTGGGGAAATAGAATTGTACAGATTTAGAGTTGGTGAGAGCACATTCAGTTTAGAAGGCTATTGCAATATTACAAATAAGACATGGCTAATGATACTTAATGTAATAGAGGTTATAAAAAAAGGGGGGAAATGAAGAAATATTGAGAGTCATTGCTGTTGCTGCTGCTAAGTCGCTTCAGTCATGTCTGACTCTGTACAACCCCATAGATGGCAGCACACCAGGCTTCCCCGTCCCTGAGATTCTCCAGGCAAGAACACTGGAGTGGATTGCCATTTCCTTCTCCAATGCATGAAAATGAAAAGTGAAAGTGAAGTGGCTCCGTCATGTCAGACTCAGAGACCCCATGGACTGCAGCCTACCAGGCTCCTCTGTCCATGGGATTTTCCAGGCAAGAGTATTGAAGTGGGATGCCATTGCCTTCTCTCTGAGAGTCATTAGAGGATGAGAATAAACAAGGCTTTCTAACTAATTGCTTTGGATTATATATGTGAAGAAGTGGTCAATGATGACAGGGGTTTGAGTAATTAAATGAGTTTGAGGTTGCTTTTTTTTAATATAGCATTATCTAGTGGAAGCTGATTAATATAAGTAGCCCCATTCTCTTAGACAAATTGCATAAGAAAAGTAAAATATTTTGTTTGGCTGGTATTGAGTTAAATTTTGAGTATGAGACACCTATAAAATATCCAAGAAATTTATGCAGCCAAGTCTGTCTGGAGCTGTAGATTTAAAGATATCAGAAAAAATTTGATGGTTATTCGTGGAAAGTGTATAGATAAAGAAGAGAAGAAATCTGAACACAGAAATTGATATTTAAGGGTCTCAAATCAGAAGATAAGCAGATGTAAAGTAAAACACTTGCAAGAAAAACAAAAACAATAACCAAGTGGAAATTGATATAGAAAGCAAATCAAAATGGAATGGAGTCTGCTTTACACCAAGGGAAGAGAGAACATATTTCAAAATTTTTATTAGTAAAATGAAAAAGAGCTGAAAAAGATTATTTAATTAATGTCTTAGAGAAATTCTTAAAATACACCTATAGTATAGTCCTAACTATTGACTAGGGTTTCACATTAGGCCAGAATGTTGTTAGCGGAATCATTCTGATTGGCCACAAATCTGATTCTTAAACTTAACTGTTATTATAAAAATAGTGTGTGCCTTTGATGTACATGGCTAGACCCTTTGGTATGTGTTGACATGCCACACACACACAAAAAAAAAACTATTAGCCCTTGAGAAAGACAAGAGTGACAAATTGATGGAGATAAGTCGGTTCAGTTCAGTTCAGCCACTCATTCATGTCCAAGGCTTTCGATCCCATGGACTGCAGCACACCAGAGTTCCCTATCCATCATCAACTCCCAGAGCCTGCTCAAACTCATGTCCATTGAGTCAATGATGACATCCAACCATCATTTCCTATCATCCCCTTCTCTTGCCTTCAATCTTTCCCAGCATAAGGGTATTTTCCATGTGTCAGCACTTCAAAACGGTGGCCAGAGTATTGGAAGTTCATCTTCAGCATCAGTCCTTCCAATGAATATTCACAGGTTGATTGCCTTTAGGATTGACTGGTTTGATCTTGCAGTCCAAGGGTCCCTCAAGCATCTTCTCCAACACCACAGTTCAAAAGAATCAGTTCTTCAGTGCTCAGCTTTCTTTGTGGCCCAACTCTCACATCCATACATGACTACTAGAAAAACCATAGCTTTGACTAGACAGACCTTTGTCAGCATAGTAATGTCTCTGCTTTTTAATATGCTGTCTGAGTTGGTCATAGCTTTTCTTCCAAGGAGCAAGTATCTTTTAATTTCATGGCTGTAGTCACCATCTGCAGTGATTTGGGGGCTCAAGAAAATAAAGCCTGTCACTATTTCCATTTTTTCCCCATCTATTTGCCATGAACTGATGTGCTGGATGAAGCACTAGCTGGAATCAAGATTGCTGGGAGAAATATCAGTTACCTCAGATATGCAGATGACACCACCCTTATGGCAGAAAGCAAAGAAGAACTAAAGAACCTCTTGAAAAAGGTGAAAGAGGAGAGTGAAAAATTTGGCTTAAAGCCCAACATTCAGAAAACTAAGATCATGGTATCTGGTCCAATCACTTCATGGCAAATAGATGGGAAAACAGTGGATGACTTTATTTTGGGGGGGCTCCAAAATCACTGTAGATGGTGATTGCAGCCATGAAATTAAAAGACACTTACTCCTTGAAAGGAAAGTTATGACCAACATAGATAGCATATTAAAAAGCAGAGGCATTTCTTTGCCAACAAAGATCCGTCTAGTCAAGGCTATAGTTTTTCCAGTAGTTATGTATGAGTGTGAGAGTTGAACTATAAAGAAATCTGAGAGCTGAAGAATTGATGCTTTTGAACTGTGGTGCTGGAGAAGACTCTTGAGAGTCCCTTAGACTGCAAGGAGATCCAACCAGTCCATCCTAAAGGAGATCAGTCCTGGGTGTTCATTGGAAGGACTGATGTTGAAGCTGAAACTCCAATACTTTGGCACCTGATGTGAAGAACTGACTCATTTGAAAAGACCCTAGTGTTGAGAAAGATTGAAGACAGGAAGAGAAGGGGATGACAGAGGATGAGATGGTTGGATGGTATCACTGACTCAATGGACATGAGTTTGGGTAAACTCTGGAAGTTGGTGATGGACAGGGAGGCCTGGTGTGCTGTGGTCCATGGGATCACAAAGAGTCAAACACAACTGAGAGGCTGAACTCTACTGATGGGACCAGATGCCATGATCTTTGTTTTTGGATGCTGAGTTATAAGCCAGTTTCTTCATTCTCCTCTTTTTCATCTTCATAAAGAGGCTTTAGCTCTTCTTTACTTTCTGTCATTCAAGTGGTGTCATCATGTCTGAGGTTATTGATATTTGCCCCAGCAATTTGTTTCCAGCTTGTTCATCCAGCTGTGTATTTTGCATAATGTGCTCTGCATACAAGTTAAATAAGCAGGCAGACGATATACAGCCTTGACACACTTCTTTTCCAATTTGAAACCAGTCTATTGTTCCATTTCTGGTTTTAACTGTTGCTTCTTGACCTGCATACAGATTTCTCAGGAGGAAGGTAAGGTGGTCTGATATTCTCATTTCTTTAGGCTTCCCTAGTGGCTCAGAGGGTAAAATGTCTGCCTGCAATGTGGGAGACCTGGCTTCGATCCCTGGCTCAGGAAGATCCTCTGGAGAAGGAAATGGCAACCCACTCTGATATTCTTGCGTGGAAAATCCCATGGAAGGAGAAGCTTGTAGGCTACAGTCTATGGAATAGCAAAGAAGCAGACATGGCTGAGTGACTCACTTTGGAATTTTTCAGTTTGTTGTGATCCACACAGTCAAAGGCTTTGGCACAATCAATAAAGCAGAAGTAGATGTTTTTTTTTCTGGAATTGTCTTGCTTTTTGTATTATCCAACAGATATTGGCAATTTGATCTCTGGTTCCTCTGCCTTTTCTAAATCCAGCCTGAACATCTGGAAGTCCTCAGTTCACGTACAGTTGAAACCTTGCTTGGAGAATTTGAACATTACTTTGCTGGCATGTGAGATGAGTGCAATTGTGCAGTAGTTTGAATATTCTTTGGCATTGCTTTTTTGGTATTGGAATGAAAACTGACCTTTTCCAGTCCTGTGGCCACTGCTGAGTTCTCCAAAGTTGCTGATATATTGAATGGATCACTTTCATAGCATCATTTTTTAGGATTTGAAATAGCTCACCTGGGATTCCATCACCTCCACTAGATTATGCTTATATTGATGCTTCCTAAGGCTCACTTGATTTTGCACTCCAGGATGTCTGGCTCTAGGTGTGTGATCACAGCATCATGAATATCTGGGTCATTAAGACCTTTTTTTTTTTTTTTTTGTATAGTTCTTCTATATATTCTTGCCATCTCATCTTAATATCTTCTGCTTCCTTTAGGTTCATAATATTTCTGTCTCTTATTGTGCCCATACTTGCATGAAATCTTCCCTTTTATCTCTAATTTTATTGAAGATAACTCTAGTCTTTCCCATTCTATTGTTTTCCTCTATTTCTTTGAATTGTTCACATAAGAAGACTTTCTTATCTCTCCTTGCTATTCTTTGGAACTCTGCCTTCAGATGAGTGTATATTTCCTTTTCTCCTATGCCTTTCATTTTTCTTTATTCAGTTGTTTGTAAGGCCTCCTCAGGCAACCATTTTTTCCTTTTGCATTTCTTTTTCTTGGTGAGGGTTTTAATCACCATCTCCTGTAGAATGTCACAAACCTCCGTTCATAGTTCTTCAGACACTCTATCAGATCTAATCCCTTGAATCAATTTGTCCCTTCCACTGTATAATTGTAAGGGGTTTGATTTACATCATATCTGAATGGTCTAATGGTTTTCCCTATTTTCTTCAATTTAAGTCTGAATTTTGCCATAAGGAGTTCATGATCCGAGTTACAGTCAGCTCTCAGTCTTGTTTTTAGCTGACCCTATAGAGCTTCTCCATCTTCACCTGCAAAGAATATAATCAATCTGATTTCACCATTGAGCATCTGGTGATGTCCATATGTAAGTTGTTTCCTGTGTTGTCAGAAGTGGGTGTTTGCTATGACCACTGCCTTCTTGTGGCGAATGTGTTAGCCTTTGCCCTGCTTCATTTTGTACTCCAAGGCCAAACTTGCCTGTTATCCCAGGTGTCTCTTGACTTTCTACTTTTGCATTTCAGACCCCTATGATTAAAAAGACATCTTTTTTGGTTATTATTTCTAGAAGACTTGTAGGTCTTAATAGAAACTTTCAACATCAGCTACTTTGTCATTAATGTTTGGGGCATATACTTGGGATTGCTGCTGCTGCAGCACTTCAGTCGTGTCCAACTCTGTGTGACCCCATAGATGGCAGCCCACCAGGCTCCTCCATCCACAGAATTCTCTAGGCAAGAATACTCAAGTGGGTTGCAATACTGTGATATTAAGTGGTTTACCTTAGAAGCAAACTGAGATCCTGAGAACTGAGATATGTAAAAAATTTATACGCATGAACGTATTTTGTAACATTCACAGAACAGAAATTTTTTACATAGTTATATATCTAGTTTGGTGAATATAGAAAGAAAGCAAATTTTAACATGTTCTAGGTTAAACAACCATGTGAAAGTGAAGACATTATTTATTATATACAGAGGTATCTGGATATAAAAATATGAAATCAGCTTCTATTTAAAAACTATATTTTCATGTCCAACCATGAAGTGAATTCATATATGACACAGAAGATTGTTACCAAGGCACACATAAATATGGCAATATATAAATTAAAGCATACATTTAATTTTTGACTTTATAAGACATGAAGTGGCATCCAAGTATTTTTTAGCCCATGTATGCCACACTAAATTAATATTTCCATTAAATGTAATGTAATGTGTGAATCAGAGTGCTAGCCAGTTAGAAGCATAACTGTTGCAGTAAATTTATGCAATATCATATCAAAATTGTTTTAGTTTACTGGATTTTCTGTCATTCATACATTATAAAGTGATTTATATTAAATCAGTCATCAGAAGAAGGCAAGGGTTATTTTATAGAGGGCTTCCACTGACATATGTTCACTTTCCTATATACACTAATGTAGAAATGACTCCTATATTCTAGTTGATTTCTGCTGTTTTAGAGACTTTAAAGGAACAAATCAATTTCTGCAATGATAGTGAAAAGAGAAATAAAGAGTAAAGTATATTTATGTGGAAAAAAAGCAAAGCAAAACAAAACAAAACCCTAAAATTGCTTTCATTGTTTTTGTGTCAATACCAAATTAAAGGAATGAACTTGCTGTATATGTGTAAAATATTTATTTTTAGTGCTTCTTGCTATACTTGATAAAATATGATAAGAAATAAAGCAGAATCAGGAGAACTGCATAATAATGCTAATAGCTTGTTCTTTGACCTTGGGCAAGACACTTGACCCCCTGGTGACTCAGCTTTTCCATCTGTAAAACTGAATGGTAATTAATTACCTCATTTATTCTGTGCTCAATAGTTTGCCATTTGTATAAGCCTTGTTCAGCATCAAGGACATTTCTTCAAGGCTTCCTTCTTTTCATGACTCGATGTCTATTTTCCACATTTTAAATAATGATTAATGTGATCACTATAACAAAATAGGGTGGGGGAAGAATAAGTTATCTACTTCTGCCCAATAGCTGATAGTCAAGCCATAATAAACATGCTTTATGTGTTTTCCTGTGTGTTTAAGGTTGTAGATGAAAGGCATAGAATAGAACAAACTACATCTAATTAAATATCACTTATCAATTATTTTTTAGTGATTTATGCATTTTAATTCAGCTCCTACAATATGAATAAACTCTCTCAAATCAAAATCAAAATCAAAACCATCAATGATGGGAAACACCATCTGTTGTACATACCCATTTCACCAATTGTTTTTTCAGTGTTTATTCATGAGGTCAACTACTTACCTCACTCTTACACTTTGGAAAAATGCAAACAGATGTTCCATTTTTCTCTTGATATCATCAGTTCTGATTAATGATGGTAAAGTTCAAGTTGGTGCATTTTCCTTGGCTTGCTTTCTATCTTTCAAATAACTTTAGTCTTGCTAGCTTCTTGACACCACTTTTATCATTCAGTAAACACATTGATTACTTGACAAAGAAGATTTCAGCTAAATTGAACATTTTTGAGATCGATTTGAACACTGTCTCACTATTAGAAGAGCTAATACAATTTTAAGCATATTTATTTTTCTCACATCAGGTATATTAGCCTACAAATGCACTTTAAAACTAGAGAATGAAAGTCTTCAATGATTCTTAGAACCCCAAATCTACAATTATAATTAACATCCATGATGACTAACTCTAGAATTCTATACAAGTTATTGAGGAAAGTATTGCTTAGATTTAATGCATAATTAAGAGCTTTGATAATTGTGGTTACTGATTTGTATAGCTAAGTGATGTAATGAAATGCTTAAATAACAAAATAATTTAAAAGAAGTTGAAGATTAACATGGAGGAAAGGAAATATTTCAAGTCATGGAAGCTTACTGCTTCCTCAATCAAATATAAGCCATGAAACTTTCTTGTTAGACTAATAAAGTACCACCATGATACACACTACCAGTTTTTTAAAGTAATTAACATATGTGTGTATTTTTATAACAAAATTACACAAATAAAATAATGCTATTGCTTGAGTGTGCCTCATAAGGTGTCAAAAGCTACCCTATTAGTAGCCTTCTGAACAGAACCTGAATGCATGTATAGTAAACATGTACCCATTGTTTTAGTTTACTATATGTGGCAGTGTTGCCAAACAGCTCATAACAACATATCATCATTCTCTTTTTTCCAGGCTCCAGTAACATTTTTCTGGTTGTCTTTAATGCCTTTATCTAGTGTTCATTTTCAGCTTTCAGAATTGGTCCCATTGAGGCCGTTGAAGCTTCTGCCATCTGTTCCAAATCAAAACCAGTGCCCTATGTTGGCAATGTTAGGCAAGAACACTTCTTTCAGGTACTAGATTCTGCTTTGGTTTTGTATTTCTTCATAGCAAACTAACTGACCTCAGTTCAGTTCAGTTCAGTTGCTCAGTCGTGTCCAACTCTTTGCACCCCATGAACTGCAGCACACTAGGCCTCCCTGTCCATCATCAACTCCAGGACTTCACTCAAACTCATGTCCATCAAGTCCGTGATGCCATCCAGCCATCTCATGCTCTGCCATCCCCTTTTCCTCCTGTCCCTAATCCCTCCCAGAGTCTTTTCCAGTGAGTCAACTCTTCACATGAGATGGCCGAAGTACTGGAGTTTCAGCTTAGCATCATTCCTTCCAAAGAACACCCAGGACTGATCTCCTTTAGCATGGACTGGTTGGATCTCCTTGCAGTCCAAGGGACTCTCAAGAGTCTTCTCCAACACCACAGTTCAAAAGCATCATAACTTCAGCATTCAGCTTTCTTCATAGTCCAACTCTCACATCCATACATGACCACTGGAAAAACCATAGCCTTGACTAGATGGACCTTTGTTGCCAAAGTAATATCTCTGCTTTTGAATATGCTATCTAGGTTAATCATAACTTTTCTTCCAAGGAGTAAGCGTCTTTTAATTTCATGGCTGCAGTCACCATCTGCAGTGATTTTGGAGCCCAGAAAAATAAAGTCTGACACTGTTTCTATTGTTTCCCCATCTATTTGCCATGAAGTGATGGGACCAGATGCCATGATCTTCATTTTCTGAATGTTGAGCTTAAAGCCAACTTTTTCACTCTCTTCTTTCACTTTCATCAAGAGACAACCTAAGTGTTTAAAACAGCAACTTAAAAAAATTACATCTCATGTTTTTCTAGACCAGGTATTTGGGTAAAGCTTGGCTAGTTAGTTCTCATGTGATGTCACATAAGAAAACATAGTGGTATTAACTTGGCAGACAGGCCCAATTGGAAGGTGCACAGTGTCTTCTCACATGTGTTCTGTGGCTTGGAGAGGATGGCTCGAAGGCTGAACTCATCTGGGATTGACAGAGGCACCTATATGATTTTGATGGACATAAGGTAGTTCGTTTCTTACATGACAGCTCATAAACTAACAGTCTGTGGCTATTCCCTGTTGACTATAGACATAGCAGCAGTCACTCTGTCTTGGTAAGGAGATATTTAACTAATCTAAATGGATTTGGAAGAGAGATGCAATGAAATGGACTTATTTGAAATTGTAGTCAACAGTTTAGGGAATGAAATAAAAAATTAAATAAACATCTGTCATATTTGGGAGAATTTCAAAGAAATGATAGAGCTAATAATCAAGAGTAGTAATAATTATTAACAAATAATTTCTCATAGATGTACTACATAACAATAAAATTTTATTTTTAAAAAGTTAGTTCTGCCTCAATGTCAGGAGAAGTTAAATTTGATTCATAAAATACTAAACAGGATTCCAATGGAATAAATGGCACACTTTCATTAGGATGATACAAGAAATTTTTAATAAAGGGACTGTTTTCAAAGATGTGTGTGAGGGATTGGGAAATTATGAGGGGTAATGAAATGGCTTAGGAAAAGTGAGAGCGAAGAGGCAATTACTTTAAATCCCTGAAAATGACAAGGAGAGGGAGTGGGTACAAGAACCTGAAAACTAGACAGAGACAACCTGAATAGGATTGTTCACTATATTTGAGGAATAGAGTTGTGCGCTGTATTTGCAGAATACAGTCAGCCCAAATTCCTCACCTGGCGAGAACCATGGAAATATAAAACACAACCTCATCCCCCTCTGATTTCCTACGCAGTTTCGCCATTTACCGATGGAACTGAAAGCCAACAAACAATGATACAAATGATGGTCTTATCATGGAAAAAAAAAAAAAAAGAAACTAAACAAATGCCACCCAAGGGGCATTCTATGAAATACCTGAATAAGACTTTCTCCAGATGTGAAAGCCATGAAAAACAAAGAAAGGTACAAAAGTATTACAATCAAGTGTAGCCTAAGAAGGCATGGTCTCTAAATGTAAGGTATTATTCTATTTATTTTTCTTTTTTTTTTCATTTTTCACTATAATTGATTTACAACATTGTGTTAGTTTCACAACTACAGTAAAGTGAACCAGTTATTCAAATACATTTATCCAGTCTTTTTTCCCATATAGGTCATAGACAGTATTGAGTAGAATTCCCTGTGCTACACAATAGGTCCTTATTAGTTATCTATTTTAAATATAGTAGTGTGTATATGAGGAGAAGGCAATGGCACTCCACTCCAATACTCTTGCCTGGAAAATCCCATGGACAGAGGAGCCTGGAAGGCTGCAGTCCATGGGGTCGCTGAGGGTTGGGCAGGACTGAGCGACTTCACTTTCACTTTTCACTTTCCTGCATTGGAGAAGGAAATGGCAACCCACTTCAGTGTTCTTGCCTGGAGAATCCCAGGGATGGGGGAGCCTGGTGGGCTGCCCTCTATGGAGTCGCAGAGTTGAACACGACTGAAGTGACTTAGCAGCAGCAGCAGTGTGTATATGTCAATACCAATTTCTCTTATCCCTCCCCAACTTTTCCCCTTGATAAACATGTTTATTTTCTAAACCTGTGATTCTGTTTATGCTTTGTAAGTAAGTACATTTGTACCACTTTTTATAGATTCTACATATAAAAGATATCACGATATTTGTCTTTCTCTTTCTGACTTACATAATTTAATATGACAATCTTTAGGTCTACCCATATTCCTGAAAATAACATTATTTCATTCTTTTTAATGGCTGAGTAATACTCAGTTGTATATATGTACCAAATCTTCATTCATTCCTTCTTTGATGATCATTTAGGTAGCTTCATATCCTGGCTATCATAAATAACGCTGCAATGAACACTGAGGTACATGTATCTTATTGAATTATAGTTTTATCCATCTATACGCCAGAGAAGTGGGACTGCTGGGTCAGATGGCATATCTAATTTTAGTTTTTTAAAGAGTCTCCATACTGTTCTCCATAGTGTCTGTAACAACTTAATTCTTACCAGCAGGGTAGGAGTGTTCCCTTTTCTTCACATCATCTCCAGCATTTATTGTTTGCAGATTTTTTGATAACGGCTATCCTGACCAGTGTGAGGTGACACTTCATTTTGGTTTGCATTTCTGTAATGCTTAGTGATGCTGAGCATCTTTTCATGCACCTCTGGCCATCTGTATGTCTTTTTTTTGAGAAATGTCTAATTTGATCTTCTACTCATTTGTTTTTTAATTGGGATATTTGTACGTTTGATATTTACCTATATGAGCACTTTGTATATTTTGGAGATTAATCCTTTGTTGGTTGCTTCCTTTGCAAACATTCTCCCATTCTGTGGATTATCTTTTTGTTTTATTTATGGTCTCATCTGCTGTGCTTAAAAATTAAATTTTAAGTTTAGCTAGGTCTCATTTTTATTTTATTTTATTTTCCTAGTTTGTTTGTTTGTTTTTGCTTTACAATTCTGTATTGGTTTTTCCATACATCAACATGAATCCGCCACGGGTGTACATAAGTTCACACTCCTGAACCCCCCTCCCACCTCCCTCCCCATACCATCCCTTTGGGTTATCGCAGTGCACCAGCCCCAAGCATCCTGTATCCTGCATTGAACCTAGACTGGCGATTCATTTCTTATATGATATTATATATGTTTCAATGCCATTCTCCCAAATCATCCCACCCTCTCCCTCTCCCACAGAGTCAAAAAGTCTGTTCTGTACATCTGCTTCTCTTTTGCTGTCTCACATACAGGGTTATCATTATCATCTTTCTAAATTCCATATATATATATATACATATATATATATGTATATATATAGTTAGTATACTGTATTGGTGTTTTTTTTTTTTTTCTTGGCTTACTTCACTCTGTGTAATCGACTCCAGTTTCATCCACCTCATTAGAACTGATTCAAATGTATTCTTTTTAATGGCTGAGTAATACTCCATTGTGTATATGTACCACTGCTTTCTTATCCATTCATCTGCTGATGGACATCGAGGTTGCTTCCATGTCCTGGCTATTATAAACAGTGCCGCAGTGAACACTGGGGTACAAGTGTCTCTTTCAATTCTAGTTTCCTCGGTGTGTATGCCCAGCAGTGGAATGGCTGGGTCATAAGGCAGTTCTATTTCCAGTTTTTTTAAGCAATCTCCACACTGTTCTCCTTATGGCTGTACTAGTTTCACCCTCTCCAGCATTTATTGCTTGTAGATTTTTGGATAACAGCCATTCTGACTGGTGTGAAATGGTACCTCATTGCGGTCTTGATTTGCATTTCTCTGATAATGAGTGATGTTGAGCATCTTTTCATGTGTTTGTTAGCCATCTGTATGTCTTCTTTGGAGAAATGTCTATTTAGTTCTTTGGCCCATTTTTTGATTGGGTCGTTTATTTTTCTGGAATTGAGCTGCATGTGTTGCTTGTATATTTTTGAGATTAGTTGTTTGTCAGTTGCTTCATTTGCTATTATTTTCTCCCATTCTGAAGGCTGTCTTTTCACCTTGCTTATAGTTTCCTTTGTCATGCAGAAGCTTTTAAGTTTAATTAGGTCCTATTTGTTTATTTTTACTTTTATTTCCAGTATTCTGGGAGGTGAGTCATAGAGGATCCTGCTGTGATTTATGTTGGAGAGTGTTTTGCCTATGTTCTCCACTAGGAGTTTTATACTTTCTGATTTTATGTTTAGATCTTTAATCCATTTTGAGTTTATTTTTGTGTATGGTGTTAGATTGGAAAATCCCATGGATGAAGGAGCCTGGTAGGCTGCAGTCCATGGGGTCGCTAAGAGTCGGACACGACTGAGTGACTTCACTTTCACTTTTCACTTTGCACTGGAGAAGGAAATGGCAACCAACTCCAGTGTCCTTGGCTGGAGAATCCCAGGGAGGGGGGAGCCTGGTGGGCTGCCATCAGGGTCGGACATGACTGAAGCGACTTAGCATGGTGTTAGAAAGTGTTCTAGTTTCATTCTTTTTATTTTCATCACTCTAGGAGGTGGATCAAAAAAGAGCTTGCTGCAATTTATGTTAGAGTGTTCTGAGTATGTTTTTCTCTAAGAGTTTTACAGTCTCTGGTCTTTACATTTAAGATTTAGGTCTTAATCCATTTTTACTTTATTTTTCTATATGGTATTAGAGAATGTTCTAATTTGATTATTTTACATGTAGCTGTACAATTTTTCCAGCACCTCTTATTAAAAAGCGTGCCTTTCTCCATCTCATATTCTAGTCACCTTTGTTTTATATTGCTTTGGTTCCATCCCTTCATTCTTTCTGAAGTTATTTCTCCACTGATCTCCAGTAGCATATTGGGCTCCTAATGACCTGGGGAGTTCCTCTTTCAGTATCCTATCATTTTGCCTTTTCATACTGTTCATGGGGTTCTCAAAGCAAGAATATTGAAGTGGCTTGCCATTCCCTTCTCCAGTGGACACGACCCAGATAATCATGATGATGTGATCACTAATCTAGAGCCAGACATCTTGGAATGTGAAGTCAAGTGGGCCTCAGAAAGCATCACTACGAACAAAGCTAGTGGAGGTGATGGAATTTCAGTGGAACTATTTCAAATCCTGAAAGATGATGCTGTGAAAGTGCTGCACTCAATATGCCAGCATATCTGGAAAACTCACCAGTGGCCAGAGGACTGGAAAAGGTCAGTTTTCATTCCAATCTCAAAGAAAGGCAATGCCAAAGAATGCTCAAACTATCACACAATTGGACTCATCTCACATGCTAGTAAAGTAATGCTCAAAATTCTCCAAGCCAGACCTCAGCAATTTGTGAACCGTGAACTCGCTGATGTTCAAGCTGGTATTAGAAAAGGCAGAGGAACCAGAGATCAAAGTGCCAACATCCGCTGGATCATGGAAAAAGCAAGAGAGTTCCAGAAAAACATCTATTTCTGCTTTATTGACTATGCCAAAGCCTTTGACTGTGTGGATCACAA
>SJXQ01002198.1:0-18929 GCA_006408695.1 Aepyceros melampus
AACTCCTAGTGGTTAACATGAAAATTGTATTTCAGTACACCACCTGGTGTCAGAGCAAGCTCTCAGTACAAGTCTGTGTGTAGACATATGCTTTCATTGTCTTGGGTGAATTTCTCTGAGAAGGACGGGTAGGTTATATAAAAGTATGTATTTTATTGAATCTTTCAGTCTATGAATTGGTATGACTTCTCAGTTGTCTAGTTTCATTAAACAAGTTTTTTACATTTTTTAAGATTTAATAGTGTTTCATTTTTTATGTTTTTGCAAATGGTACTATAATTTAATTTCCAAATGTTCATTGCTGATGTAGAGAAATGTAATGTTTTATATTGATCTACTCTGTGACCTTGCTGAGCCCACTTAAAGATTCCTTGAGATTGTCTATATAGATAATCGTGTCATCTGTTCATAAAGGCAGTTTTACATCTTCATTTCCAGTGTGAATGTCCCCTTCCCCATCTCCCTCCCTTGCCCCTGCCCTCCTGGTTTACTTCATTGATGAAGAACTCTAGTCTGTTGTGGGATAGGAATGATGAGAGTGGCGTCCCTGCCTTGTTCTTTGACCATTAACTTTGGAGGTAGACTGTAGGGTTTTTGTAAATACCCTCAGCAGGCTGAGGAAGTTCCCCTTACTCCTATTTACTGACAGTTTTAATCACAAACAGATGTTGATGGTTTTCAAATACTTTGCCTGCATCACTTTCAGTGATCATAGGGTTGTTATTTTTCAGTCTGTTGATGTGATGTGGTGATGTGGTGATTTTCCGATGTTGAATATACTTTGCATTTCTGAGATTAATCCCAGTTGCTCATGATTTATTATCCTTTTTATGAATTGTTGGATTTGAACCACTATTACTAAATTTATTTATCCCTGTGATCATGAAAGATACTAGACATTAGTTTTCCTGTAATGTCTGGCTTTGATAACAGGGTAATGGTTTCATAAAATGAGTTGGAAAGTGTTCTCTCTTCTATATTCTGAAAGAATGTATAAAAAATTGGTATTGTTTCTTCCAAATAGTTAGAGTTCACCTGTGAGGCCACAAGGGCCTAGAGTTTTCTGGGGTTCTTTTGTTTTGTTTTGTTTTGTTTTTTTGGTGGAAAATATTGAACTGTGAATTCAGTGTCTTTCATAGAATTATTCAGGTTGTTTTTCTCTTAGAAAACTGTTAGTAGACGTCTCCCAAGGAATTTGTCCATTTCATTTAAGTGAGGGTTTCTCAGCCAAAGTGGTGTTTGGACAGGATGATTGTTTGTTGTGGGAGAGTAGCCCATGAATGATGGATGTTTAGCTGCATCCCAGACCTCTACTCACTAGACACCAGGGCCAGGTCCCCCTCTTGTGTCTTCAGATATTTTGCCAAGGGTGTGCTATTGGTTGGGAACTGCAGGTTTATGTTATCAAGTCCGTTGGCATAGTTTCTCATAGTACTCCCCTCCTATCTTTGATGTATGTGCGCTCCAGGGGACCCATTTCCTCTTTTATTGATGATATTGTTAACCTGTGTCTTTTTCTTTTCTCCGTCTCCCTTCTGCTCTGCCTCCTCTCGCTTTCATTAGTTTAGCTAGAGTTTAATTGATTTTATTAATAATTGCAAAGAACTATTTTTTATTTTGTGGAATTTCATTCATTTTATGCTTTTAGTTTTGTTTATTTCTGCTCTAATCTTTCTTTCTGTTCTGCTTGAATTTGCTGGTTTTTTTTCATAGTTATTTAAGATGAAAACTTGGATCACTAATTTGAGAACTTTGTTTCCTAATATATTTATTTAAAACTATACATTTCCCTCTAAGTATGATTTAGTTACATCCCATAAATTTGGAATTGTTTTTTATTCATTTTCATGTAATTAGAAAGATATTTTTGTCTGACTCCTTCTTTGACCTGTGAGGTATTTAGCAGTATGTTTAATTTCTAAACATTTTTGGATATTTCCATATATCTGCTATTGAGATTGCTAGTTTATTTATGTTTTGATTAGAGAACATATTTGGTATTCTTTTAACTTTGTTGAGGTTTGTTTTGTGGCCCAGAATGTAACCTATCTTGGTGAATCGCTGATGTGCACTTGAAAAGAATGTGTATTTGGGTGGAGTGTTCAATGATTGTTGGTTAGGTCAAATTATTTGGTTGTAATGTTCCGGCCCATATCTTTACCTTTTTGCCCTCTGCTTTTATCTTCAGTTACTGAAAGAGGAGTGTTGGTACTGTAGTCTCGATTGCAATTGTGATTCCATGTTTTGTTTTAGTTCTGTCAGGTTGCTTCATTTGTGAGCCTTTGTTCATACCCATATTTAAGATTTTTATGTCTGTATAATGATGTATTTATCATTACCTAATGTTCTTCTTTATCCCTGCTAATATTCTTTGCTCATGTCTACTTTGTCTAATATTAATAAAGGCCTTAAAAAATACTTCAGGCTAGACTTACCCATGGGCTATATAAATTCAACCATTTAATAATTAAATAAAGATGGTTTAAATACTCAAAAGCCAGTGATAAGAATACAAAATAAACAAACCAATAACAAAAACAGCCAACTATAGCTTATCAGTGAGAAACTTGTTAACACTATAGCCCATGGGCTAAGTCTAGCCTGAAGCATTTTTTAAGGCCTTTATTAATATTAGACAAAGTAGACATAAGAGCAAAGAATATTAGCAGGGATAAAGAAGAGCATTAGGCAATGATAAATACATCATTATACAGACATAAAAGTCTTAAATATGGGTATGAACAAAGGCTCACAAATGAAGCAACCTAACAATAAAAACTTGCTATAGTTTTTATTTTTCCCTTTTGTTCTTTATTCCCTTTTCCCTCTTCTTTGGGATTGGGTACTTTTTATTAATCCATTTTATCTTTTCTTGTGACTTTTAGCTTTACCTCTTTGAATAAAATTAATGATTCCTCCAAGGTTTAAAATGTACAAATGTAACTTGTCACAGCTTCCTTAAAATAATATTATATTGCTTTATATGTGATGTGAGAATTATAAAACAGCATATTTTCAATTCCTCCCACCTTTATTATTGTTTTATTGTTGCATATTTTATTTTCACATATAAGCCCTACAATAGACTGTTAACTATTTTATGTTAGTCAAATATTTCTTAATTAAAAAAAAACTGTTTATATTTACCATTGTAAATGGTACTTTTCAATTCTTTGTGCAAATTCAAGTTTCCACTTGGTAGCAATACTCTTCAGAGAAGGCAATGGCACCCCACTCCAGTACTCTTGCCTGGAAAATCCCATGGATGGAGGAGCCTGGTAGGCTGCAGTCCACAGGGTCGCCAAGAGTCGGACACAACTGAGTGACTTCACTTTCACTTTTCACTTTCACGCATTGGAGAAGGAAATGGCAACCCACTCCAGTGTTCTTGCCTGGAGAATCCCAGAGACAGGGGAGCCTGGTGGGCTGCCTCCTATGGGGTCACACAGAGTTGGAATTCTTTGTGCAAATTCAAGTTTCCACTTGGTAGCAATACTCTTCAGAGAAGGCAATGGCACCCCACTCCAGTACTCTTGCCTGGAAAATCCCATGGATGGAGGAGCCTGGTAGGCTGCAGTCCACAGGGTCGCCAAGAGTCGGACACAACTGAGTGACTTCACTTTCACTTTTCACTTTCACGCATTGGAGAAGGAAATGGCAACCCACTCCAGTGTTCTTGCCTGGAGAATCCCAGAGACAGGGGAGCCTGGTGGGCTGCCTCCTATGGGGTCACACAGAGTTGGACACGACTGCAGCGACTTAGTAGCAGCAGCAGCAGCGATACTCTTGCCTGAAAATTTTTATTAACACTGCTGTGGTACATATTGGCTGTCATTGAGTTGTCTATGAAAGTCTTGATGTCTTCTTAATTTTTGGACAATATTTTCACTGTGCATAAAATTCTGGCTTGATCATACTTTTTCCCCATTAGTAGTTTAAATACGCCACTCTGACTGTTGAAAAATCTGTGGTTACCAGGAGTTTGGGAGGAGGGAAGGGAGAGATGAAGTAGAGGGGTGATTTTTGAGTTGGGAAACAATATTTTCTAAATCAAATGGTGATACATGTTGTTAAGCATGTGTCAAAACCCACAGAACAACTAAGGGCAAACCCTAGTATAAACCACAAACTATAGTTAATGTAGTCCATAGTTTCCATTGTTAAAATTGTACATTAATAATGTACATTACATAATTACTTTACATTATTATATTACAATAAGGAATTGTAATGAGTATACAATACTAATGTAAGATGTTAATAGTAGGGAAAAGTATGTGCAGAGTTGGAGGGTAAGGCAGGAGAGAGACTGGGTCTATGGAACTCTATGTACAATCTCTTGCTTCTGTAAATCTGAAACTACTAACAAAAATGAAGTCTACTCATGTTCTTTAAAACGTCACTTTATTGTCAGTCTTGCATGGTTTAGGATGAGAAGTGTGATGTAATTCTTGTTTGTTTCTTTATGTACATTGTATCCTTTTAAAAAAACAATGCTAGCTGACCAGGATTTTCTTTATCTTGGCTTCAGAGCAGTTTGACTCTGATGATGTAGGTTTGTGTGTGCTTCTGCATGTGTCTGTGTGCACACGTGTTCTTTTCACCTTGCTTGGAACAATTACTGAGTTTCTCGTGATTTTGTGTATTTCATTATGTTTGGAAAACTAGTGAAAGTGAAAAGTGAACATCACTTAGTCGTGTCTGACTCTTTATGACCCCATGGACTATATAGTCCATGAAATTCTCCAGGCCAGAATACTGGAGTAGGTAGCCTTTCCCTTCTCCAGGGGATCTTCCCAACCCAGGGATTGAACCCAGGTCTTCTGCATTGCAGGCAGATTCTTTACCAGCTGAGCCACAAGGGAAGCCCCCCAAAATGATCGTCATTCATTTCTTATTTCTTGTTCTCTTACTTTTTCTAGGATTCCACTTATTCACTTGTTAGTTCTGTGGAGGACATCACTACATTTTTGTCATTTGTTTCCAATCTTCTGTCTCTTTGTGTTCAGTCCAGAAGAGAGGATTTGATTGATTCATCCAATCAGCATCCAGTTTAGGGCATTCCTGTTGGGTGGAGATTTCATGATGGACCACCTCAGAGGTCCACCTTGGATCAGGAGCCATTCTCTGTCTGGTCATCTGTGGCAGTGCATTATAGTATAGAGCATGGTTGCCTACAGCTGATTGTCTCAGCAAGCACTGGAGGCAAGGAGATTTCTGATAGATGTCATGGACCTGTCCAGCATCCCAGGAGTACATCAAGGCTGTATATTGTCACCCTGCTTATTTAACTTCTATGCAGAGTACATCATGAGAAACGCTGGGCTGTAGGAAGCACAAGCTGGAATCAAGATTGCCAGGAGAAATACCAATAACCTCAGATATGCAGATGACACCACCCTTATGGCAGAAGTGAAGAAGACTTAAAAAGCCTCTTGATGAAAGTGAAAGAGGAGAGTGAAAAATGCTTACTCCTTGGAAGAAAAGTTATGATCCACCTAGAGAGCCTGTTAAAAAGCAGGGACATTATTTTGCCAACAAAGGTCCGTCTAGTCAAGGCTATGGTTTTTCCAATAGTCATGTATGGATGTGAGAGTTGGACTGTAAAGAAAGCTGAGCACCGAAGAATTGATGGTTTTGAACTGTGGTGTTGGAGAAGACTTTTGAGAGTCCCTTGGACTACAAGGAGATCCAATCAGTCCATCCTAAAGGAAATCAGTCCTGAATATTCATTGGAAGGACTGATGTTGAAGCTGAAACTCCAATATTTGACTACCTGATAAGAAGAGCTGATTAATTTGAAAAGACCCTGATGCTGGGAAAGATTGAAGGCAGGAGGAGAAGGGGACTACAGAGGATGAGATGGTTGGATGGCATCACTGACTCAATGGACATGGGTTTGGGTAGGCTCCAGGAGTTGGTAATGGACAGGGAGCCCTGGCGTGCTGCAGTCCATAGGATCACAAAGAGTCAGACACGACTGAGCAACTAAATGGAACTGAACAGACTCCTTAGACTATTGAAAAATTATAATAAAAGGACAGTTGTACTGTTCAGGTAGTGCTTGAAAAGGTTGGTTTCTAAAAGACATATCTTTATTTTTTATTTCTTTGTTTTTAATTGGAAGATAATTGTTTTACAATGTTGTGTTGGTTTCTTCTATACAACAACATGAATCAAATGTAAGTATATATATATTCCCTACTTCTTGAGCCTCCCTACCACGCACACCCCCAAACTCACCCCTCCAGGTCATCACAGAGCACTAGGCTGAGCTCCCTGTGCTACACAGCCACTTCCCACTAGCTATTTTACATATAGTAAATATGTGTGTACATATACACATATATAGTATACACAAATATATATGCACATATATGGTATACACACAGATATACACACACATGTATGTGCATGTGCTTGTGTGTTTAGCGCTCAGTCATGTCTGACTCTTTGTGACCCCATCAACTGTAGTCCATCTGGCTCCTCTGTCCATGGGATTTCCCAGGCAAGAATACTGGAGTGGGTTGCCATTTCCTTCTCCAAATATATGTGAATCAGTTCAGTTCAGTCGCTCAGTCATGTCCGACTCTCTGCAACCCCATGAATTGCAGCACGCCAGGCTTCCCTGTCCATCGCCAACTCACAGAGTTCACTCAAACTCATGTCCATCGAGTCTGTGATGCCATCCAACCATCTCATCCTCTGTCATCCCCTTCTCCTCCTGCCCCCAATCCTTCCCAGCATCAGGGTCTTTTCCAGTGAGTCAACTCTTCACATGAGGTGGCCAGAGTACTGGAGTTTCAGCTTTAGCATCATTCCTTCCAAAGAACACCCAGGACTGCTCTCCTTTAGAATGGACTGGTTGGATCTCCTTGCTGTCCAAGGGACTCTCAAAAGTCTTCTCCAACACCACAGTTCAAGAGCATCAATTCTTCGGCACTCAGCCTTCTTCACAGTCCAACTGTCACATCCATACATGACTACTGGAAAAACCATAGCTTTGACTAGATGGACCTTTGTTGGCAAAGTAATGTCTCTGCTTTTGAATATGCTATCTATGTTGGTCATAACTTTTCTTCTAAGGAGTAGGTGTCTTTTAATTTCATGGCTGCAGTCACCATCTGCAGTGACTTTGGAGCCCAGAAAAATAAAGTCTGACACTGTTTCCACTGTTTCCCCATCTATTTCCCATGAAGTGATGGGACCAGATGCCATGATCTTCATTTTCTGAATGTTGAGCTTTAAGCCAACTTTTTCACTCTCCTCTTTCACTTTCATCAAGAGGCTCTTTAGTTCCTCCTCACTTTCTGCCATAAGGGTGGTGTCATCTGCATATCTGAGGTTATTGATATTTCTCCCAGCAATCTTGATTCCAGCTTGTGCTTACTCCAGCCCAGCGTTTCTCATGATGTACTCTGCATATAAGTTACAAATATATACATATATGTGGTGTGTGTATATTTCAATGCCTCTCTCACAATTGCTATACCGTCTCCTTCCCCCACTGTCTCCACAAGTCTGTTCTCTATAGATGTAAAAGACATGTCTTTAAATTCATATGCAATGTGAAATAATTGATCACTTGAGATTGCTGGGGAATAGAGTATACTACTCAACAACAGGTGTTATTTCTTTTTCTCTTCAGTAAATCAAAAGGTCAAAGAAGCATGAAATTTTCTGTAATGCAGCTTAGCTGCTTCTCATACACAAAGAAACGAACTTGTGAAAAGGTGCCCTTTGGCACCTGTTTCTGCCATCTTGGTTTGTTTTTCTTCCCACTGGATTTTACACCTCCCAATTTAATTTGTGACTGACCTCTTCTTCCCAGCTGTTCAGGTTTAAAGAGTACATCCACATTCATCTGGGGTTATTGGAGCTTAACCCGGGGCAGGGGTTGAACAAAAAGCATTGGCCCCAAAACACGCAGGTCTGGTGGCTCAGCGCTCTCACTGCCTTGTCCCACTATCCGTGGGTAACTTGAGACTCGGGTCTGATATGGGGTCTGGAGAGTTTAAAAACTGTTCGAAAGTCTATCCCATTCAAACAGGCTTTCCAGGGGATTAAAGGGACTTTGGTCACAAAGTGGCCCATGCTAGAGCTTTGTGATAATGAAAAGCGACTTTAGTTAGAGCAGCCGCTATGGCCTTCTCCACATTCTTGAGTCAAGCTGCCATTTTGTTGTGGTTTGAGGGGAATATGGGCAGATCCCAAAAGCCAACAGTAGACACACATTCCACATTAAGAGTCTGGAAAGTTGAAAGGTTTGATTTTGATCCTGCGCTTTCACACAATGCCAAGGGCGTGTGAATGGATAGAGGTAGTATGTTTTCTCTTCAGGGTCGCAGACGATGTGAAATTAATCCCAATCCCCATGGCTGCTATTTTCTCAAAGGTACCTGCAGAGTTGAGTGGACAGTCTCATCTGAATTAGAAAGTCTCATCAGGGGAGTGGCACAATAATCTTCATCAACCAAACAGTGTTTTCCTAGTCTTGTTTGCTTCTGAAGCCGTCACTGTGCAAACACCATTCCTTACTTCTGTAGCTTCCCCATATTGGCTGTAACATGGTACATTACATAGGCGATAAATGTATCTGCAAGACTGAAATAATATTTGAGTATAATGGCAAAAATATACACTATCATGTGTAACATAGACAGCCAGTGGGAATTTTCTGTACGACACAGGATGGGTGGAAGAGAGGTTCAAGAAGGAGGGGACATACGTATACCTATGACTGATCTGATTCATGTTGATACATGATGGAAACCCAACACAGTATTGTAAAGCTCCCTTCTCCAAGGGATCTTCCCAACCCAGGGATCAAACCCCCATCTCCCCCATTGCAGGCGGATTCTTTACCAGCTGAGCCACAAGGGAAGCAAAAGATTGGGTAGCCTGTCTCTTCTCCAGTGGATCTTCCCAACCCAGGATTCAAACTGGGGTTTCCTGCATTGAAGACAGATTGTTTACCAACTGAGCTACCAGGGAAGTCCTAATATTGTAAAGCAATTATCCTCCAATTAAATATAAATTAATTTTTTTAAAAAACACACACACAAAATAAGGCAAAGGCTTCTGGCTGTCTTGTAAATCAAAAACATGGTCCCCAAAGGAACAAAATAAATCCACAAAAAATCCAAAACATATGAGAGAATTTGCTTTATAATAAGCAAGGCATCACATATCAGTGGGGCAAAGAAGGCAATTTAATAATGGATCTTGTGAAAATATCTTGTCCACTCCTCACCAGTATATCATGATAAATTTAAAATACATTAAAAATCCCAGATGTAAAAAATAAACCATAAAAGCATCAAGGAGATATTGGGAGAATTTCATTATATCCTTGAAGTGAGAAAGGTCTTTCTGGTGATGACTCCAAATCCAAAAGATATGAAAGGAAAAATTAATTCAAGTACATGCTGCTGCTGCTGCTGCTAAGTCACTTCAGTCGTGTCCAACTCTGTGCAACCCCATAGATGGCAGCCCACCGATTCCCTCATCCCTGGGATTCTCCAGGCAAGAACACTGGAGTGGGTTGCCATTTCTTTCTCCAATGCATGAAAGTGAAAAGTGAAAGTGAAGTCGCTCAGTCACATCCGACTCTTCGCAACCCCATGGACTGTAGCCTACCACACTCCTCTGTCCATAGGATTTTCCAGGCAAGAGTACTGGAGTGGGGTGCCATTGCCTTCTCCAATTCAAGTACATAAAAGAAAAATAACTTTTCATGGTAAATTACACCATAACCATATCAAAAATCAAATGATCAACTGGAAAGAAAATTAGGGTTAGGGTTAGGGTAAGATCCCTCAAAAGTCATTTTGAAAAATATTTATTCTACATGTAAAGGTATATTATACACAATCTTTTAGCTCAGTGATAGCTTCTTCATATTTTTTCATCTGTTCTTCATTGGGGAATATGTGATTTCTTAACCCAGTCCCTTACTGATGGACATATGAATGTGTGTTTTCTAATCTTTTGCTTTAAATCACTTTTT
Source organism: Aepyceros melampus (assembly GCA_006408695.1). Taxonomy (NCBI): domain Eukaryota; kingdom Metazoa; phylum Chordata; class Mammalia; order Artiodactyla; family Bovidae; genus Aepyceros; species Aepyceros melampus. The sequence goes on from SJXQ01002198.1 coordinate 10,010, forward strand.
AAAGAAAAACAATTTTGATGTTTAAGAGCTTAAACTGCCTGTGGATTCCAACTTTGGCTATTTTCAATTTTAAGCTGCTTAACCTTGACCTTGGGCCTCTCTGTTTCCTCACCAGCATTGTGGGTTGTAAGGTAATAGTATCAATAAGACAAGATGTTTGAGAGGATTCCGTGTGTTAATATCTAGGTAAAGGACTTAGAATAGTACCTGGCCAATGATACTTTCTATTAGTTATTACTTGTTGATATTACTATTATTATCACTATGTGTCAAACAATATATGTTTTGTGTTGTGTGTGCACACGTGCACTCAGTCACTCACTTGTGTCCAACTCTGCAATCCCATGGACTCTAGCCCACCAGGCTCCTACATCCACGGAATTTCCCAGGCAAGAAAATGGGAGTGGGTTACCATTTCTTTCTCGAGGGGCTCTTCCTGACCCAGGGATCAAACCTGGGTCTCCTGTATTGCTCCAATATGCTTTTAATTGGCTTAGCTTTAGATAAACCTTATTTTTATAATGTTTAGAACCCATAGTAAAAGAGAACTTCAGGGGGAGATACTATTTCTTAAAGGCAAAAAGTGGGATCCAGCAACGAGGAACTAACTCTCTTACTTGCTGTTTCTGGGTTTTTAGTGAAGAGCTGCTTAGAAATGCAGCCTGACAGGCAGGAGGCTGTATGTCAGAAAATGTGGGGACCAGCTCTAGAATCTGCATGTTAATAGGCACCCCAAGGGATTCTGCTGCAGGTGGTCCCAGACAAAAATTCTAGAAAGTACTGCTAACTGTCCCCTGGGTGGGTATTGAATTTTTAGCAGAGTAACTTAGAGAAATTGGTCAGGTTCAAGTTTCTTAAAAGTTAAGTCAGTGTTTTAACTATAGCAAACATCCTAAACCAGCCCAGAAGAGAAAATACTGAGTTTATTGAGGCAGGATCCTTTTGTAACTGCCTTCAGGGTACGCTGCTTGTTTGTGTTTTGTATTATAATTTATATTGCAAGTCCTTGAGTTCCATAATGTTGGTTTCCAGTTTCTTCAGTGCCCTCCAAGTCCAGAGCATAGTCTCTGAGGTTATTCTTGTTTATATTTTAATACATTTTAGAGCTTTTAGAGAAAGAAGTTCTAATGCTGCTTCAAGACTTCTTGCTACTCTGTAACAGCAAGACTCAGTGGTATCAAGAAAGAGCACAGGCTTCATATTCAGTCAAACCTCAGGGCATCAATTCCTAAGAAATGTTGAGAATTTACTAAACTTCCCTGGAAATCAACTGGCTCATTGATAGCACTGAAGTGATAATTATTAAAGGCTACATTTATTCCAGTGAATTAATATTTATAAAGAGTATGCCATATAGCAAGTGTTTAGTGAATAGCAGGGATTATTTGATTAGAGCTGATTTTTCCAGGTGATTCTCTTTTGGCTGTCTGATGCCCCCTCCTGGACAGTCCAGAACCTGGATTAAGCAAGGGTCAGCTCACCTGCTTCAAATTAAAAGTCACGCAGTTTCCAGAGGCAGTGTATTGGCAAGAGCTGAAATCAAAGCTAGATAGTCCAACGAAGAAGAAATTCCTAGAGAAAAGCACTGGGTGGAAACTATAGAAACCAGATAAGGATGGCAGACAGAGCCCAGAGTTATCTGAATAATAACATTAAATGTGATAATTACTTTCTGCTTGTATTTACATGTCTAGAATTCACATACATTATCTCAGTTAATCTGAACCAAAATTCTACAGGACAGCTGCTGCTGTTTAATCGCTAAATTGTATCCAAATCTTTGAGACCCCGTGGACTGTAGCCTAGCCGACTCCTCTATCCATGGGATTTTCCAGGCAAGAATACTGGAGTAGGTTGCCATTTCCTTCTGCAGGGGATCTTCCCAACCCAGGAATCAAATCTGCATCTCTTGCTTGGCAAGCATCTCCTGTTTGGGAGGCAGATTCTTTACCACTGAGCCACCTGGGAAGCCAGAAACAGGGGAGTAAATAAATCTTCATGACCTTGGATTGGCAACAGTACCAAAAACACAAACCAAAGGAAAAAGTAGATAAACTGAGCTTCATCCAACTGAGAGTTTTATTTCAAAGAGCACTACCGAGAAAGTGAAAAGGCCACCTACAAGGAGAAAATACTTGCAAACCATGTACCTGATAAAAGACTTGTGTCCAGAATATATAAAGAACTCTTACAACTCACTGAACAAAAGGACAAATTACCCAATTATAAAATGGGCAGAGGATCGGAATAGACCTTGTTCTGAAGAAGATATACAAATAGCCAGTAGCGTGTGAAAAGATGGCAACATCACTAGTTACTGTAAATCAAAATCACAAGGAGATATCACTTCATATTCACTTGTAAGGTGGCTTTAATCAAAAATACAGACAACAAAGATGTGGAGATAATAGAAACCTCACACAATGCTGGTGAGAATGTAAAAATAGTGCAACCAGTTTGGACAACAGCTTGGTAGTGCCTCAAATTGTTTAACACAGAGTTACCATACGACCAGGAGTTCTACTCCTAACCATATTCTCAAGAGAAATGAAAATAATGTCTGCACAAAATCTTACATGAATGTTCATAGCAGCATTTTTCCTAATCGCCCAAGGTAGGAAACAGCACAGATATCCATCGATTGATGAATGGATACACAAAATGTGGCATATTTATACAATGGAATATCTGGCAATAATAAAGAATAAGTATTGTATGTGCTACAACATGGATAAAACTTGAAAACATACAAAAGAAAGTAGTCACAAAAGGCCACATAATGTGGCCATTTAGGGAAATCTACAGAGATAGAAAGTAGATTAGTGGTTACCAGGAGCTGAGGAAGAAAGGATGATATAGGATGACTGCTCATTAGGGTATGCGGTGATGAAAATGTTCTGGAATTAGTGCTGATAGTATAACTGTGAATTGACTTAAAACAACAACAACAACAAAGAATTGTTTTCTTTAAATGTATGAATTCTATGGCATGCAAATTACATCTCAGTAAAGCTGTTAATAAATGAAAATTCAAAACATCTTATGAAGTAAATATTACTTTTATTGACTAGATACAGTAACTACTTCTTCCTAAAGGCCAAACGAACTAATGATGGAGCCAGATTTCAAAACCAGTCTATCAGATCCAAAGTCTGGATTCTTGATCAGAATATGCTAATGCTGGAAGGCCTTCCTGAGCTACAGAGAGAAGCTGAGGTGCCTTTCACTAGACACCTGTGGTCTTGGACCTGCTAAAGAAGGGGCTCTTTCTCAGTGATCAGGCCTGGCTTCTGAGCCAGATTTGTTCTGACACTGCTCCGGTTCACCATGTCATTGAGGAGTCACCTCAGGGGTCATTCACTGGTTGCTAAGACTTTGACCAAATGGATTAACATGGGAGCACGAAAGACTCTGTCCTGTGGCAAAGGACGTTCACTGAGAAATGCTGAGTCCAGATGCTCCAGACTTTGCTGTGTTTCAGCATCACCTGATAATCTTGTTGAAAAAATACAGATATCCAGGTCCCATTCCAGACACACTGGGTCAAAAACGGAATGTCCTTGGCTGGTGAGTGTTGCAGCTGAGTGGGATAAGGGCAGAGAATGTGCTGATAACTGATAGGTTTCTGCCAATAGGTGTTGCTAATAACTAAGAAGCTCCCGGGAAGTTATGCCAGTTCCAGCCCTGGAGGTACTCTTAGAAAGCCTCTGTCTGCAAGAAGCTGCTCCATACCTGTGGTCTGAGGAGGTCAGAAGGCCTTGTTTCAAGTTGGAAACCACAATAATAATAATAACTTTCATTTGGGGGCATCCAATACAGGAAGGAAAGTTATGACCAACCTAGATAGCATATTCAAAAGCAGAAACATTACTTTGCCAACAAAGGTCCATCTAGTCAAGGCTACGGTTTTTCCAGTGGTCATGTATGGATGTGAGAGTTGGACTGTGAAGAAAGCTGAGTGCCGAAGAATTGAGGCTTTTGAACTGTGGTGTTGGAGAAGACTCTTGAGAGTCCCTTGGACTGCAAGGAGATCCAACCAGTCCATTCTGAAGGAGATCATTCCTGGATGTTCTTTGGAAGGACTGATGCTAAAGTTGAAACTCAATACTTTGGTCACCTCATGAGAAGAGCTGACTCATTGGAAAAGACTTTGATGCTGGGAGGGCTTGAGGGCAGGAGGAGAAGGGGACAACAGAGGATGAGATGGCTGGATGGCGTCACCGACTTTATGGACATGAGTTTGGGTGATCCCCAGGAGTTGTTGATGGAGAGGGAGGCCTGGCGTGCTGCAATTCATGGGGCCGCAAAGAGTCGGACACGACTAAGCAACTGAACTGAAATGAACTGAACTGCATACATTATTTGACCATACCGATAAAAATCATGTCTTCTTTTGAAAGCTAGTCAAATAATCAAGAAAAATATGACATTTTAAGTAGAATTCATCTTCAGTCTTTCCACCAGAGAAAAACATTGTTATATACTTTGATGAATGCACCCCCAGATATGACTCTGAGCCCATGTACGTACAGAGAAAATCTTACACAAATTTACGTAAATGAGAAAATGCAGTCCATACAGGATACCTTTTAAACTTGCATCAGTATCTTCAAGAAAATACTTTTTAAAAAAAATTGTTTTGGTTGTGTTGAGTCTGTGTTGCTGCATGCGGGCTTTTCCTAGTTGCAGAAAGTGAGAGTTACTCTTTGTTGAGGTTCATGGGCTTCTCATTGCAGTGGTTTCTCTTGTAGAGAACAGGCGGTAGGCACATGAGCTTCAGCACCTGCGGCTGGTGGACTCTAGCGCGCAGGCTCGGTAGCTTTGCTGCATGGGCTTAGTTGCCCCACAGTATGTGGGATCTTTCCAGACCAGGCATTGCATGTGCGTCCCCTGCATTTGCAGCAGATTCTTTTCCACTGTACCACCAGGGAAGTCCAGAATACTTCATTTTTAATGAAAGAAAACAACTAAGGTTGAAGTTTTCTGTGGTTTCATAACAGACTCCATTATATTAATATATGAAGCATGAAAACAATCATAGTCAGTGTACATGTCCCAAACCAACAGATCCCCAAATTTTCATGGATATTTATGTCACTGTTCTTTTCTTCTGTGTTACAAAGCTAATAAGTTGATTAAGGTAAACAGCTAATTTTTACCATAATTTTTAGCAGTGCAGAGAATAGTATGGATGGCAAAAATTTTGAGTGCTTTCTAGATGCATGAATGTATGAAAGCTCTTAAACATAAGTATCATGGTGTTTGAGAGTTTATAAATTTTAGGTTAATTTTTTCTAGGCACGATAGAATATTAGGGATTGTTTTTTCATTCTGAATTTCTCTGCACTTCTAAATTTCTACTGGGGCAAGAATAGATTTACAAGCTATTCTATAAACCTCATTGTACTTTGTAATAAATATGCATTAAAATGTCCCAATAAACTGACAAATTTCTATTCACTGACAGAAATTCTAGAATTTTTTAAACCCAGGCTTTATGTTCCAATAATCATTCTTTTTATCTTCAGGAAATTCAACAGAATATCTTCTACTTTTACACTGAGGGATGCACTTGAGATTGGAGTTCTTGATTCTAATCAAGAGTGAGAGGTAAATTCAAAAGAAAAAAAATTAGGTGGAAGAAACTTTGTTTTGAAACACACTGTTTTTTATTTCCCATGAAATGAGAGCTGGTCCTAAACAACACTGATTTGTTGCTCAAGAGATGTGCTCAACTTGATCTGCAGAAATGATGAGAAAGAGCAAATCCTTTTTATTCACAGATAAATGAACTACTAGTAAGGTTTAAGGAAACATCTGGAACAAACGGACAGAAATCTCTCATGCTACATTTAAATATAAAGACATGAATTTGACACTTTTTTCTCCATATATAACTGCCTTTTCCCACTGTTGGTATGAATCCATTTTCTTTTTTTAGAGGTTAAGTTCCTCCCTCTAGAAAGTACTAAAATTCTCTTGGGATATCCATAAATAAGCAAAAGAAAATTAATTTTTTAATTTCAAGGGATTTTGCACATATATAACTTTTCTGCTTGTTATCACCTCTATCCTTGTAACTGGGCAACTTGACAAAAGTGAAAATTAAACTTTCTCAAAAAAGCATAGAAATACCAGCCACTTATTAAACATTTTCCTCTTTATACATCCCAAGGGACCATGCGGGCTTGCAGCATCTGCTAATCCAGACCATACAGGATCCATTTTTTTTTTTCCTATCTGAACCTGATGACAGTGCCTGGGGGTGCAAATAAATAAAACCAGTTCCTGGCTTTTGAAGGGTTAATGTTAGAGTTCAACTCTGCATTTGATCATTTGTTTTTAGCAGTTTTAGTCACTGACTAACCAAATATCATCACATGGTGGTAATGATAGAGCCAAGAAACCAAAGAGAAAATATTAAAAAAGAAAATTATCAGTTGGTATTAACAGTACTGGATATATCCAACTTTCCTTCCAAATAATAGCATTAGAATGAACTTGACATGTTCACACTGCTGTATTTAAAATGAATGATCAACAGGGACTGACTGTGTAGCACAGGGAACTCTGCTCAATATTCGGTAATAATCCAAACGGGAAAAGAACTTGAAAAAGAATAAATACATGTATATGTATAACTAATCACCTTGTTATAGGCCAGCTATGGGCTTCCCTGGTGGCTCAGAGGGTAAAGTGTCTGCCTGCAATGCAGGAGACCTGGGTTTGATCCCTGGGTCAGGAAGATCCCCTGGAGAAGAAAATGGCAACCCACTCCAGTACTCTTGCCTGGAAAATCCCATGGACAGAGAAGCCTGGTAGACTACAGTCCATGGGATCGCAAAGAGTCGGACATGACTGAGCGACTTCACTCAACTATACTCCCATATAATATAAACATTTTTTAAAAAGATCCTTAAAAAGAATGAACTTGAGGCCCTCTTCATACATATGGATACCCCAATTGGACAGAAAGTCCTGCTTATGCAGAAAAGATTCTGAAGGTAATCCTTTGAATGTTGTACCTCTGCGTCACCAAACACCAAACATTGGGGTGAGAACTTGCGGCTTGATTACTCTTTGCATAGATGTGAATGTTGGGGCAACTGAACTGGAAGCCAAGCTGGAGTATTCAGTCCTAATGAATGCTCACTTGTTTAGACAGAGATTGTTATTTTTTCAGGAAAATGCCAGGCTAAGTTTATACGATTGTTGAAGTGAGGCAAAGGTGTTAGCCTGGGCCACTGAATTGCATTCAGGAGGAGTAGGGAGCACAAAAGCCTGCTTCATACGGCCCTGCTGGGATTTTGCCGCTATTTTGAGGTCATGAGCAAGGCAGAGAAATTACTTAAGGAACTGTGGGGCACTACTGAGACAACCAGAAAAACCTTTCGAGACAGCATGAGAGACTGAAACTGCACAGAGGGGATTCACCGCTTTGCACTGCTGGGACAGCAAGAACATCTGAGCTGCAGACGCCTAACCAGGAGGCCTGGAGGAAATTACAAAGGGAAGGGTTGCTCAAGTCTGAGAAGCATCAGGCCACTGTGTAGACGAGGCCTCCTGCAGTGACCATCATTTAGATAACAAACATCACAGTCTTATTATATAGATTTACTGAAATAGAAGCAGAAAAAAAAATAGAGTGTAGTTGAATATGGTAGAACAGTCTATATATTAAATAGATTTCAGTCTTAGCTAGCCTTGGGATCAGAAAATTTAAGCCCTGTGTGTCTCACTTACCCTATAAGAAATTAATGTAGAAGCAGATGAGAATGCAATTTCAAACTATAAATACAGTATTATCATTAACATTGTGACTATTCTGTGAATCTGAGAGAGTAGAATCTTTGCTAGTCTTCAGCCTTATTCCACAGTATAATTTATTATTAAATTTTTATATCAAGTGGCAAGACGTGATCTTGAATTAGGCCCTGAATGGAAACACTTTTATACCATGAAAAGCTTGACTTACTGAGCACCAGTACAAAAGATGAGTGTCAAAAAGATGCTTTAGGCACTGAGATAAACAGGCAGAGCTGAGGAAATCCCTGTCTGTTGGCTCCTGGTGCATGTCCATGTTGGACATGGTAGAGAAATCACGACTGTAGCCTGAAACTTTCTAAGCAAAACAGTAGGGTCCAAAGCAGCAGGATTGATCTTTGGCTCCTGGCAACAACAGAGTAGTTAATTGAAGACAAACTCTCCAGCTGAGCACATCTAGAAACCCTCAGTTCAGTTCAGTTCAGTTCATTTGTTCAGTCATCTCCTACTCTTTGCAACCTCATAGACTGAAGCACTCCAGGCTTCCCTGTCCATCACCAACTCTCAGAGCTTGCTGAAACTCATGTCCATCGAGTCAGTGATGCCATTCAACTGTCTCATCCTCTGTCATCCCCTTCTCCTCCTGCCTTCAATCTTTCCCAAATGAGTCAGCTTTTCACATCAGGTGACAAAAGTATTGGAGCTTCAGCTTCAGCATCAGTCCTTCCAATGAATATTCAGGACTGATTTCCTTTAGGGTTGAATGCTTTGTTCAAGTGACTGCTGTCCAGGCGACTCTCAAGAGTCTTCTCCAACACCACAGTTCAAAAACATCAGCTTTCTGGTGCTCAGCTTTCTTTATGGTCCAACTCTCACATCCATACATAACTACTGGAAAAACCATAGCCTTGACTAGATGGACCTTTGTTGGCAAAGTAATGTCTCTGCTTTTTAATATGCTCTTTAGGTTTGTCATAGCTTTTCTTCCAAGGAGCAAGTGTCTTTTAAGCATCTTTTAAATCCTGGAATGTGAAGTCAAGTGGGCCTTAGAAAGAATCACAACGAACAAAGCTAGTGGAGGTGATGGAATTCCAGTTGAGTTATTTCAAATCCTGAAAGATGATGCTGTGAAAGTGCTGCACTCAATATGCCAGCA
>SJXQ01002198.1:19010-56823 GCA_006408695.1 Aepyceros melampus
TTTATGGTCCCACTCTCACATCCATACATAACTACTGGAAAAACCATAGCCTTGACTAGATGGACCTTTGTTGGCAAAGTAATGTCTCTGCTTTTTAATATGCTCTTTAGGTTTGTCATAGCTTTTCTTCCAAGGAGCAAGTGTCTTTTAAGCATCTTTTAAATCCTGGAATGTGAAGTCAAGTGGGCCTTAGAAAGAATCACAACGAACAAAGCTAGTGGAGGTGATGGAATTCCAGTTGAGTTATTTCAAATCCTGAAAGATGATGCTGTGAAAGTGCTGCACTCAATATGCCAGCAAATTTGGAAAACTCAGCAATGACCACAGGACTGGAAAAGGTCAGTTTTCATTCCAATCCCAAAGAAAGGCAATGCCAAAGAATGCTCAAATTACTGCACAATTGCACTCATCTTACACGCTAGTAAAGTAATGCTCAAAATTCTCCAAGCCAGGCTTCAGCAATACCTGAACCGTGAACTTCCAGATGTTCAAGCTGGTTTTAGAAAAGGCAGAGGAACCAGAGATCAAATTGCCAACATCTGCTGGATCATCAAAAAAGCAAGAGAGTTCCAGAAAGACATCTATTTCTGCTTTATTGACTATGCCAAAGCCTTTGACTGTGTGGATCACAATAAACTGTGGAAAATTTTTCAAGAGATGGGAATACCAGACCACCTGACCTGCCTCTTGAGAAACCTATATGCAGGTCAGGAAGCAACAGTTAGAACTGGACATGGAACAACAGACTGGTTCCAAATAGGAAAAGGAGTACGTCAAGGCTGTATATTGTCACCCTGCTTATATAATTTATATGCAGAGTCCATCATGAGAAATGCGGGGCTGGAAGAAGCACAAGCTGGAATCAAGATTGCCGGGAGAACTATCAGTAACCTCAGATATGCAGATGATACCACCCTTATGGCAGAAAGTGAAGAGGAGCTAATGAGCCTCTTGATGAAAGTGAAAGAGGAGAGTAAAAAAATTGGCTTAAAGCTTAACATTCAGAAAACGAAGATCATGGCATCTGGTCCCATCACTTCATGGGAAATAGATGGGGAAACAGTGGAAGCAGTGTCAGACTTTATTTTTTGCACTCCAAAATCACTGCGGATGGTGATTACAGCCAGGAAATTAAAAGACGTTTACTCCTTGCAAGGAAAGTTATGACCAACTTAGATAGCATTATCCAAAAGCAGAGACATTACTTTGCCAACGAAGGTCCGTCTAGTCAAGGCCATGGTTTTTCCAGTGGTCATGTATGGATGTGAGAGTTGGACTGTGAAGAAAGCTGAGTGCCGAAGAATTGAGGCTTTTGAACTGTGGTGTTGGAGAAGACTCTTGAGAGTCCCTTGGACTCTCAACCAGTCCATTCTGAAGGGGATCAGTCCTGGGATTTCTTTGGAAGGACTGATGCTAAAGCTGAAATTCCAGTACTTTGGCCACCTCAGGAGAAGAGTTGACTCATTGGAAAAGACTCTGATGCTGGGAGGGATTTGGGGCAGGAGGAGAAGGGGACAACAGAGGATGAGATGGCTGGATGGCATCACCGACTTGATGGACATGAGTTTGAGTGAACTCTGGGAGTTGGTGATGGACAGGGAGGCCTGGCGAGCTGTGATTCATGGGGTCGCAGAGTCGGACACGATTGAGTGACTGAACTGAACTGAAACCCAGACAAAGGAAATAAGCAGTGTTTTTTTTTTTTTTTTTTCCAGAGTATAAATATTTTAATCATTCAAATAGCAAGCTCAATATCTGTTCCAAATTCTTTATTATACATCATGGTTGCACAATTTGAGGCTAGTTAAATACTATTGGCTTTCAATTTTTCTTTGAATGTTTTCCAGATAATAAATGCAAATGACCATGAAAATATTTGGCATTTTAAAAATCTGAAGCTCTGAACAGGCACTTACATGAAGGAAAACATCATTCATGGGTATCTGCATTTACAACTGGTCCTCCAGCACCTAGTACATGGAAATTTTTGCCAGTTAAAAAGTTGGTTACTACCATTTTTCAAAGAGCCACTGTAGTAAAACAGGCTTAAAGAAGTGTAATACGGAGAAGGCGATGGCACCCCACTCCAGCACTCGTGCCTGGAGAATCCCGTGGACGGAGGAGCCTGGAGGGCTGCAGACCATGGGGTCGCTAAAAGTCGGAAACGACTGAGTGACTTTACTTTCACTTTTCACTTTCTTGCATTGGAGAAGGAAATGGCAACCCACTCCAGTGTTCTTGCCTGGAGAATCCCAGGGACGGAGGAGCCTGGTGGGCTGCCGTCTATGGGGTCGCACAGAGTCGGACACGACTGAAGTGACTTAGCAGCAGCAGCTTACTCATAAAGTAAGGTTAACTAACAAGACTTAAACCCTGGTTTTAAGACATTAGATTACCTACTGAGGCAATCAGAAATAGAAGCACCAAGATCTCCGGAGAAAGAAAATGCCCTGAGGGGTGTACCTTACTCCTCAAAACATTAGTGCATTTGTGTGACACCAAACCAAGGTGCTTAGAAATCAATTAGCTGCTGCTAAGAGGCTAGAAAATTGAGTAAAGCTTTGAGCTATCTCATGAGGGTGCAGAGATGAAAATGAGGATTTCAGAGTCCACCAAAGAGTAGGAAAACTGGAAACACCCACACTTCCAGTAAGGATGTTAAAAGGGACTACACCCAGGAGTAAAGGTATCTGGAAAAATACCAGCACTGGTAAAGACTGAAACTACCTTTGAAGTGATTAAAGCCCTTTGGATTAAGATGATCTGCCAATACTATTATCTATCTCCATATCCTCTCCTCCAAAAAATAAAGTGGATCTTCTCTGAAAGAATATAACATCAACCAGAGACTCAAATTATCTCTGGAATTCATTATTTTCATTCATTGTATTGTGCAAGAAAATATAAATGACTGAAAACACACAGAGACTTCACTGGTGGCTCAGTGGTAAAGAATCCGCCTGCCAGTGCAGGAGACGCAGGTTTAATCCCTGGGTCAAGAAGAGCCCTGGCGAAGGAAACGGCAACCCACTCCAGTATTCTTGCCTGTAAAATTCCATGGACAGAAGAGCCTGGTTGGTTACCGTCTCTGGGGTCACAAAGAGTCAGATATGACTTAGCAACTAAACAATAACAAAAAACAGACAAGAAAAATACATTAGAAATCGATAGGTAATTCAATTATTGGAGTTTTTCAACACAGATTTTAAAATGACTTTAAGCAGTATTTCAACAAAGTAAATATGAGTATTTCATCAAAAACTGAAATTTATACAAAGTAAAATAGGATTCAAGTGCTGAAAAATAATTTTATAGCTGAGTTTAATAAATGAAGTATCTCAGGATTAGTGAACAGAAAGAAATTATGGAAAACACAGAGATAAGGAGGAAAAAGAAGATACAAATCACACTGAAAAGTTCTAAAATACGGACACTTGACAGTAGTCTCTAAAACAGACAACAAAATGGAACAAAGGCAGTGTTTGAAAAGATACTGAGAATTCTCTGAAACAGATGAAAGATACCAGATTGAAAAAGCTCTGTTAACCTCAAGTAGAATAAATACAAAGATAGTGCACTTCAGCATATCCTAGTAAAGCTGTTAAATACCAAAGACTAAGAGAAAATATTAAGAGAAGCCAAAAGAAAAAAAAAATTACCTTTGCAGAAGAAACAACAAGCTGGGTTCTCCACAAAAATGGTAAAAACCAGGACTTTCCTGATGGTTCAGTAGTTGAGACTCCATGTTTCACTGCAGGGAATGCAGTTTCCACCCCTGGTTGGGAAAATAAGATCCTACAAGCCATGTGGAATGGCCAAAAAATAAAGGGGGAAAAAAAAAAGAAATGGTAAAAGCCAGAAACAATGTAGTAACACCTTTTAAAGTCCTAAAAGAAGTAGACGTAATCTGGACTAATATACTCAATGAAGAAGTCTTTCAAAAATGAAGCAAAATAAATATATTTGCAAATAAAAACAAGGAGAATTTTGCCATTACCACTAGACACACACCAAAAGAAACATCTAAAGTGAGTTTTCAGAGAGAGGTGAGAGGATGGAACTGCAAAAGGAATCGAAGAGTAATGGAAAGGCTAAATCCATGGGTAAATCTAAATAGTTTGTTACAACATTTAAGAATAATGTTTTATGTGCTTAAAATTGGAAGAATGGAAATATGTGATAATTATAGCACAGAAGACAGGAGCATGAATAATGGAATCAAAGTGTTGTGAGATTCTTGAACTGTCTGGGAATGGGAACTGACAAAAGTAAGAAGTCAGTGATGCCTGTTATAATCTCTAATAACTAAAATAATATATAACTAGCAAGATAACACAGGGGGGATAATGATAAATGATCAAAATAGTTGAATGATAGAAAAGAAGGCAAAAAAGGGAAGAAAAGGTAACATGAGACAAGTTAGCCAAATAGAAACAAAAAGATAAGGTGTTAGACTCAAACCCAAATATACATATTATATAATTCATTAAATATAGATGGAATTCAATAAAAAGTCAAAGATTATCAGACTAGATTAAAACATAAAATATAACATTCAAGAAATACACCTTATATATGAAAAAATGAATGAAAATAAATGGATGAAAAGATATGAATGCAAATTTTAACCAAAAATAAAGAGGGGTTAGTGTAGCTATACTTGCATCAGATAAGTTTATCTCCTGAAGCTTCTTTACTTTTAGTAAAGAGATAGAGAGGGACACCTCCTAATGGTAAAAGGATCAGTACATCAGGAAGTTGTATATTTTTTGTTTGTATGCATCTACTAAGATAGTCTCAGCTTCAAAATATATAAAAGCAACTTGACAGGATAAATGACAAAAGTAGACAAATTTATAGTCATGGTGGGGGAATGTAAGACACTTCTCTCAGTAACTAATAGAACAAATGTACAAAATAAACCCTTAGTCACAAGATATCTGAAGAATGAAATTTTCAAATTTGACCAAATAATGTATGGTCATAGTTTTAGATGTGATAATGGAATGTTGATTGTATTGTATTTTAAAAAATGCATTTATCAGTAAGAGAAACATACTGAAATATTTAAAAGTGAAAAAAGAAAAGCCAAGGACCATAATCTTAGAAAAGTGAGGGGAACAGAAACTGGACTGAAAAAGTAAATGGAAGCACAAATAGAAAAGTTGTCTGGTCTGAACTCTATCCACAATATTGGGGCAACACTGGAAAAGAATAGGTCACACAAAGAAATAATTTCAAAATATAATTTTCACAACTTAGGTGGCTTATCATTATGCTCCAAAAAATAAAATTTATTGAAGTGTAATTGATTTACAATGTTGTGTTAATTACTAGTGTGCAGTAAAGTAACTCCATTATATATATATATGTATATATGCTTAGTCGCTAATGCATATCTGACTCTTTGCAACCCCATGGATTGCAGGACGCCAGGCTTCCCTGTCCTTCACCATCTTTTCGAGTTTGCTCAAACTCATGTCTACTGAGTTGGTGATGTCATCCAACCATCTGATCCTCTGCTGCCCCCTTCTCTTCCTGTCCTTAATTTTTCCCAGCATCAGGGTATATTTATGGGTATTTGGTGACTCAGGAGTAAAGACTGCACCTGTCAATGCAGAAGACTTGGGTTCAATCCCTGGGTCGAGAAAGATCACCTGGAAGACGGCACAGCAACCCACTCTAGTATTCTTGCCTGGGAGATCCCATGTAGCCTGGAGGGTTACAGTCCATGGTGTCACAAAGAGTCAGACACAACTTAGAGACTAAACAACAACAAAATCTAACGATAATAGTCTTTGTAATATTCCTTTCCATTATGGTTTATCACAGGATATTGAATTTAGTTCCATGTGTTATACAGGAGGACTGAGTTGTTATCCTTTCTATATACACTACTTGACATCTGCGAATCCCAAACTCCAACTTATCCCTCCCCCTTCCACATCCCACCCCGCTGGCAAGCACAAGTCTGTTCTGTATGTCTGTGAGTCTGTTTCTGGTTCACAGGTAAGCTCATCTGTGTCAGGTTTTAGATTCCACATACAAGTGATATTGTATGCTATTTGTTTTTCTCTTACTGAGTTACTTCATTTAGTATGATAATCTCTAGGTATATCTATGTTACCGCAAACAGCATTATTTCATTCTTTTTTTATGGCTGAGTAATAATATTCCATATATATATACACACATATATGTGTATATATGTAAATATATACACACACATCTTCTTTTCCATTCATCTGTTTATGGACATAAGGTGTTTCCATGTCTTGAATATTATGAATAGCGCTGCTCTGAATTTCTGCTTTATTGACTATGCCAAATCCTTTGACTGTGTGGATCACCACAAACGAAAATTCTGAAAGAGATGGGAATACCAGACCACCTGACCTGCCTCTTGAGAAATCTGTATGCAGGTCAGGAAGCAACAGTTAGAACTGAACATGAAACAACGGACTGGTTGCAAATCAGGAAAGGAGTATGTCAAGGCTGTATATTGTGACTCTGCTTATTTAAGTCTTATGCAGAGTACATCATGAGAAATGCTGGGCTGGATGAAGCCCAAGCTGAAATCAAGATTGCCGGGAGAAATACCAATAACCTCAGATATGCAGATGACACCACCCTTATAGCAGAAAGTGAAGAACTAAAGAGCCTCTTGATGAAAGTAAAAGAGGAGAGTGAAAAAGTTGGCTTAAAGTTCAGCATTCAGAAAACTAATATCATGACATCTGTCCCATCACTTCATGCCAAATAGATGGGGAAACAGTGGAAACAGTGGCAAACTTTACTTTTGGGGGCTCCAAATCCCTACAGATGGTGATTGTAGCCATGAAATTAAAAGATACTTACTCCTTGGAAGGAAAGTTATGACCAACCTAGATAGCATATTCAAAAGCAGAGACATTACTTTGCCAACAAAGTCCGTCTAGTCAAAGCTATGGTTTTTCCAGTAGTCATGTATGGATGTGAGAGTTGGACCATAAAGAAAGCTGAGTACAGAAGAATTGATGCTTTTGAACTGTGGTGTTGGAGAAGACGCTTGAGAGTCCCTTGGACTGCAAGGAGATCCAACCAGTCCATACTAAAGGAAATCAGTCCTGAATATTCATTGGAAGGACTGACATTGAAGCTGAAACTCCAGTACTTTGGCCACCTGATGTGAAGAACTGATTCATTGGAAAAGACTCTGATGGTGGGAAAGATTGAAGGTGAGAAGAGAACGGGATGACAGAGGATGAGATGGTTGAATGGCATCACCGACTCAATGGGCATGAGTTTGAGTAAAGTCCAGGAGTTGGTGATGGGCAGGGAGGCCTGGTGTGCTGCAGTCCATGGGGTTGCAAAGAGTCAGACACAACTGAGCAACTGTACTGAACTGAACTGAATGAATCCACTTTTTTTTTACCCTAGTTAAATTATGATTTACTCATAAAGTCAATTTTTTGTTTAGTTAAATCTTCCTAGAAATACTAGCTAATATATTCTATTTCTCTTCAAAAATGGATAAATCACAGAAAACAGTATTATAAAGGATACATGAATCTTTAAATGTTATCATCAGATGCTTTAAAGAGCTTTTAATTGGATTGTATTTTCAAATTAATAGTTTAAGCTAATCATTTTCTAATTACTGCAAAAACAGAAGATCTGGAAATTCTGTTGGCAAGCTTATTTTAAAATTATGTAAAACTGTCTAATAGCTCTTATTAAGCTTTCTTTTATTGGCTCAGATGGTAAAGCATCTGCCTCCAATGCAGGAGACCCGGGTTTGATCCCTGGGTTGGGAAGATACCCTGGAGAAGGAAATGGCAACCCACTCCAGTGCTTTGCCTGGAAAATTCCATGGACTAAGGAGCCTGGTAGGTTACAGTCCATGGGGTCACAAAGAGTAGGAAATGACTGAACAACTTCACTTTTACTTTAATAATCTCATTTCTTTACAGCTTAAGAAGGAGTTCATTTAAGCTTTAAAATACATTTTAGAAGAGTTCATGTAATTTAACAATATTTTAAATTTTCCCTTAATTTTTCATTTGATATATAAAAAATCAGCAATAGTATTCAACAATAGCATCAAGCATGAAAACAAGCTCAAATAATTTCCTTTGAATGGTCAACTTATTTCTTTCTTTTTTTTTAACATTTCTTTTTTGAAGGATAAGATATACAAACTCTTCTCATATCTTGTGCATTTTACAAAATCATCTATCATTTAAGAAATTACGAGTGTTCATGTACACTCGTGGCTGATTCATGTCGATGTGTAGCAAAATGAATACAGTATTGTAAAGCAAAACAAACTAAAAAATAAAAATTAATTATTAAAAAAACAAAAAAAACAACAACAAAAAAGAAATTACTCAATTTTATGAATAGAACTAACAGCATCTGTTGATTTATTGAGTTTCTCATCACAACTCTTAGCAATGAATTGTCAAGGAATAATTAGTTTCTAAAGCGCTAGGTTCTACTTTTAAAAGCTGCTGTAAATGATGTGGATAAACAGAGTTGCAGCTTTAACCTGTTGCTTAAATGACAACTTTGGCAAAGGTGATATTAATACCTTCCCTGTTAACTAATTATAAGTGTTTCAGACATTGATAGCTCTTTTATATTTTGTCATTTCTTTATATTACTTTTTCTTCCTAAAACTGTTATATGTCCTCATTGTTACACAGTGGACTTGTTCATTTCACTGCTATTAATTAGACAGCTGATTGCCCTCTTTCACCATCTTATTGGTTATTCTTGTTCAGTTTCTCAGCTGTGTCTGGCTCTTTGTGACCCCATGGACTGCAGCATGCTAGTCTTCTCTGTCCTCCACCATCTCCTGGAGTTTACTCAGATGATGTCCGCTGGGTCAAGGATGCCATCCAACCATCTCATCCCCTGTCACCACCTTTCCTCCTGCCCCCAATATCTCTTTAATGGAAGACAATACATTATTCCATTTAGATTTGTTTTCCTTCATCACACTGAGAAGCCTGTCATACAGACTGTAAGATCACCTTTTCTCCGACAGTGGATGCCATATTCCATTTCTGATCCTCTGTACTATTTGATGATCCTTCTGGTTAGACGACTTTTTAAAACTTTCAATAGCAGTATTTATAGTTTTAAAACTTTATATTCTTACAAAGATTGATAACTCCTTTTTGCCAGCTTTATTAATATTTATTGTGAAATGTCCATTCACCTAGGCAAGTTCATTTCTTCAGTTAAAAAAAACAAACACTAGCACATTTGCCGGGCTGAGAGCTGGTCTATTCCAATATGGACAGAAAGTGAAAGTGAAAGTTGCTCCATCATGTATACCTCTTTGTGACCCCATGGACTAGAGTCTGTGGAATTCTCCAGGCAAGAATACTGGAGTGAGTAGCCTTTCTCTTCTCCAAGGGATCTTCCCAACCCAGGGATTGGACTGAGGTCTCCCACATTGCTGGTGGATTCTTTACCAGCTCAGGCACCAGGGAGGCCCAGAGGAGTTGTTAAATAATGAAATATTTCCATTCCAGTTTGCAAATAACCTCTTTTCCGGGTCTCAGAGTTTTTAAACCAGTGTGTACAGATATACTTTGTGTTTATATATAAAACAGCAATAGAGTCTAGGCTCAGATGTTTTTAGACAGGTATCATGTATTTTTTTCTTATCCAGATGACTATCTGGGAAACTATATGAACATTCATAGGAATGTGGGACAGAGTTTTGTAGTGCTGGACTGTCTGGTCTCACATTAATATCAACAGTGTTTCTCAGGCATTCAGTTCAGTTCAGACGCTCAGTCGTGTCCAACTCTTTGCGACTCCATGAATCGCAGCACGCCGGGCCTCCCTGTCCATCACCAACTCCAGGAGTTCACTCAGACTCACTCCATCGAGTTGGTGATGCCATCCAGCCATCTCATCCTCGGTCATCCCCTTCTCCTCCTGCCCCCAATCCCTCCCAGCCTCAGAGTCTTTTCCAATGAGTCAACACTTCCCATGAGGTGGCCAAAGTACTGGAGTTTCAGCTTTAGCATCATTCCTTCCAAAGAACATCCAGGGCTGATCTCCTTCAGAATGCACTGGTTGGATCTCCTTGCAGTCCAAGGGACTCTCAAGAGTCTTGTCCAACACCACAGTTCAAAAGCATCAATTCTTCGGCACTCAGCTTTCTTCACAGTCCAACTCTCACATCCATACATGACTACTGGAAAAACCATAGCCTTGACTAGATGGAACTTTGGGACAGTCAAAAATGTGCCTAGAAGTTTCCAAAACTTTCTGTGAGAAGCAACTGTTCCTGTCGCGAAACCTTGGATTAGCTTTTATTATATGTTGTTGTTCAGTCACTCAGTTGTGTCCAAATCTTTGTGAACCCATGGACTTCAGCACACGAGGCTCCCTTGACCTCCACAATCTCCTGGAGTTTGTTCAAACTCATGTCCGTTGAATCGGTGATGCTATCCAACCATCTCTTCTTCTGCCCCTCATATACCTAGTAAGAGCATCTTTTTGCCAACTCTGGGTGCTTTATTCCGACTGTTATCATTTGTGCTACTTAATGATCCTTCTGATTAGAAGATTTTTAAACACTTCAGTAGCAATATTTATTGTTTTCAATACTAGTATATCCCTCTGCTTTGGCCCATAAAGAAACTTGAGTCAAAACATTGAGCTTTAGTTGTTCTCTTTGAAAAGCCAGAATAGAATGATCTGTTTTATTTCCATATCAACTGAGAGTATGCAGCAAATGAGACCAAAACTGCAGGGCAGAGGATTTAGTAATAAGGACATTATTTGAAATAAGAAATATCCTGAGCGCATGTGATTTTCCCATAAGCATAACAATAATAAAACAATTGCAATTTAGTGAAGAATTACTTTGTGCCAGACTCTGTGATTATTGTTTTCATTTTAAAATTATATTTGATACTCTCAACGGCCTAATCAGGAATGGGTATTGCTATCTATCCTTGTTGGCTCAGACAGTAAAGAATCTGCCTGCAGTGCAGAGACCCGGTTCCATCCCTGGGTTGGGAAGATCCCCTGGAGGAAGGCAAGGCAACCCACTCCAGTATTCTTACCTGGAGAATTCCATGGACAGAGGACCCTGAAGGGCTACAGTCCGTGGGGTCGCAAAGAGTTGGACATGACTGAGTGGCTAACACTTTCACTTAGAGGAGAGGTATATTCTCAGGAAACCTGCCAGCAGTGTGCTCTTAGCCTTATAACTGGTTTCTAAGCAGGCAGGCTCTCTGAGGATGGGGGTTTGGAATTGGTTGTTCCCTCTCAGGGCATATAAAATGTGAATGGTTGAGAGTACAGCCAACGTTATCTATTGTGGTTTTTTGCACCATTATATCCTAGGACTTTGATTTTTTTAAAAAAGATTTTATGTGTAGTTTCTGTTTTATAAGAGTCTCTTCCCCTCAATTTCCAAAACTGAGCTATTAACTTGAGCCAACCATTTATTATCTTTTAACAATTTGTCACGCCACTCCTTGAATTCTTGGACTGATTACCAGAGTTTTGTTTTTATATAGGAGCAATTAAGCTCTTTCAGTATCTGATTATTTCTGTAAATAGATACAAATTGCTATTTGGAGATAAATGATTTCTAGCAGAAACTTGGAGCATCAATGTATTGGATAGAAAGAAGCCATTTAGTCTAAATATTTGTTGGAGAAAACAATGTCTTTGTTAATCTCTGTCATTTGGAAGTGAAATGTTGATTCTTCCCTGAGATTCTGACCTGTTGATATGTTATGGATGGTGATATTTGGACTCAGAAAGAAATGAGATGAGGCAAAAAGAGAAGGCTATTTGGACTTCAGGCAAATGTATTCTAATTGTGTAATGACACCAGAAAATAACTACAGAAGTATTGTTACTGCCTCAATAAAGGAAGTTTTGGTGAGGATAGCCAGGCCCAATTGAATGGGGATAGAAATATTAAGCATTTTTTACCTTGCCTCTAACTTTACTTCTCCACGACAATATAAGTGCATGCTCAGGTGTGTTCAGCTCTGTGACCCCATGAAATGTAGCCTGCCAGCTTCCTCTGTTCATGGAATTTTCAGACAAGAATACTGGAGTGAGTTGCCGTTTACTTCTTCAGGGAATCTTCCCAGCACAGGGATCAAATGCGCATCTCTTGTCTCTTGCTCTGGCAGGTGGATTCTTTACCACTAGCGCCACCTGTGACAGGAGGTGTTCATACAGATTTAGTCCCTTTATTTTCTTACCAGTGTTCTCAGGAAAACAGAAATTAATAAGAGGAAGTGCAGGCATTACATGTACTCACAGATTTGTTTTCTGAACTGTTGGAAAATATTAAGAGACTGTGACATCATCGTGTCTTTTGGTGATGAAATCTCTTACTCTAAACCCAGTTCAGACTAATATTTAATGAATAAAGACAAGATGGTCAGGATGTGGGTTTCAAAGGTAATATAATTCCAGAGGTCAGAGTCTGCCTCTGAGGGGTAGGGAGCTATCAGGAACCTTGAGAAGAATTAGTCGAAATACACATGTGTGCAAGACTGGAGAGCTTTCTGTATAGTAACGAGTGTTCCAGGAACTGGGAACATGTCTACAAAAGCTGTGTGTAGAGTGTGTGGCCCAGTCTGACCATGGAGAGGAGCAACCCAAGGTGGTAGATGTGCAGTGCTGGCACCATCTTGTGGCCTCTTTGGGGATCTGATCTCAAAAAATACCACTTTGGTTCCCAGCGTGCATGAGTACTTAGTCATGTCCAGTTCTTTTGTGACCTCATGGGTTATAGGGCTCTGGGCCAGGAAAGAATACTGGAGTGGGTTGCCATTTCCTTCTCCAGGGGATCTTCCCAACCCAGGGATCAAACCCATGCATCCTGCAATTGGCAGGCAGATTCTTTACCAACTCTGCCACCTGGGAAGATTCCCAGACTGTGCCCTAAATTATTTGATATTATTATCGATAATGACAGTAAGGAATCTGCCTGCAATGCAGGAGACTCAGATTCGATCCCTGGGTCGGGATCCCCTGGAGGAGGAAATGGCAGCCCACTCCAGTATTCTTACCTGGGAAATCCCACGGACAGAGAAGCCTGGCAGGCTCAGTCCATGGGTTGCAGAGAGTAGGCAATGACTGAGTGACTAACACACATACGTTGTTTGATAGCATAAGGCGAACAAATCCAACTTGATTGTATATTTTCAACTACAGGAGCAAATTAGGTGCCAAGGCTGAGACTTTATACCATGAATGGAGATATGTGATCTATTTTTAAATATCTGGGGAGGGGGTTTGGTAGAAAACAGAGTAAGCAAAAGCGTTTATGTGTAGATACAAGCTGTCCCTTACTCTTTGCTTGGGCACTTGCTCTAGGACTCCCACGGACACAGAGCTCTGGGGATGCTTAAGTCTCTTCTATGAAATGGCCTTTCCCAGTCAGTCCTCTGCGTCTCCCAGGTGCAGAGGTTCCTGCCCCCACAAAACGGTGGGCCAGTGGGCTGACTACTCATCCTTAGACAGTGCAATTCCATGGAAGAAGGAAAGAGGGAAATGGAAAATGAAGCAGAGGAGTGAAGAGGGCGAGTGCCAGGAAGGGCTTTGCGGAGCTGGTCACGTTTGCTATCAAGAGCAACCTACTACTTTACTCCGCAGGGGCATTTTCTGAGAGGCTGCATGAACAACCATGGTTTAGAAAAGAGTTTATCTGATAAGCCCCGTTTCCCACTGGTCAGAGATTTACCCCACAGGGTATTAACTCTTCACAGAGTATTAACTCCACACACACCTCCAGGGTGTACACACTTAATCGTTTTTTTGTTTTGGAGTATAATTACTTCACAATGTTACATTCATTTCTGCTGATACAATGAAGTGAATCAGTTATACGTATACATATATCCTCTCCCTCCTCCTTGCCCCCATCCCACCCATCAAAGTGCTCCCTGCATTGTCCAGCAGCCTCCCACTAGCTGTCTATTTTAACATGGTAGTGTATATATGTCAATCTAATCTCGCAGTTTGTCCCCCTGACCCCTACCCCCCAACCCATGTCTACATGTCCATTCTCTATGTCTCCGTCTTTATTCCTGTCATGCAGATAGTTTCATCTGTACTATTTTTCTAGATTCCACATATATGCATTACACCCAGTATTTGTTTTTCTCTTTCTGACTGATTTCACTCTGTATGACAGATTCTGGGTGCATCCATCTCTCTACAGATGACCCAATTCCACTCCTTTTAGTGGTTGAGTAATATTCCTTTGTATATCTGTACCACATCTTTATCCATTCATCTGTTGATGGACATTTTGGTTGCTTCCATATCCTGGCCATTGTACTCATCTGATCTTTAAGAGAGTCCCTGGCTTCTCAGGCTTCAGCAGCAGTGGCGAAGATGGAGAGGAGGGAAGAGGCATGGGCTGTGGACATAAGGCAATGCTTTTGGGCCTGTGGCAGGGATGCTCAAGCAAAGCAAGTGGCCGTGAGGCCTGGAGGTAGGTGCTGCCCGGAGAACCAGAGGTAGCAATGAATCCTGATTCAGGGGGTGACTTGTGCTGGGAAGTCTAGCCCTTGAATATCTGGCCCTCAACATGAGTCAAGATAAAACTCAGTTAACCCTCTGTATCCAGAGAGACCCATAATGAGAGAGGCTCTCTTTGGTCTCACTACAGGCAGCAGGACACACAGCAGCTGGTCCTCAATCTTCTACTAAAGAGATGAGAACTCAATTTTTTTTTTAGTACATATTTAAGATAGATGATGGGAAATAGCTGAAAACATAAGCTGGTATAACTTTAAGGAAGAGTGTTAACTCAGGTAAGAGCAAGTTCAGAAGTTGGTGGATTCAGCAGCTGAATCACTTTCAAGCCCTCTGCTTTCAAATAGGTTACCATCTGCACAGATTCCTTCCTTCCTTCCTTCTAATTTTTTTTTGAGAAATAGTCATATGTTCCAACATCACAAAATTTTCCCATTTCTCTTTGTACAGCAGCCTCATCACTCAAGAAACAATATTCAACTGTTTTGTCAGCTGTGTCACAACTTCATAAGAAAAGTTGCCAGTTTCTTAGCTAGAAAAATGAGTTGAGTTCTCATTTCTTTCTTCCTTATATTTTCCACTCAAGTAAATTCACATTCCTGCATTCCTTTATTTGCCATACCTCCTCTTCCTATAGCGTATTTTGTACACGTAAGATTCTTTGTTTGCAAACAGTGATAAAAATGTGGCTAACTTATGCAAAAATTGAATTTATTAAAATTTTATCTATGCTGGTAGAATCTACAGGAATCAACTCGGGAAAAAAACATGACAGGTAAATCACAGCCAAAATTCTGCCATAGAATGGTCTACCTAGGATATTACTGCTGGTAGCTTTGTCACATTATTAAACCTGTCTGCAGCCAGCTGGATCCACTGTGCCTGCCAAGACCCTCCCCATGTCTAACTGCTTCACCTTGCCACTGGGGAATGATTTCTCGTCATTATGCTTTGTTGAAAATCATGAAAGATTACTAGTACATGTATTTCAGGAGTGGAGATGTTTATAATTGAATTGATTTTTTTCAGTCCCTGTTTGTCTCTAAAGACCTGATCTTTCAAATAGTGAATCTTAAACATTATCCATTAGCAAACTTAATTATTATGTGAGCTGTTTTCCCATTGGGGTTTCACCATAAAAGACTGATGTTGTCTCCCCATTGATTTTACTTCAGTTTTAATAAAATGTAATCAGATAATTTGAATTTTCTGCCAGAGTATTTGGCATGTTTTCTGGCAACTAAATGAATACATTTATTGAGTGTTCATAGCTTGAAATTTTCTGGTGATAGTGTTTATTGGTTTGCTCTTTTGTAATTAAATCAAATAAGCTAACATTCCTAGGTATCCAAGCAGAGAGAACATGACTTAAA
Organism: Aepyceros melampus; assembly: GCA_006408695.1. Taxonomy (NCBI): domain Eukaryota; kingdom Metazoa; phylum Chordata; class Mammalia; order Artiodactyla; family Bovidae; genus Aepyceros; species Aepyceros melampus. The sequence goes on from SJXQ01002198.1 coordinate 34,910, forward strand.
TGTTCATTAGACTGGGTTTGTTACTTTGTGAAATTGTGCTGATGGATACACTGAACCATGCAAGATGAGATATGAAGTGTAATAAACCCCACATATTAGCCACAGAACAAAGCTACTTTTATCTAAGTTGTCCAGAGTTTTCAGCACCAGCTGAGGAGGAAAAGACCTGGGTAATGCTGGCTTATATTACCTGTCCAAGTGTGATTACAGCTAGGAAAAAAAAAAAAAGGATTTTTTTTAACCAGAGGGGTTTTTATCCAAGGAACCTCAAGACTGTGACTACATTTTGCAGATGTTTTCAATGTATTTAGTTAAAGAAAACAGTAGAAGTCAATAAAAAATTTTAATTTTAAAAATGGGATCTATAAGGCATACATGAATAAAATGTTGAACTGACTCTTTAATCCTTAAGATAGCATTTAAGATGCTATGTTGAACTAGGCAAAATGTTTCATAAATACCTACACTGAGACTGAGTAAAGGGCTTTCAAAAGGAAGAAACCAGAACACAGAGGGCTATGAAGAATTCTTTCTATTTATAAAGTTAATTAACAACATCAATGACTAGATTATTTTGTTTTTCATACTGTACAAGGAAACAGTTCCATTCAGGCCCTTTCCTGTAACCACAGACTGGCATAAGATGGGCTGTTCATGGATTTGATTCTGCTAAAATTGCATACGGGAAATTCTAGCTACATAAACCTAGAAACAGAGTGTCTTTTTTTTTTTTTTTCTAGCCAACTAAAAAGATCAGTGTTTAAAAGAGCACTGTATTGACATCAGATGTTAGTTATATAGGAAATATTTATAAGTGGCTTCACTGCACGATCAGTGACCTTGTTTCAGGACAAACTGGCAGGAGGCTGTCCTCTTTCTACCTGGATGACAGCACTGGATGAGCAAAATGGGGCCAACTGGGAGAGCATCCATCACTCTTTACGAGCATGGCCTTCTGGAAAGGCTGTTTAGCCCCTGGAGATACTTCAAAAGAGCCCTTGGAAGCCTGTGGAATGCAGGTTTCCTCCATGAACTTTAAAAGGCTTTGGGAACTACCTGATTTCTCAGGCCAGAATGGATTCTGTACTTGGCAGAAATGAAACACGCTGAATCAGATCCATTACAGACTCAACCGAGTCTGTGGCTCTTGACCTTGTAAAGATCGGGCACTCCCTTTCAAATTACTGACACTGTAATCCTAGTTGAGAGGTACAGATTGGGGCTGACCTGTGATTTTCAGGTTTCCTTTTGATCTTCCTGCCCTCCTCATTTGCTGCCTGGCCACATGTGCGTTCCTGTGCATAACTGTCCCTGCACTCTCCCTAGAGAGCTGCCCACCTGCTCTCTGCCAGCCACCCCTTTGAAGTGATGAGCTTCATTTCACAGGGTGCCCCATCCCTTCCCTGCCCCTCCCCAACCCCTCTCTGTCCCTTTAAACACACACACACACACACACACACCCCAAACTGGGCTCCTAGTTCAAACCGGAGGTGCTGATGTGGTCTCTTTACATCTTGACTTCCCAGGGAAATGTATACCACGATCTTCAATGATTTTATAACCAATAAGACTGATACCATTTTGCAAACATTACTTAGTATCATTATTAAATTGGGCCTCTTCCTATGGGTAACTAACAATTTCCACATTACACTGCAGCACAGAAATATCTTGGCACTCTCCTTTAAGTTTTATGCTGTAAGAACACAGCTGTGAAGTTCATATGGACTCACTCATAATTTTCAAGTTATTTTAATAGTTTATCAAACCATTTAATCATTTATCAAATGGCAAGCAGTGCATTTATTCTGAATCTTTTTAGCACAATGATTAACAACAGTTATTTGATCTATGTATTATTCATTAGCAATTATTTAGAGGCAAAACAAACAAAATCTTGATTTTTCTACTTCTTAGAGGCACCTGGAAAATAAGATCAGCTTCTTTTTTTTTTTCTCTTTTAACTGTGCCATGTGGCTTGTGGGATCTTAGTTCATCAACCAGGGACTAAACCCAGGCCCACAGCAGTGAAAGCAACAAGTCCTAACCACTAGACGGCCAAGGAATTCCCAAGATCAACTCCTTTACAAAGAAACACCTTAATTTAATCAGTATCATTACAGAATGCAGAGCCTAGAATAATGCTGATGATCTTCCCTCTTGGAGCTTTCAGTATTAAATTTTAAAGGATGTGCTGGTCCAGGGGATAACGGGATAGAGTTCTGCTTCATTTTGTTAGTGTAGGATGGGTTTCTTAAGTTCTAGGAGCCTCGAGTTCCTCATCTATAAAGTGAGGGTAATAATTATTCCCTCACAGGGTTCCGTGAGAATATGCGTGTGTGTGCTCAGTCATGCCCGACTCTTTGCGACCCCATGGACTGTAGCCCCCCAGGCTCCTCTGTCCATAGGACTCTCCAGGCAAGAGCACTGGAGCGGGTTATCGTGCTCAACTCCAGGGGATCTTCCTGACCCAGGGATCGAACCCAGGTCTCTTGTGTCTCCTACAGTGCAGGTGGATTCTTTACCACTGCACTGCCTGGGAACTCTGCTGTAAAAGTGCTGCCACCTGCCTCACAAGCTGGCTGCCTGACACTGTGTGTGTGGGAGAGCTGATTGAACCCACTTCCTTCTCCTGGGGTCTAACTGAGAGTCTACGACTCGGGTCTGTTTCTCTAGTTCCTTCAGGTGAGTCACGTACTCTTGGTCCCCTCTGCCTTCTGCCAAGTTGACTTCTTACTCATTACCAACCCCTAGTGGCTGCAGTCCATGGGGTCGCTGGGAGTCGGACACGACTGAGTGACTTCACTTTTCACTTGCATGCATTGGAGAAGGAAATGGCAACCCACTCCAGTGTTCTTGCCTGGAGAATCCCAGGGATGGGGGAGCCCGGTGGGCTGCCGTCTATGGGGTCGCACAGAGTCGGACACGACTGACGCGACTTAGCAGCAGCCGTGGCCTCATCTAGCAATTCTGGTTCCAGAGGGCTGGTTTTTGAAAGCTAGTGTTTGCTACCTTCCCAGGGAAAGTTTATGGGCTTCCCAGGTGGTACTATGATAAAGGAGCCACTTGCCAATGCAGGAGACCTAAGAGCTGTGGGTTTGATCCCTGGGTAGGGAAGATGCCTTGGAGGAGGGCCTCGAAACCCACTCCAGCATTCTTGCCCGGAGAATCCTATGGAAGAGGAGCCGGGTGGGCTACAGTTCACAGGGCTGTAAAAAGTCAGATACCACTGAAGCGACTTAGCATGCAGCATGCAGGGCAAATTTACAAAATTTTTCCCCCTGGCTGTTTTAATCAAAATCATACACACTCATGTTTGAAGCCCCCTCAATTTGACAATGAAAAAGTTTTAAGAGGTGGTTGATGAATTGTTTTAAATGGAAATGTACTGACATTGAAAACTTCATAGACTTCTTTAACTCAGTGTAATTACTTGGTCAAATTTTTATATAGCAAACTTAAACCTGTTTTGATTTTTCTTACTTTCTTTTTTTTTAATTTTTTATAGAATCCTCTCCTATGGAAAGTTTACAACAAAAATTGATTTATTGATTTTTTTTACCTGTTGCCATATAGGACCTTTTGGGGGGTATTATTGGAGAAGGCAGTGGCACCCCACTCCTGTACTCTTACCTAGAAAATCCGATGGATGGAGGAGCCTGCTAGGCTGCCGTCCATGGGGTCGTGGAGAGTTGGACACGACTGAGCGACTTCACTTTTACTTCTCACTTTCATGCATTGGAGAAGGAAATGGCAACCCACTCCAGTGTTCTTGCCTGGAGAATCCCCAGGGACGGGGGAGCCTGGTGGGCTACTGTCTATGGGGTCGCACAGAGTCGGACAAGACTGAAGCGACTTAGCAGCAGCAGCGGAGGGGGGGGTATTATTTAATTTTTTAATTTATGAAGATTGTCTAATTCTCAGAAAAATTGAATGAAGAGTAAAACAAATGTTCCTATACGCCATTCATAAATTTATTAAATCTTACCACAAATGCTCCAGCTCTTTCACAAATTTCTCTTTCCCCAAATCATTGAGAATAGGATGCAGAATCATGGTACTTTACCCCTGGACACTTTAGCATGTCTATCCCAAGAACAAGTAAACTGTACTTCCACAATCAGCTTCTTCATTGTCTTGGGTTTATAGTCAAGAAGGGGAAAAGGATTTGAGAAACATTGGTAGAATCAATGAACACAAGTCCATGTTGAGTTGTCTCAGATTGTCCCCAAACTATCCTTGGTAGTTTTTTTGTTTGTTTTTCTTTTTTGATCTAAGGTCCAATCAGCTTCATGCCTTACCCGTGTGCGTACCAAGTCGCTTCCTTTGTGTCTGACTCTTTGTGACCCTATGGACTGTAGCCTGCCAGGCTCCTCTGTCCACAGGATTCTCCCTGCAAGAATACTAGAGTGGGTTGCCATGCCCTCCTCCAGAGGATCTTCCTGACCCAGGGATTGAACCTGCGTCTCTTACATCTCCTGCATTGGCAGACGTGTTCTTTACCACTAGTGCTACCTAGGAAGCCCTTCACGCCTTACATAGGCTCTTAATTCTCTCGTGGGAGCCAAACCGATGCTTTCCCCTTCTTATGATTATATAGGCCATCACTATCAAGAGAAAAAGCACTTTGAGATAGGAAAAAGTAACTAGGTCACTCTAAATGTTTTGATCCTAAAACACACACACATACAAGGTAAATTTGAAAATTTACCATAAATCTAAAGTCCCTAGCAAAAGCAAACATATCTTGAAGTTTTACAGTACTAATATTGGAATATATTTCATGATCTATGTTGGTATGTTAATCATAAGAGAAAGCTGTCATATTTCCACTACAAGTAGGCTAATATGAACTTGGTAACCCTGAGAAGTTTTGAGTTTTTTCCTCTAAATGCATGTATGATTTTTTATGATAGATGACCACATGGCTTGCTAAGCAAAGAATAGTGGCAAGATTAAAACTGGCTAAAGTTCCATGGTTTAAAATGGCCAAGTTAAACAGTGGGGGCCAAGTTAAACTGATCTGACTTTCCTTCAGTTCAGCTGCAGGGAGAGTCTGTTTGACTTCATGAAACAGATTATTCTTTTCTGATCTGTAGTGTAGAAGATGCACCCAAGGTGGCTTTTGACATTTTATTGAATGTAAGAGCCTCTATTTTCACTGCAGATTGGTATTTTCTAGTAAATTATCAGGAATAGAAAAGTGTCAGAAGAATTTGGTGCATGGTAGTTCTGTTGCTCAAACCTAAACATGTCAAAACCAATCCCATTGACTATGTTGTCTGCTTGTGTTTGTGCCAGTGACAATGTGGGCTTTTACCTGCCAGTTGGTTTAAGTCTAAAACAAGCTGTTCTTAGGCAGTGAGGACTAATTGGCCAGATGCTAGTGGCTTCTTAAGGAGAGCTCATACCTTTGTTGCAGTCTTTTTCTGTGATACTCATACCTTCAGTCTCACCTCTGTAAATAACAGTTGGTCCAAACTTAAGAATTGTTGAGAATGGGTGGGAGATGAATGGAGAGACTGATTAAATAATTTGGGGCCAATTTTCCTGTCTTTAAACTTCACATTGAGGAATTACCATATGTTTTACTGAGGTTAAGAGATTGCCATTCTCCTAGCTCAGCTGCTAATCAGCTATTTTATCTTTGATTCTTTTGCACAACAGCTCTTCACCTATAAAATGGAAGTAATGATATTCCCCCTCTCGAGCTGACAAGGGTGCTGTAAACATCTAAATTAAAGTGTGCCTATCCATAGACAAGCAATTCAGTTCAGTTCAGTTGCGCAGTCGTGGCCGACTCTTTGCGACCCCATGAACCTCAGCACGCCAGGCCTCCCTGTCCATCACCATCTCCCGGAGTTCATTCAAACTCACATCCATCGAGTCAGTGACGCCATCCAGCCATCTCATCCTCGATCGTCCCCTTCTCCTCCTGCCCCCAGTCCCTCCCAGCATCAGGGTCTTTTCCAATGAGTCAACTCTTCGCATGAGGTAGCCAAAGTACTGGAGTTTCAGCCTCAGCATCAGTCCTTCCAAAGAAATCTCAGGGCTCATCTCCTTCAGAATGGACTGGTTGGATCTCCTTGCAGTCCAAGGGACTCTCAAGAGTCTTCTCCAACACCACAGTTCAAAAGCATCAATTCTTTGGCACTCAGCCTTCTTTACAGTCCAACTGTCACATCCATACATGACTACTGGAAAAACCATAACCTTGACTAGACGGTCCTTTGTTGGCAAAGTATGTCTGCTTTTCAACAAGCAATAGTGGTACTTTAAAGAGCTAAAAAAAATAAACATAAGGCATTTCTGTTATTTCTGTAGTTATAGAACAGTATGAAACTACTGTATATTTTCTGTACCTACTCTATCATACTATTTTTACTTTAGTGACTATGGGAATAACACTTAAGGAATGAGTGTGAGCTTCTGCCTTTGAGATGATATAATATGGTGATTCTTTCAAGTCACTGTTTATTTAAAAACTGGAAAACCTCCAAGGATTTACTTTCTTTCTTCCCTTAGCAAATAAGTTATCATGAATATCAGTCTGTGTTGACAATGGGCTTTTAATGTAAAAGGACTGCTGGAAGCACACATCTCTGGATCAGCGATCACTAGTCTGCAGGAGGTAAGCAGACTGGAGATCAGCTTGGAGCTTAGGTGGGCTCCCCTGGTTCTGAATGCCCAGGTTGCGGCAGCAGCTTCTGAAGTGAGGAAAGGTTGCAGGAGAGGAAAGGTGCTCATCCTGAGTAATAAGATTCTCAGAGGACACAGACCTGTTCTAGTAAGAAGGTGCTGACTGGGGAGTGGAGGGCGGAACTGAGAATAACATGACACCTGTCATTTGAGGTCTCTTCTGACCCAGCAGTGGCTCAGATGGTAAAGAATCTGTTTGCAATACAGGATACCCAGGTTTGATCTAAGATCCCATGGAGAAGGGAATGGCAACCTACTCTAGTGTTCTTGCCTGGAGAATCCCATGGAGAGAGGAGCCTGGTGGGCTACAGTCCATGGGGTCACAAAGAGCTGGACATGCCCTAACACACACACTGACCCAACCCATAAAATGGATTTCACAGGAAAAGACCGTGAGCAGAGCAGAAAGAGAGAGGTTCACAGAGAGCCTTGCTGAGCCACTAGGGGCCTGAGATGCCTGTGTTTGGGGTGCTGTGTCATCAGAAGAGATTTGCAGCCTTGCGTCGGGGAACTCTGGTGCCAGCAGCTCTGAAAGTGACAGGACTGGGACAAGGGCATCACCTGGTATCCTCTGGGCTCTAGGAATCATGTTGTAGGGTGTGTGTGTGTGCGTGTGTTGGGGAGGGTCTCTGGGAGAAGTCACTTAAAATTGTCTATGGTCAAAGTGGAGACAGAGCCCGAGACACCGTTTTGCACTATTATTGGTGGTGGTGATTTAGTCGACACCGTTTTGCACTATTATTGGTGGTGGTGATTTAGTCGCTATGTCGTGTGCAACTCCTGTGACGCCATGGACTGTGGCCCACCAGGCTCCTCTGACCATGGGGATTCTCCAGGCAGGAATACTGGTGTGGGTTGCGATTTCCTGCTCCAGGGAATCTTCCTGACCCAGGAATTGAACCTGGGTCTCCTGCATTGCAGGCAGATTCTTCACCAACTGAACTACAAGGGAAGCCCTCCCACTATTTTTGGAACCATCTATTTTGTCCTAGATCAGGGCAGCAGTTGGCTTAATAATTTAGAAATAAATGGAGGTACAGTAAGGTGGCTGCACTCCATGACTGTGAACTGCACACTTAACAATGGTTAAGATGGTAAATTTTACATTATGTGTATTTTACCACAATTAAAAATAATTGGGAGGTGGTTACAGGTGACTTTTCCTTTTCAGGAATAGAAGAAAAAACTTAATTTAATAAATGGAATAATGTGGGACAAAGGATAGCCTCACAGGGACTTCTGCCAGCCAGGCTGAATAATCACCCACTCTGGTTGGGTCATTAGCTCTCCTATCTGCTCATTAATCCCTGTACCTTGAACAGAGACGGGTGCCAACTGCAGTCCTTCAATCCGCTTGCCAATAGGATATCCGAATTACATTCCCTGGACTGAACTTTTCCAGAGCAGATGTTTGAAGACTTCTCGGTCCTCGGGATAAAAATTGTCCTTTATCTCTTGATTGATGGCAGCCTTTCATTTGATGATCAAACGAAGCCACTCATAATTCTGTGAGAGATGTCTTGACGGCCCTTAGGAGAATATTTATACCCTGAGGGCTCTTGGCCATCACTGCGGCTTCACTCTGTCAGAGCACGGGTGTTCGTGCCCTGCGTATGTACTTTCTTCCACTATTTAAACTATCGTGCTCTTTCCTTAGCGCTTTTAAGATCAGGCCTCTGTTGGGTGATGCTTGAAATGGCAGTCACTTGAGGGAAAAGCCTCAAGTACTAGACAAGCCACTCGTGAAACCTGACCCTGTCAAGTTCTGGAATTCTTCTACTGTCACACTCACTGTGCTATTAAGAAAGGTTTTGTCTTATCCACTCAACCCAGGAAGGGGGTTGGGGAAATGTAATTCTTGTGTGGTGAGAAAGAAAATAACTCTGTATTATTTTAAAATCTGTATTTTCTTTTAGAAATCAGAAAATGAAAAGAACATCTTTTCTTTAGAATGAGGAAAACTGTTAGAGGACTCAATAACAAAATTGAAGTGGCTGAAACATTCAGGGAAATACACATTTGGACGTGTAACTTGCTCTGCCTACTGGATTTCCTGTCTGGCTGTAAGAATAGCACCTCACAAAGCAAGTGAGAGATTTATGTATTTTAGTTTTCTTAGACACTAAATCACATAACCAGCACAGAAATGGATTGGCGAACACTGATCAGTGACTGCTTATTCTTGGCTATAAGATAAAACAGTGTCATAGTGCTGATAAGCATAAATAAAAGAATCTTCAGTTTTGAGGGCATAAGGAAACTATACTCTCTCCAGAAAAGTGCTTTTTCTTTTTTTAAAAATCAGAATATAATTGCTTTACAATGCTGGGTTATTTTCCATTGTACAACAACATGAATCAGCTGTGTGTGTGCTGTGCTCAGTTGTGTCTGACTCTTTGTGACCCCATGGACTGCAGCCTGCCAGGCTTCTCTGTCCATGTAATTTTCCAGGCAAGAATACTGGGGCAGGTTGCCATTTGCTTCTTCAGGGGATCTTCCCAATCCAGGGATCGAACTGGCATCTGTTCCATTGGCAGGCAGATTTTTTACCACTAGCGCCCCCTGGAGCGTGAATCAGCTATAAGTACACGTATATTCTTTGCCTCTCAGATTCCGTCCCACCTCACCCCTCATCCCACCCTTCTAGGTCATCATAGAGCACTGAGCTGAGCTTGCTGACATGCTCATTCATTGTCAGGTGCCTGAAATGATGTTATTATTTTTCTATAGTTTAAGGTCTTATGTATACATGTACCTGGGAGGAGGTAAGCCACTTTATCAAAGTGAGGGACTAGCTATTTTTAAATCACCTGGGTTACTTGTTAAAACAAAGATTTGGTGCCAAGACCCTCTGAACAAGAAATTTGGAAATCTAAATTTTAACAAGGTCCCAGGTGAGTTTTCCCTAGCAAGATCAATATGACCGCTTTAATCCTTTAGTAGTCATTTTGCCATAATTGAGCTACCGTAATGGGGTAACAGTTGGGTGGAGATGAGATCTAGAGGGCATTCAGGAGAGAGCAGGGAGCATAGGGCAGTACCTAAAGAGAGGAAAAAAGGGAGGGAAAAACTGACTGGTTATAGTCTGGTAGGAGAGAATTTGACACTGGAATTTGATATTTGGGGGGAACTTCAGGGTGTTTCAGAACATGCAGCATGTGGGAATCAAAGAAGAAGATAAAAATTCAAACCACAGACAAACTGGAAGGAATGGAGCAGAAATACTATTCTGTGGTAGAGGAATGCTCGCTTGTAACTTTTAGAAACAACACAAGAAATCACACAGTGAAAGGTGTGACTTACAACTTCATAAGAACATGACATTTTAACATTCCCAAACAGAAGAACAGGAATGCATATGACAAAAGGATCAAAATATAAACACAAATTTACCAAAAAAAACCAACTAAAAAATTATGGGAGTGTTCTAATATGTATTCTACACGTATATATGATATGACATGTATGTACATGTATAGGAATTTGCACATATTTATCTAAATGAGTCCTTAACAATTGCCTTGTGTGCATGCATGCATGCTAAGTCGCTTCAGTCATGTCCAAGCTCCTCTCCGCGGGATTCTCCAGGCAAGAGTACTGGAATGGGGTGCCATGCCCTCCTCCAGGGGATTTCTGACTCAGGGTTTGAACTCGAGTCTCTTATGCCTCCTGCATTGGCAGGCAGGTTCTTTACCACTAGGGCCACCTGAGAAGCCCTACAGTCGCCCTCAAGGTCCCTATTTTTATGGCCCGATTGGAAAAATAACTCAGGACCCCAAAGTTTAAGTTTTGGTTGATATAATAGTCAGATGGGTGTTATCTGACTGTAGAGTTCACATTCTTCCCACTGGGTGCAGAGGCTCCACCCTGTGGTTTGGACTGTCAGCTGCCCACACGAGCCACATTGTCCTCTTCTTTTAAGGATGCAGGTGGACTGCCTTGCCCAGACCCTCGGTATGATTGAGTGTATTGAATGGATTTACAGTGGAAATAAATGTTCCGTATGCAGGCCTGGCCTAATCCTATGAATGCTCATCGTTTTTGTTTCCCTTTTCTGGCTAACTGGAATAGAGATGCATTGCAAGGCAACTTTGGAGCTGAGAGTTTAAGATGATACAGCCCCCACGACCTGGGGTCTTGGTCATTATATAGAGGGTGACCTGCATAAGCAAAGAACACATTCCTTGTGTACTTGAACCACGACACACTTAGACCTATTGCTTACAAGGATTATTCTGTTGTAGCTAATATTCCCATGAAGAAATCATAACACTTCTAAAACTCCAGGGGCAAATGACCAAATGATAAGTAAACAAGCATTTATATAATAGGAAACATACCCAATAAGTACATGCCAGAGCCATGTTCTACCTAGGGAACACTTAAAGAAATATAAATTAAAATATGAAATGTGCTGACAAGACTGTGGGGAACAACATACATTCACATAACAATGAGACATTATATGTTGGTGCAATCTTTTTTGGAGGGAAATTAAGGAATATTTATTAAGAGGCATTATAATATTTATCCTTTTAAAATTGAAACCTGTTCCTAAATTATTACTTGAGATAAAATCACCAGTATAAAATTGTACTTATGTTAGCAAACCAACCAACCAACCTAAAATATAAAAACTAGTGTATTAATCAGGGTCTGCAGAGAAACAGAACCAACAAGGTGTCTGTGTGTATACACATACACATATATGAGGGAGAGAAATTAATTGATTGATTCATTTTAGGAAATTGGCCCTTGTGATTATGGAGGCTTAGCAAGTCCAAAATCTGCAGGTAGTTCATCAAACAGGAGACCCAGGGAAGACTTGCAATTTGAGTTCCAAGAGAGTCTGCTGGCAGAATTCCCTCCTTTTGTGAAGAAGTTAGTTTTTTTTTTCTATTAAGGCCTTCCACTGACTGCGGGAGGCCCAACCACATGAGGAGAGTAATATCCTTTCCTCAAGGACTTGTGGTCCAGTGATTGGGACTGCCCGCCTCCAATGCAGGAGGCACGGGTTTTATCCCTGGTTGGGGAACTAAGATCCCACCTGTTGTGTGATGTAGTCAAGAAAGTCTTTTAAAAAAAAGTAAATACACTTTCCTCAAAGTTTATTAAGTGCTAATCTTATATAAAAAATAACTTCACAGAAATACCTATAATAATACGTGACCAAATATCTGGGTACTGTGACCTAGCCATGTTAATACTTAATCATCACAGCTAGTATAACTAAATATCCAAAAACTGAGAAATGATTTATCAAATTGTGGCCACTGATTTAGTGGAATATCATAGTTATTCAAAATTATGAATATGAAAATAAGATATTAATAGAAACAGGGAAAATGACATTTTTTTTCTCATTTCATGGGAGCTTACTGATGCTCTGACTGCTGAGCTGTGTGTGTGCTGACCCTCATCTCAAGAAGTCCATAGCCCAGGGAGACAGCAGTTGTGGAAGATGCTGTGTGGGGTGGGTTGGGCAGGCTGCACTGGTGGAAGGTGGGGATTAGTGATTTATAAAGCTGAAGGACGGAGAAGGCAATGTCACCCCACTCCAATACTCTTGCCTGGAAAATCCCACAGACAGAGGAGCCTGGTAGGCTGCAGTCCAGGGGGTCGAGAAGAGTCGGACATGACTGAGTGACTTCACTTTCACTTTTCACTTTCATGCATTGAGAAGGAAATGGCAACCCACTCCAGTGTTCTTGCCTGGAGAATCCCAGGGACGAGGAAGCCGGATGGGTTGCCATCTATGGGGTCGCAGAGAGTGGGACATGACTGAAGCCACTTAGCAGCAGCAGCAGCAGCAGCAGCAAAGCTGAAGGAGTGGGCCAAGTTCAGCCGATGGGACCCTGGAAGATGAATGTGACATGGAGGATTCAGGTTTTGCCCTATAGCTATGGGGAGACTCTGGGGTATTTTAAAGAGAACAACTTTGTTCTTGTAGGACATGGTTTTGTGTTAAAATAGGAATTGGTATATTGTGAGGCCTAAGGCCAAGAGACCAATTAACTAGGCCTGGTGAGAAATGATTTGCGCCTTAATTAAACTGATGACAACAGAAGTGAACAGAGGGAAGAGATTCCAGGGAAACACACAAGAGGCAGAATCAATGGCCTCTGATGACACCAGGTATAGGGACTGGAGGGGAGGAAAAACATGAGGAAAAACTCCCAGATTTTTGGCTTGGCTGCTTCCCAACAGAGATACATAACAGAGCAGGAGAAGTGATTTGGCGGGAGAGGAAAATGAGATTTTGAGTCCACTTCTGAATACACTTCACTTCGTTTCATGAACTTCATAGACAACTGCAGTGAAGGCCCAGGCAAAGCAACTATTTGAAGAGAAAGAAATTAATAGAAGGGGTTAGTCAAGGAGAAACTAATAGGGGACACTTATGTGACACAGAGGGCTTCCCTGGTGGCACTCGTGGCAAAGACCCCGCCTGCCAGTGCAGGAGATGTAAGAGATTGGGCTTGATCCCTGAGTTAGGAGGATCCCATGAAGGAGGGCATGGCAACCCACTCCAGTATTCTTGCCTGGAGAATCCCCATGGGCAGAGGAGCCTGGCAGGCTACAGTCCCTAGCCTCACAAAAAGTCAGACATGACTCAAGAGACTCAGCACGCATGCCGGTGACACAGAGTTAGCTATAGCAGGGGAGCATCTCCCATCCCAGGGCTGAGAAAACAAGGCAGAAATCAGAGACTTTAGATGAAAGAAGAGATGCTGTATTGATTCAGGATACATGGATGAGGAGTGATCATGGGGCTGGACCAGGAGGACTGAGAATAAGCAGGTGACTGGAACCAAGAGCTGCTGGGGGATGGGAGGTCATTGTTGTCAGTGAGGCTCACAGGGTAGAAAGGCGACTGACCGGAAGGAGTGATATTCTATTTTCCTCCATCTCCCCTTGTATGCAGAGTGTAACCCACTGGGGGAAGGGAAATGTCATTTGTTCCAGTATCACAGAGAACAGTTTGAAGATGAAACAAACAAACAAACAAAAAAACCCCCATTTAATTTAGAAAACTTAATATTAGAAACAAGAAAGTCTGAGAAATCAGTGATTTCCATCATTCCTAACTTTTGAGTTTCCATCTCAAAAGTTAGGAAAGACACCAAATTAAAGAAAGAAGAAAACAATATTAAAGATAAGAGCATTAATTAAGGACAGTGGAAATCAATGTATCATAGAGAAAATCAACAGAACCAAAAGTTGCTTCCAAAAAATAGTAGAATTGATAAACTATTAGTAAGACGGATCATAATAAATTAGAGAAGGCAAAATTCACCAATATCTTAGCCGAAGAGAGGATGTTACTACATAGGCATTAAACAGAGAGAGAGGATATTAAGAACAACTTGACTCAATGCATTTGAAACCTTTGAAACTAAAAAGTGAAAGGAAATGTTTCTTTGATGTTCCAGCCCTGGAGGCCCAAACCTACTAAATCAGGGCTGCCCTGTCATTGCAGAAGAAACCCTCTGATTTTAGAAAATCTAGGGTGGCAGCACCTTTGGTTCTTCTGAGATGAGCAAATGCTTGTCGACAGGACTAGGAAGATATTCACTGTGGTTTATTCGCACAGTGACCAGACTTGCCACACACTCACATTACGTCAAGAAAAAAGCCTGACCTGTGTATTTGAAGTTCAAAGGAAGGTGAAACTGATTGATGATGGTGGAAACCAGAATCATGGTTGTCTTTGCAGGAGATGAGTGACTGGGATGAGACATGAAAGAGGCATCTGAAGAGCTAGATTACAGATGGTCATGGTGAATATTTGAGAAAATTCATTAAGTTGTCCTGGCATCATTTATGTAATTTTCTAAATGCATGTTTTCTGTGTGCATATTTCACTTAATGAAAATTATACTTTAAAAATTCTACTGAGTATGACTCAGGGAATTCAAATGGGGCCTCTGTGACAACCTAGAAGGGTGGGATGGGGTGAGAGATGGGAGGGAGGCTCAAGAGGGAGGGGACATATGTATACCTATGGCTGAACCATGATGTATGGCAGAAACCAACACAATATTATAATTATCCTTAAATTAAAAATAAATAAAGAAAAAAAATTCCACTGGGACAGAGACTGAGACAGGGATTCTATCGCGTTAGTCTCATTTCTCTCCTCCTCTTTCTTGACCCTGTTGTCTTCTAATCTGCTTCATCCTTCCCTTGCAACCAGGTCGGCAACCTCTTTAATCAGGAAGGACTGGAGGTCTGGTTCGTAATTGCTGGAGATGTTGAAATACCTTTTGGTTTTCATTAGGGAGACATCATCGGCCGGATTTCATCTGTTACTGGCTGTTTGCGCTGATGGTGGTTACTCTGCAAAGCTGTCAACAAGAGCCCCGAGGGAAGAGGGGCTCTTTCCTAATGCCACTCTCCTCAACTGAGGCCTTGGAGAAAAACGCTGGTTCAAAATGCTGGGCAGATGGAAATTTTATAAATCACTCTAGCTTTACACAAGGCAATGATTGTCTTGTCACTAACAAATATGCCCCTGACAGTCAAGGCTATAGGCTTGCTATTACCCTGGTATTTTCACTGTTTAACTTTTTCATGGCTACGCACTTCAGGTGTTACTTACATAGTAATGGCTGGAAAGGATTGAATTTTAAAAGTATACATTACAGAATAGTCATACAGAAATAGTAAAAAAAGATACACATTAACATTCACAAGGGACACACACAGACACACATTAATACTTTTGTATACATCCCCAAGTCTTAAATTTGGTTAGTTTGGAGAAAAAAAAGTCATGTGAGCAGTTAGGTAAATTGTCATAGAAGCTAAAATTTTTTTCATTTTCCTGAACTGGTTTCATGTAGCCAGTTTGTGCACACATGGCTTTCATATACTTGCAAACACTTAGATTAACAACAATCTTTTCATCACTTGATCGAAGGTTTGAATGTGTTCTGGCTCAATCCTCTAAGTAGCTGCAGACGGGTGTGGGGCTGAATGAGCTGTGGAAGTCAGACGTGGCTCCAGGGGACTGGAGCGAATCCAGTCACAGGCAGGAGATCTGACTTCGGCCTTGATGATCTTGGGGTACCAGCTTTTTATTGGTTGTCATACACTAAGAAGTATTTTCATTAGATGACAGTGGAAACAGAACCCTTGACAGCCTACCTCTCGATCTCTTGCTTTCATTTAAAAAAATATTTTAAAGCTTTACTACTTGCCCCTGGACAACTGCTAAGGATTTCTGAGTTGCTCTTAGTGCTTCATCTACAGTGCAATGGCTGTGATTTTAAGGCAAGCAATAAAGCCCTTATGATAATTATTTAAATTAAAAAAATTTTAATGTTTATTCTACAAAGTTTCCGACAGGCCCAAAACATAAGGAATTAAAGAATAGCCACTCATGTGCCTTCAACAGATTAAGGAAAACAATATTACTGGTGAGCTTGAAATGGTCCTGTGTGTATTACTCCTTTTTCTCATAATCCTCCTCTACCCTCCAAGAGCATTCATTTCTTCAATCAGATGCTTATCACTGAACAAACTCTTTAATGCTTTTTATATATTTCTAATGTTTAACATTTATTATGTATTATGTACAATCCTTAATACACGTGAATCGGCCATAGGCACACATGTGTCCCCTGCCTTCTGAATCCCTCTTCCATCTCCTTCCCCACACCATCCCTCCAGGTTGTCACTAGCTTTGGGTACCCTGCATCATACATCAAACTCCCACTGCCTGCCTGTTTTATGTATGGTAATATATATGTTTCAATGCTATTTCTCAAGCCATCCCACCCTCTCCTTCCCCCTCTGTGTCCAAAAATCTGTTCTTTATGTCCGTGTCTCCTTCGGTGCCCTGCACGTAGGGTCATTGGCACTCTTTCTAGATTCCATATATATGCATTAATATATGATACTTGTCCTTCTCTTTCTGATGCACTTCACTCTGTATAATAGGCTCTAGGGTCATCTACCTCATTAGAATGGACTCAAATACATTCCTTTTCATGGCTGAGTAATATTCCATTGTGCATAGGCACCACAACTTCCTTATCCATTCATTTGTCAATGGACGTCTAGATTGCTGCCATGTCCTAGCTATTGTAAATACTGCTGCAATGGACATTGGGGTACACGTGTCATTTTAAATTCTGGTTTCCTCAGGACATATGCCCAGCAGTGGGTTTGCTGGGTTGTACAATAGTTTTATTCCTGTTTTTTTAAGGAATCTCCATACCCTTCTCCATTGTGGTTGTATCAGTTTGCATTCCCACCAACAGTGTAAGGGGGAATCCCCTTTTCTCCACACTCTCTCTGGCATTTATTATTTGCAGGCTTTTTGATGATGATCATTCTGCCTGGTGAACACTTCATCACTTTTTAATGGATGAATGCTATTCCATTGTATGAGTATACATACTATATTTAGCTATTTGTCCAACTGATGGACTTTTGGGTTATTTTCACCTTTTGGCCACTATAAATAATGCTGCCATGAACATTTGCATACACGTGTTAAATAGGTTTTCAATTATCTTGGGTATACACTTAGGAAATGGGATTGCTGGGTTCACATTTTGAGGACTTGTCAAACTATTAATATTTTTAAGGTGTCTGTACCATTTTACATTCCCATCAGCAATATGAGGGTTCCAATTCTCCCTGTCATTGTCTACATTTATTATCTTCTTAAAAATTATTATTATAGCCATTTTAGTGGGTGTGAAGTAGTATCTCATTGTGCTGTTATTTTTAATTTCCCTCATAACAAGTAGTGATGTTGGGTATCTTATTGTGTATTATGGGTCATTTGCATACCTTCTTTGGAGGAGTCTCTATTCAAAATTTTTCCTACTTTAAAATTGGGTTGTGTGTCCTTTACCTGTTGAGGTCTAGAAGTGCTTTATATATTCTGGACATTAGATCCTCATCAGATATATGATTTGCGATTATTTTCTCTCACACTCTGGGCTGTCTTCTCACTTTCTGGATAGTGTGCTTTTGAAGCACTAATCTTTTTAATTTTGATTAAGTCAATTTATGTACTTTTTTCTTTCTGTATCTTATACTTTGATGTCCTATCTTAGAAATCATTGCCAAATTCAAGGTCACAAAAATTTATACCTATGTTTTTTTCTAAGAATTTTACAGTTCTAGCTCTTACATTTTGATCAATTCTAAGTTAATTTTTGTACATGGTGTGAAATAGGGTCCAAATTTATTCTTTGCATGTGGATAACAGTTGTCTCAGCACCATTTGTTGGAAACACTTTTCTTCCCTCACTGAACTATCTTGGCACCCTTGTCAAAATCAATTGACTGTAGACGTACGAGTTTATTTCTGGATTCTCATTTCTATACCATTAATCTATGTTTGGGCTTCCCAGGTGGCACTAGTGGTAAAAAATCTGCCTGCCATTGCAGGAGACATAAGAGACATGGGTTCGATCCCTGTGTTGGGAAGATTCCCTAGAGGAGGGCATGGTAACCCACTCCAGTATTCTTGACAGAGGAATCTGGCAGGCTATAGTTCATAGGGTAGCAAAGAGTTAGACACAACTGAAGTGACTTAGCATACACTCACACAACTGTGTTTACACTTGTATCAATAACACAGTTGTGACTATGACAGTTTTGTAGTAAGTTTTAAAATCAAGAAGGGGGACCTCCAGCTGTGTTCTTTTTCAAGATTGCTTTGGTTATTCTGGATCCTTTGAGTGTCTGTATGCATTTTAGGAACAGTTTGTTTTGTGAAAAATGCAGCTAAATTTTTTTCTAGGAATTGTGTTGAATCTGTTTTGTAAAGTATTACCATCTGAAGAGTTTGGAAGATCTTAACAATATCTTATAGTTCATGAACTTGGGGTATTTTTCTATTTAGTAAGGTCTTCAGTGTTCCAATGATATTTTCTAGTTTTCAGTGTTCAAGTCTAGCAATTCTTCTATTTCTAAATTTTTAAACTTTATTGTTTTTGATTCTATTATAAATGAACTAGTTTTCTTAATTTTTGGATTGTTCATTGCTAGTGAACACATTGTATTTTGTACAAGAATGACCTTTACGAATAGCCCTTAGAAATGGCTTAACAGAAAACATGACTATTGTGATATGAAGAATTTAGAGGGAACATTAAGGCTACATAGGTAATATTTAGTAACTGCTTACAGTTTATACTTCTGAATTTGAGTTTAGTCTCCTAAGAGAAGATCGAGATTATATATTCATCCTTGTAACAAATAAGTTGTCAGTGAGTTATTCACGGCTAGTGCACGTTAAGAGAGGCACACAAAAAGCATTCACTTTTAAAAGGAGCATCTGGGAAATTCTTTTATTCTTTTGACTTCAGGCACTGTAATTCTGAAGTTTGATTAGTAACTTTTCTTTTGTTCACATAGTCAGAATGTTATAAAGTTTATAGTGTTCTATAAAATAGCCTTCTGTAAAACGTATTTAGCTATCCCCTGAGGATAGATTCAAGTCTCAGAGATACTGTACGAAGCACTATTGTGTCTCTCCTGAATTTTTACAGTCTCCAAAAGTGCCTATAAAGTGCATTAGAGAATCAAAAAGGGTTTTGGGAACTCAGCTTATCCTGTCGCTAACCAAATGATACTCTTTCAATTCCCTTCATTTCCAGGGTTGAAGCAAGAGAATGTGTAGCTATTTATGAAGCCAGGATTACTCTGTCAATTTCTGAGAAGACAAAAGGTAACTTTTCTTAAGATTTTTACTTTTCAACATGACCACGGACCAAAGTCTTCAGTTTTACTGAGTTACTGGCTCAGTTGGGTCGGACCTTTGCGACCCCATAGATGATGTTGGCCTAAGCAGCTCAGGGACCCGGGAAGCCGCCCAGCTGTTACGTAGCACTGCCCCCTTGTGGGGAAACTCAAAGAACTGATCGACTTGAAAAAGTATCCTCAGTGCAACTGCTGCCCGTCTGTTTATAATAAAACTGTAGAGTCTAACAGGAACCTAAATTTTGTAAACCACCTGCTTTTACCACAGATTTCTGTCACAGGTTCACAAAACCTCAAACATTAAATTTTTATCTTAAAAGAACGTTTCCAGTGTTTTGCCTCCCCATCCCCCAAGTTAATTTCAAGCTCCTCAGATTTCTAAAACCTCAAAGCATTTCCACAATTGAGTGTCGTGAAACGACATCGAGTGTGGCGGTTCGCAGTAGCGAGTGCTTCATTCAGAACAGCGGGGAGTGGGCTGGGTGGAGCCAAGCCGGAAAATCACGGTAGGTTGCCAGTTTATTTTCAGAGCTGCTGCCGCTCCTTTTTTTGCTGAGGAGAAACCAGACCAGAGAAACGCGGGAATTTCCGAAGCACAGGATTCAGAGGCTGCGTCTCTTGTGTCTTGGGTTAGCCCTGTCACTGCTACAGGACGAGATAGGATGCAGTTCCTTCAGGGCAGCGGCCACCTGTGCAGCATTTCTGTCAAACTGGTAGACAGGCACCGCGGTGAACACGAACAGAGAGTCTCACCCATCAGAGTTCATTCTCGTTTTCAGTCTCTATTCCCCGATCCTTATCCTTCTTTCCCTTGACAACTGTTGGTTTTTGAAAGAATGAAGATGTGGGAAGGCAGGAAGAGTTCAGCAAGGAGTCAGCGAGAGGGCGTTCTGTGGTGGTTTGTGCCTTGAAGTCACTTCAGTCGCGTCTGACTCTGTGATCCCATGGACGGTGGCCGCCGGGCTCCTCTGTCCACTGGCTTCTCCAGGCAAGAGTACTGGAGTGTGTCGCCGTGCCCTCCTCTAGGGGATCTTCCTGACCCAGGGATAGAACCTGCGTCTCGTACGTCCCCAGCTTGGGCAGGCTGGTTCTTTACCACTAGCGCCGTCTGGTTTGTGCCTTGAAGTGAAAGTGAAAGTGGAGTCGCTCAGTCGTGTCCGACTCTGTGACCCGGTGGACTGTAGCCTACCAGGATCCTCGGTCCATGGATTCTCCAGGCAAGGATACTGGAGCGGGTTGGCATTTCCTTCTCCAGGGATCTTCCTGACCCAGGGGTCGAACCTGGGTCACCCACATTGCAGGCAGACGCTTTACCATCTGAGCCACCAGGGAAGCGGAAAGGGGGGATTAAGACTATGGAATAAAGAGAAGTGCTTCTCTTTCTTGCTTTTCTGCTCTGTCTTTTCCCGTCTCTCATACCTCACAGCCCACCTGTCTGTTTTAAGTAGCTGCCTGAGTTCAGTTCAGTTCAGTTCATTCGCTCAGTCGTGTCCGACTCTTTGCGACCCCATGAATCGCAGCACGCCAGGCCTCCCTGTCCATCACCTACTCCCGGAGTTCACTCAGACTCACGTCCATCGAGTCAGTGATGCCATCCAGCCATCTCATCCTTGGTCGTCCCCTTCTCTTTCTGCCCCAATCCCTCCCAGCATCAGGGTCTTTTCCAATGAGTCAACTCTTCGCATGAGGTGGCCAAAGTACTGGAGTTTCAGCTTTAGCATCATTCCTTCCAAAGAAATCCCAGGGCTGATCTCCTTCAGAATGGACTGGTTGGATCTCCTTGTAGTCCAAGGGATTCGCAAGAGTCTTTTCCAACACCACAGTTCAAAAGCATCAATTCTTCGGCGCTCAGCCTTCTTCACAGTCCAACTCTCACATCCTTACATGACCACAGGAAAAACCATAGCCTTGACTAGATGGACCTTAGTCGGCAAAGTAATCTCTCTGCTTTTGAATACACTATCTAGGTTGGTCATAACTTTTCTTCCAAGGAGTAAGCGTCTTTTAATTTCATGGCTGCAGTCACCATCTGCAGTGATTTTGGAGCCCCAAAAAATAAAGTCTGACACTGTTTCCACTGTTTCCCCATCTATTTTCCACGAAGTGATGGGACCAGATGCCATGATCTTCGTTTTCTGAATGTTGAGCTTTAAGCCAACTTTTTCACTCTCTTTCACTTTCATCAAGAGGCTTTTTAGCTCCTCCTCACTTTCTGCCATAAGAGTGGTGTCATCTGCGTATGTGAGGTTATTGATATTTCTCCTGGCAATCTTGATTCCAGCTTGTGTTTCTTCCAGTCCAGCGTTTCTCATGATGTACTCTGCATATAAGTTAAATAAGCAGGGTGACAATATACAGCCTTGACATACTCCTTTTCCTATTTGGAACCAGTCTGTTGTTCCATGTCCAGTTCTAACTGTTGCTTCCTGACCTGCATACAGATTTCTCAAGAGGCAGGTTAGGTGGTCTGGTATTCCCATCTCTTT